>JANEYF010003572.1:0-132418 GCA_029963845.1 Rhamnusium bicolor | reverse complement strand
CCACCATCGGCCCATAGTGCCCCGGAGAGAAAAGAGTCCAAATTTGTTTTGTTTTGAATATATGTATTTATTTCTAGATTTTGTTTTATACCTTTAAGTAAATTTTGAAATATCCATTTAAATAACATAGGGCAGAGAAAGCCTCACTATACGAACTCGTGTAATTTGTAAGCCATTTTGTTGAAAATATATTTTCTTTAATTCAGTCAAAGGAATATTTTCAAGAAACAGGACTACATGTCGCCTTAAAATTTGAGGCCTCCGTATTTATTTTTATAAGAAACAGAGCCAATGCAAACGTTTTTTTAATTAAAAAAAACACAGATCTACATGTTTTCAAAAAAACAACTATTTTTCTCGTTTCCTTTACACTAAAAATGGCGTCGTTATGTTACGTCACGTCGTCGTACAAATAATTTCAATTCCTGATTGTTATACAAATTCTAAAGATTACATTTATACTGAAAACTAGTGGGTGTTTCTTTTCCTAGATATATTTTCATAACTTATTCTAAAATGTTGAAAAAAACTTCCAAAAATAATTGTAGAATTTCGGATAACTACAATAATAATGTGATAATAACTACAGTTAATTTTTCAACAATAAAATTAAAACAAACAACTTCCGAATCTGACATTATTTTAAATAGATTTTTAATGAGATTCAGAAGACTTATCTTGGGTAGAAAACTTTTTATAATTACTGGATTCAATCACTTTTAAGAAATTGAACTAATATGAAGATAATCCAGACGTTCAGTATATATAATCTAATTTGTTTTTACAGGTTTAGAGTAAATAAAAAAAGAACAAAAACAAAACTGGAAATGAGATAATATAAAACACATTAGAACTGTGAAGGTGATTAAACTTTTTTATTGACTTTTAGTGACTGTTCATTACACGCCTAATTCGGTGCAAGTTTTTACTTTTCTCTGTGATATTTTCATTGAAGTCCCTGTAATAAGAAATATGTAAATTATCTACATTTTAAACATTTCATTTCCTCTAAGGAAAGGACAAGGCGAGAAGCATTTAACCGTATCTTTACTTGCGAAGGAGGCTGTTTTCGGCAAAACATTTTCATCACTTCGTGGAATTTAACTGTAGCATTCTGATACACCCTAGGCTGCCATTATGTGCAATGACAGTAGCATATCATCAACATCTGACATCCGCTAAATTTCCGCCCAAGTAATAATTTTAGTTTTAAAATGCTGTATAAGATATCCGCAAAACTTCTTTCTAAGACTAGTTATAAACGTAAATAATGATGAAAGGACTCCATAAAACTGTCATAAAACCCTTATAAGAGTACAGGGGTCCACCTAGGGAAGAGTTTACATGCCTCCTTTTAAGATATTATTAAAACTTTCAAGTTTCAATGAATTGTTCAAATCTTTACTCGTAGAATATCTGAAGAGTATTATAAAACCATATTTGATTTAATATGGTGCTTACCATATTAAAACTTAACAAATGCTTTGAACGGACGTTCTGTATTTGATGAAATAAACATAAATACAAATAAATCTAGTGCTATTATATGGTCCGCAAGCACAGTTATAAAAAGAACACATGGCGACTACTGAGAATGATTCGATTTATAGACGGACCACTTATATGTGTGTATATGTATGAGTGTGTATATATGTATGTGTGTATATATATGTATATGTGTGTATATGTTGCATGCATGCGTGTATGTGTGTATGTATGTGCATGTGTGTATGTATCTGCATATGTGTATGTATGTATGTATGTTTGTATATAAACTGGTTTGTCATATATGTGTTTTTATTTATACAGATATACTAACCATATATTACTTACTATAAGATAGTTCTTGTTTTTTTTTCTACAATCGTTTGGTATATGTATATACAGTGGTTATTTAATTTTAATTTCCTTTTGACTTCCACTGTTTTGTTTTTAGTTTATATATTAGTTTGTGCTTCATGTGTTTGTATAAATCTGTATAATATTTTAAATTTTATTAACTATAAGAAAGTTCTTGTTTTTTCGACAAAAGTACCAATCTGTATATACAGTGGTTTTTACTTTACTTGTACTTCTACTATTTTGCTTATAGGTTATGTATTTATATATGTGCTTTGTATATTTATATTTATATATATCAACCCTGAATGATCTTTAAAATTTTTTTTCTCTTTTAACCATAAGATTTTTGTGCTCTGACTTGCTACAAATGTACAAACCTGTATATAATGTGGTTAAATAAACGATATCTATCTATCTATCTATCTATCTATCTAAATGTTCTGTAAAGTGTTCGGACTCCTCATATTAGGCTAAAATATTCAACGACGCTAAGTTTACTATAAAACATAGGTTAAATAGTTCTTAAAAAATCGTGCGCGCCCTAAAAACACAAATTTTAAAACACTGACGTAGTTTTCCATGAAACACCAAAATACCATATACTGCACTCGACACGCGTTTCGCCAATCAAGTTGGCATCATCTGGATATGATTAAAACTAACCTTATGCTAACAATGTATTCTATTTACATATATCTAAACTACTGTCAAACGACTGTGATTGTTTACAATGATGAGAACTATTTGAGCAACACTTTCTTTTGACATACTACTGATTAATCTTTTGAGTTGAGATAGTCAAAATCTACAAAAGACAGAAAAATTATCAAAGGTTGCGTGAAAAAGAATGTTTTTACTTAAAAGCTGATAAGGGCAATGAGGTTGTTATTTTAGATAAAGAGGAGTATTATGAAAGGGTCGACAATCTAATTAGTCATGGTCCTTATAAAAAAACTTACCCAAGTGTATCTAGATTGTATTGCTTACCTAAGATACATAAACCAGGAAAACCAGTACGTCCTATTGTTTCAGCAATCAGATCCCCGACTTACCACCTATCAAAATGGTTAACAGAGGAGTTCCAAAATTTACCTATTGCATCACCTAGTTTCTCTGTAATTAATTCCAATGATTTCGTTAATAAAGTGAAAAATATATTCAATTGCAAGAAGGTGAAATTTTGATCTTCTTTGACGTTTGTTCATTGTTTTCAAGTGTTCCAATACCACAGACTACCTTAAGGGTATACTCGAATTAAACAATGTGTTAAGATGTAGTAAATGAATATCTTCAACTCACTAAACTTTGCATGAAACAAAATTACGTTCGAATCAACGATAACTGCCTCGAACAAAATAAAGGAACAGTAATGGGTAACTCTTTGTCACCATTAATTGCCAGTCTCTTTATGAACAGATTCAAGATGAAAGTAAAAGTAGAATTCGAGTATTTTCCCAGGGTTTAGCTTAGGTATGTAGAATATATTTTTTCAGTGTTTGATACAATAGTAGCCGATATTGACAACTTTGTCCTTCAATTAAACAGTCGTTTCGCGTCAGTCGACCTTTCAAAACGAAAGAGAAAATTCAAAATTTGTGTCGATTTCATTCGATCCTCGATTCACTCGTAGTATTGGTAAGATTTTTTAAAAATATGGGTATGACAGTGGATCATTCATCAGAAAATAAACTACAACTTTTTAGCAATCCAAATGACGAAATTAACTGTAAGGACTGTAAACAAAAGTATGTATGATAAACTAGACGATCAATTCAAACTAGACTTAAAGAGCATATGGCCCATCTCAAATATGGTAGAACAAATAAGTCTATAGTGTTGCCCAACATGAGTTTGAAAACTACCATAAAATAGATATTAGCAATTTTATATTAACTAGGAATGTAACAAATATTAGACAGTTGGATGCATTTGAAAATCTGGAAATCACAAAGTGTAAAAATAATATGAATAGTGACAATGGGTCAATCCCAAATAGCTCGCTTTATTGGTTAGTAGGTCACGATTCACCGAACAGTGACAATAGTTTAGGTATAAATAGGATACATTACTTGCGTAAGGTTAGTTTAAATCATCTCCAGATGATGCCAATTTGGTTGGCGAAACGCGCGTCGAGTGCAGTATATAGTGTTTTGGTGTTTCGTGGAAAACTACGTCAGTGTTATCTTCACATCAAAGGTTCTAACCCACTCCAGGACAAATTATAAAAAACATATGTAATTTTTTATTTTTCGGTGTCAAAAATAAATAAATCGGTAGCATCCGCCCATAATATGGCTCGGTGTTAGTAAATTGGTTTTGATAATATTTCTATAAGATACACATTACACTTTTTTGTTCAGTCCGAAATATTCTCAATATAACGACCTTTATGCATCGCTTGACTGCTAGGAATAGGCGGCCGTACATATAAACTGTATTCTTGTTGAACAATTCTACTTTAAACACGTTTTGTCTTACAATGGCTAATAAATTACCAATTGCTCTTTTAGTATGTCGATTTGTTCTTATAGAAGTGTATTTTGAGCCTCTTTGGTCTTATTATATTTCTTAAAACTTGTAGGCTTATCTTAAAACTCGTTTTAAACCCTTTGAGCATATAACACAACCGCTCTAAAACCTATACGATTTTTGGTGCCAGGATAACATACCCTTTTCAACGACGACGCTACACACGTCTACATTGCGTGCCTCTCTCGTTTTTTATCCAGTGCGTTGATTTTACTAGTGATATCTTAAAACACTAAATTCCGGACAAAGGAAAGCCAAAGACTTTTATGTTTAACACTGATTTATTCCAGATTTTTGTCTGCTTCATTAAAACTTTAATAAATAGTTGGCTTTACAACGATTCGACCTGAAACTTAGTGATCACTATAGATAGGAATTTTGGGCAGAACAGGTTTTCCTTCAATATATTTTTTCATTTTATGACAAATTTTGTGGAGGAAAATCTGTATATATCACAAGGTATATTTGATTTATAGCCCGGCATGAACATGAACAACCACCCCAAAAGAATTTCGTAAAGCAATTACAAAAACCACAACACGTCCTAACTTCTATATAAAACTTATTCCTTCTAATTTGGACTTAACAGCTATAAAGTTTTATCTATCTTTTACTAAGCCCTAATAAATTAATTTGTCAGTATGCAATGCATAATAATTTTAATACAGTTAACGTAAATACTGGTGATAAAGCCATCCTTTGTAACTAGTTCTGGTATTCTATGATAAAACGAGATAAATAAGTGTATGCTGACCTAAAATTCTGTTATTAAAATTTCCAGTAATATGCACGTTGTTCTTAAGAAAATCCATGCCTCTTCCTCCTTCCACAGACAGCACTACGTTTACATATTTTCCACTGAGCTGATTCATGTTTCAGGGAACAAAAATGAACATATAAATACGAATTGCGAAACACAAAGTGGGGTTGGATTATAAAAATGTTAACATGACGTTAGCTGTCACTTTTCTTATTTGTTTTCTTAGTCTAGACTGCTACTGGTTGTAGAGCTAATGAATTCAGCAGTTTCTAGCTAGATAAAATTAATGCGGGTTGCTAAGCTAAACAATCGTTTACCTTGTGATAATAATAGTATAAAATTCATTCTACAAGCCTTAAATAAAAAGTTCGTGGACAATTCATGTTTAAAATCCAACCCAAAAAAACTACTTAAAAAAATACTTAGTCATCTGCAGTTGGTTGCATAGTTCACATTACAAATAAATCGAAAATGAAAGTTTCATAATGTGCGGAGAAAATAGGAGTTACATTAGAGAAACAAAGAATGTCAATTATAAATATAAATATTAATGAAGCTGATGAAGAAAATTTTTATATTATGGCATAAAAACGGTTACAAAACAATTACCAGTCAACACAATATAAATGCAAAAAAAAAAGTATAAAAAAACCATTTTTTCTACGACCCCTATTAATAGTAGACTTTTTAACGTTAGCTTATCGAATTAATACTAGTATATTTTGAGAACGACCGTTCGACATGTATTGATGTAATACATGCATACTTAAAATAGTTTTTGATCGCATTTAATGAATCTGGAGATGCACCATCACAAATTTGTCTTAATCTGGTAAAACCGGTGACTTTTTCTATATCGCGCTCATTTTTTGCGTCATATATAGCGTGTAGCAGTCGATTTACTCCGTCCACTATTTGCAGTGACTCCGCTAACAAGAATGCACTGTCTTGTAAGTTTTTCATGGCATCATGTAATCTTTTATAATTCTTGTGAATAGTTCTTAAAGCTGTTTCAACGGAAATATCCTCGAATTTTTTCTGGCTTTGCTTAATAGCTGCAGTTTCGTCAGAATTGAACTGTAGTATCACAGCTTTTATTTGTTGAAAATATTCAGCATAATAAAAAGCTGCCTTTAACCATGTTCCCCAACGTGTAAGAATCGGCTGTGGTTATGTGTTGACGAGACTACAGGTTGTAAAAAAAAAATATTGTAAATATTATATTACGTGAACTGGACCCTCTTAAACCGATATTTCTACTGTTACTCGGTAGCAAGAGAATGGATATACTAGTCAAACAATTACGCGCGTGGTGCTGGAGACGTTAGAAAAATTTTACCTGTTAACAAGTCAAGTATTGATGTTTGTGACCGATGGTGCCGCGTTTGGCCGTTCTCTTCAAAAACATGGTTGTAGATTAATACATGTTATTTTTAAAGTGCATGCTTTACATCTTGTGGCAGAAACTATTCGACAAGGTTTTTCAGAGGTAGATGTATTAATAGCAAGTACAAAAAGTGTTACTTAAATTTCCTAAAGGTTTTCGCGCATTTCACAGCAAGGGTCCCGGTATTCCCGCACCATCACAGCCGATTTTTACAGGTTGGGGAATATGATTGAAGGCAGCTTTTTATTATGTTGAATATTTACAACAAGTAAAAGCTGTGATACTACAATTCAATCCTGACGAGGCTGCAGCTATTAAAGAGAGCCAGACAAAATTCGAGGATATTTAAGTTGAAACAGCTTTAAAAACTATTTACAAGAACTATAACGACTACATGACCTCATATAAAACTTACAAAATAGTGGGTTGTCGTTAGCGGAGTCACTGCAACTGGTGGACGAAGTAAAGCGACTGCTACCCTCTATAGGTGACTCAAAAAATGAGCCCGTTAGAGAAAAGTTCGCCCGCATGTTAAAGCAAGACATCGGTTTTACCAGATTAGGACAAATTTGTGGTGGTACTGATGGTGCAACCCCAGATCCGGTAAGTGCGTTCAAAGACTATATTAAGTATGCCTATATTAGCGAACATCAATCACAGAGACAATCATAGAAACATACCTGGTGCTGTAAAGTTCTTACAGATCTTGTCCAGTTTGTGATAACCAAGCTCGTTCATTAAGCTAGTTAAGAGGGTAAGTTGTGCATACATAGTTATAAATAAGCCTGGCTAAGCGATGGTAGATTCAGGGTCGGGCGCAATACCAATGCCATCGCGCGCTTATTTACGATGACGATGACACGACATACATCAGGTGTTATCTGTCGGTTGATGCATAGAGTACTAATAAATAATAAATAATGTTGAGCGTAAAGAGTAGAAAACAACCGTACGCTGATAAAGTGGATAAATTCATCGGTGAATTTCCGGATTTATTCTATGATGCAAAATAATTTGTAAAGTTTGTGATCAAGACCTAATGTGCTGGAATAAATACGGCTGCAAAATTCATGTCAATAGTAACCGGCCTAAAAATAAAAAAAATGGCGTGTCTTCTTTGGAATCTCAGTTTATGTTTAATTTACTGTTAATGCTGATTGCCTGTGATGTTCCCCTGCGCATATTGGATAAACCAGCATTTCGGGAGTTCTGGAATAAATACAATCCCCAGGTGAATTTATCAAGTCGTTCATCGTTACGTAGATATGTACCAAGTGTTCGTGAAGACATTGTAAATAGGATTAAATGTGCATTAAAAAATACACGGCTGTGGTTATGTGTTGACGAGACGACAGATTGTAAAAAAAAATCTATTTTAAATGATATAGTACGTGTACTCGACCCTGTTAAACCAACATTTCCACTTTTACTAGCTAGCAAAAGACTAACTACGTGTACTGGCGAAAGAATTACGCGGGTGGTGTTGGAGACTGTCGAAAAATTTGAACTGTCAACAAGTCAAGTGTTGATGTTTGTGACCGATGGTGCTGCGACAATGCGTTTGGTGGGCCGTTTTCTTCAAAGAGATGATTGTAGGTTTTTACATGTTACGTGTAAAGTGCATGCGATCCATCTTGTATCACAAACGATTCGAAAATGTTTTCCAGAGGTAGATGCATTAATAGCAAATACAAAAAAAAGTATTTCTCAAATCTCCTAAACGGCTACGAGCATTTCACACACTGTGTCCTGGTATTCCGGAACTACCAGAGCCGATTCTTACACGTTGGGGAACGTGGTTGAAGGCAGCCTTTTATTATGCTGAATATTTTCAACAAATAAAAGCTGTGATACTACAGTTCAACCCTAACAAGGCTGCAGCTATTAAGGAAAGCCAGACAAGCTTTCAAGATGTTTCCCTTGAAACAGATTTAAAAACTACTTATAACAATTATAAAGGACTACACGACGCAATAGAATAATTGCAAAATACTTCATTGTCGTTAGTGGAATCGCTGCAAATAGTGGACGACGTAAATACACAGCTACAGACTATAAATGACGTAAAAAATAAGCCCGTTATTGAAAAATTCGAGGGTGTATAACGGAAAGATCCTGATTTTACCAAATTAAGACAGATTTGTGATGGTGCGTCTACACTTGCGTTAAGTGAGTTCACAGAGTGTTTTACTTATGCCTCTATTACTTCCGTAGATGTCGAACGGTCTTTTTCAAAATACAAACATATTTTTTCACCACAGCGAACATCGCTTACTGAGACTGTAGAAACATATCTGATGCTACATAATTATTATAGAAGTGCTCCAGTTTGTGATAACGACAACCAAGCTACTTCGTAAATCTGCTTAAGAAGGTGAGTTTTGTACATATTTTTAATAGTGTACCAGTATTAATAAAATTTATTTCCATTTATTTATTTATTTATTTATTATTAGTTATCAATTAGATATACAATGTACATGTGTGAACGTCATTTAACAGTTTAAATGTGCAGCACTAAGCTTACAAAGTATAAGGAAATACATAAAAAAGAATTTAAAGCGAACGAAATAGTACAAAAACATACATCCACAATATATAAAATATTTTTGTTTTTATTATTGTACTTATTCAAGTATTATAATATGATGCATACCCAGTACGTCTCTGTAGGGTTAATGACCCTGGCCAGGCTTAGTTATAAATTGTAACAATTTATTGCTTCTGTTACTAGTTAATTTCTTTCATTACAAATTAAATTTCGTGTTCTTACAATAAACAATCAGAGTTAAAGTTTAAAGAATATCAAGAGCTTTGTAAGTTTTTATTGCATGCGATATATTTTACTGGTCTTTCACATGAGCTAAAACTGCAAATTGTCGTTGCCCTATTTACGGTTATAACATAACTCTACTTAATTGTGTAATTTTCATGAAACAATTTAGATACGGCCATTTAAGTCTTTAAAAAATACATTTATAAACCTTTTATATCCGTTTCCAGTTATCCTGCAATAAAAAGGACAATATAAAACTGTGAAAACTTGATGAAATCTCGTAAAACGAAAAAAATATAATATGGCAAACAAAAATATTGAGATTAGGTTTGCTTATAGTTAAAAACGTTGCTGCTACAGCTGGGAAATTATTTCTGGAAGTTGGAAAGGAGAGACTAAATGTTTAATGTTAGGATATGAATGACCTCTTTTATTTTGTTAATAATTTTTTCATTTATAAAGATTGCAAGCGTAAATAGCTTGCATGAGAACACCTACGAAATTCAATGGTGTGGATAGAAATAAGGATATTTTAAAAGATACTATAATTAGTTGATTGAGTAGACCTTTACTTGATGAAAATCCTTGTTATACAAAACATAATAAAACTTTGTGTTGTTTTTGATTTTTACGGAATTTATCTTGAATATATATTTGAATATATATTTTACATAACAATCGTTTCGTCAACACAGTAGCTTCGTCAGATGTGTGTATTATACTTTTACAATGCAGAAACAGGGTATAAATATGAAATTTATCTAAGGTTGTAAACTAATATTGAAGTAGGTAATTTAAGAACTGTCTTAATTTTAAACACTAGGAGAGGTGGATGTAGTAATAAATAGAAATATATAGAAACTGTACCTTACACTCAACATAAGTTTAACAATGGTGAAAAATTAGTTTCTAATTGATCATTTAATAATATATTCTGTCTCTTTAATTTATTAATTTCTAGTGATTCTAGTAACGTCAATTTAGGACCTTTATTTTCTAAATGTAGGATTTCTAAATCCGGATTGAAACTATGGTATCTTCTAGGAGGTGTGCTGCATATGTGGAATCATCTTTACCATTGTTAAAACTTCTTCTGTGTTCTGAAACCCTTGTTTTGAAATTTCTTCCTGTCTGCCCGACATAAACTTTAGGGCAAGTACCACAGGTCAGCTTATAGACTCCCGACTTACTTTCCTTTTTAACTCTTTCTTTGTTATTTTTAATTAATTTACCGAGTGTGTTATTAGTTTTATAAGTAATGTTGACATTCAGTTTTCTTAAATTTTTGGCTATTTTATCTGTAGGTGTTGGCGAAACGATTGTTATGTAAAATATATATTCAATTATATATTCAAAATAAATTTCGTGAAAATCAAAAATCAACACAAAGTTTTATTATGTTTTGTATACTATAATTAGCTTATTTATTTCTTTTGTATAGTAGGAGAAACCGCTTTAGTGACAGGACGTACGGGGTAAGACAATACAGAAAGCAGAGCCGTATTTAACTGTATTGCTTGTTCGTTTACTTTTTGAATGTAGGTTTTTGTGCTCAGTTTAGTTAGAAACAATTTAACAATTTTTGAAAGAAGTATTAACTTGAAATTAAAGTATTGAATTTTAAGTATTTACTACACATACAGTAGTTGCAGTATTCAAGTTCGCTTGATATAACTTGTTACTATCTAGCAAGAACCGCGAGGAGGTATGATCATTTCTTGCCAGGAATGGATGAGTATGCAATATTTGTACAGAATAAAGAAATTATTTAAGAAGTAACAAGAAACCTTTAAAAACAAAATAAAAACAAGAATATACTCTCAAAATAGTAACAGAAACAAATATTTTTTCTCAATAAATAAACTAAAAATAAATTCTAATAGTAAAGTTATTACTATAATAAAAACAGAAAGACGTATTTTTGTCAAAATGAAAAACAAAATATTAATAATTAATAACAACCTGAAAAAGAATATTTGTCAAGCACTGAATTACGAAAGCACAAAAACGGAAATGAATAATACAGTTGATATCACAAAATCACCATACCTACCAATTATAACCCGCCCCAATCTGTCACTGGCAAGATGCGCGAAGACAATAATTTTACAATTTATTACCAAAACACTCGCGGTCTACGAACGAAAACATCAACGATTTATAACTATTCAGCCCAAAGTAACTGCTCAGTAATTGGTTTTATCGAAACAGGCTTAAATGACTCCTTTTCAGATAATGTAGTTGTTCTCTAGTGAATATTCGGTATATCGCTCAGATAGAAATTATAGTGCAATAAACCTCATTAGGGGGGCGGAGTATTGTTCGCAGTAAACAATATGTTTAATGCGACGTCACTAGACCTTATACGTCAATAAGTTGCAATGAATTACTTTATTGACATCATAGGAGTAAAGGTTATCTCTCACCGTAGCTCCTTATATATTATTGTGGTTTACATTCCTCCCAATACTCCCGTTGTTGTATATGAAAATTTATTTAATTTACTTCTACATATCTCTTCCGTTTATTTTAAATGACAGTAATATAATAATATTAGGTGACTTTAATATAACAGACTATGCAAATTTCTTACAAACAGGGCAAACTAATAATAAAATATTATCATTAAATAATTTTATGAATATTGCGAATCTCTCACAACATAACCTCACTATGAATGCACATTGCAGAATACTGGATTTAGTATTACATAATAAACCATGTTTAGTTGAGATGTCCGCTGATTCATGGGTAACCGAGGATGAACACCATCCTGCCTTAAATATTGTAATCCAAGCAAGGGATATGTTTTCTTGCGATTTAAGCTTAAATCGCAAGAAAACATATCCCTCTGACTTAAATACTGTTACGCCACTGGACTGTGCAGACTGGTTAGATTAGGCTGGAATTGTACACGAACGGCCGGGAATATTCTGGAATGCCCTAGATTGTGTGAACGGATATATAAATAAGACACACGGTGGGCCGAATCTTAATCTTAAGTCGAACGTGAACGAGTAAAGTAGAAATAAGAAAGAGACTTATAAGTGTTCAGTTGTGATTATAGTTAAGACATTAATTAATCTATTGTTATTAATTGTTAATTAGTAAATAAAGTAGTGTATAAGTGTTACCTGGACTTTCAATCAACGAATCTACGAGTAGAGGTGTTTGTGTGGATAGCAAACACGTAACAATACTAACTATAATTTTCGTAAAGCAAATTTTCAACTACTGTATGAAAAGCTTCTTCATGTCGACTGGTCTTTTCTTGAAGTATTTAACCATGTGGAAGATGCGTGTTTGAGTTTTTATGGGCTGCTTAATTCAATTTTTGATACTTGCGTACCGAAATTTAAATCTAAAAAATCTAAGAAATATCCTCCGTGGTTCTCCTATAATATCATTAAAGATATCAAGTTGAAGGCACGAAAACTTGATGAATTTAAAAAAAGTGGTAACATAATATGTCAAAATGAATTTAAATAGCTAAGAAGCAAAATAAAATTGGATATAGACATTGTCTACAGAAATTATATCAGAGCAGCAGAAAATAGTATATCCATCGAAGTTTTGGTCATTTTTAAATAGCAAAAAAAGGGTCAACGAACATTTCTAATGTTATGAAATATAATGACTCCGTAATAAACAAGCCTAAAGATATTTTAAATGCATTTGCTGATCACTTTAGCAAATCACATGCACCTTGTAATAATTCGCTTCGAGAAGCATTAGATAGCGTGCCCAGTTTCAACAATAACTCGGTGTTTCAGGTATCGCATTTCACGGAGAAGGAGGTCCTTATGGCCTTGAAGAAAATAAAAAATAAAATGACTACTGGTCCTGATGGTATCTCTGCTTTTCTACTAAAAGACTGCGCTATTATTTTTGCATCGACTTTAGCGAAAATTTTTAACTTAATTTTAAAATGGAGCTATTTTCCTCTTTTGTGGAGATGGTCGAAAGTTTGCCCAATTTTTAAAAAAGGCTAAAAATCAGATATCTCAAACTTCCGTGCATTCTCGACAATTTGCAACTTTGCTAAAGTTCTTGAAATTCTGGTACATGATGCCATTTACAGTAATATTAGTAATTAAATATCAATTCATCAACACGGTTTTATGAAGGGACGTTCCACAACAATAAACTTGCTCTGCATTACGCAATACTTGTTTGAATACTTAGATAATCAATCACAAACAGATGTCATTTACACAGATTTTTCGAAAGCATTCGACAGGCTTGACCATAAAATATTGGTTAAACAACATTGTAATGTTGGACTCTCTAAAAACTTAATATCTCCTTTTCAATCCTATCTGTCTAACAGATACCAATCTGTCGCATTTAATGGTTTCAAGTCTGTCGAATACATTGCTACCTCCGGGGTTCCACAAGGATCTATCCTCGGTCCATTACTTTTTGTTGTATTCGTTAATGATATTGCAGATGATTTAGAAGTCAGATATTTAATGTGCGCCGATGATCTAAAGCTCTTTTGCAGGATCGATAGCATAGAGGATTGTATCCATTTGCATGAAAATGTACAAAAAATTAATAATTGGTGCAATAAACACAGACTTCTTTTAAATACCCAAAAATGCTATGTTATGTCTTATACACGAAAATTATCCTCAATATATACGAGTATAGCATTAATGATGATGTACTAAATAGGCCTGACACACTCCGCGACTTAGGTGTTACTTTTGACAAATCACTTACATTCAACGTTCATATTAACACCGTTGTGTCTGAAGCTAGCAGATCGTATAGATTTATAGTTAGAAATTCGCGTGATTTTTCGAATATTGACACACTCAAGATGCTTTACGGTTGTTATGTTAGATCGAAGCTTGAATATGCCTCAGTTGTCTGGTCCCTCAGTACAATGTATACATCAATAACTTCAACAAGTTCAATGTAAATTTATGAAATCTCTGTATTTTAGAACCGAGGGTAACTATCCAGAGATTGGCTTTCCACAGCAAGAGCTGCTTGATAGGTATTCCTTCAATAATTTACGTCACCTATGACGCCTACGTGAGTGCATATCTCAAATATTTTTATATAAGCTCATTAATAACAATATCGATGCATTGGAACTAGTGTCTAAATTATATTTTTATATCCCAAGAACAACTTCACGTCACAGTAATGTATTTTACCTTGCGACACCTCGGACAAATGCTCTAAAATTCTCTCCGATTCACATAATCTGCGAAAATCATAACTCCATCTGTACAGATATCGACATATTTAATTGCAGCCTTAGTGATCTGAAAAGCTACTATGATGCAGGCTAATACGCTGTCTTTGTTTTTCTTTGCTTTTCTCTGTTTTTATTTGTTTTATCAGTTATCTATTAAAAAAAATGTTCTTTATTTCTCATTGTTGTACGTGTTTATTTAAACAAAGGTTTATAGTGTGTGAACAATGTTTATATACATGTGTTCTTAATTTTAAGTTTTAACTAATTTGTACCTTTTTGTCATAACTTTTTTGTATTTACAATTTCTGTTTGTATTAAACTCTGTCAGAATCCCCCTGCCCTGTAGTTGGGTCTTGTACTTGTTGGGCAGTGTATGAAATAAATAAATAAAAGAATAATAATAATGTTTGCAATGCGAATGGAGTAGACACGTTGTTAGTGCTGCTGTATTTTGAAGCCAAAAACTAGTGAAAACATACAAATTAATTGTGTAACGTTCTTTAAGTTAAAGTGTTAAAGTTATATTCCGAGCCTTACTTTTTTTTATACCAAGGAGATAAGTACTTTTAATATTTTTGTGCATTTTGTAATAATGGTAGTCGAAAGAAAGGTGATGATGAACTACAGTCAATGATAAAAACATTGGTCACCAAAATGTGTTCGTCTGAAGATTTCATTAATCAATTATCCAGTAGTATTACAGACATCGTTACTAAAAAATTCGATGAACGAATTAATTTACTGGAAGAGGAAAATGAAAAAATGAAAACTCAATTAACAACCCTACAGGAAACCAATAATATTCTTCTTACCAACTAGGACAAATTTGAAAAATACTTAAGAAGGAAAAACCTTAGGTTCTATGGTATAGTGGAAAATAAGTCTGAGAATACAACAAAGGTGCTGTTAGAAATTATGGTTATGAAAATTAAAATTAATGTTAATCCCTATGAAATAGAAAGTTGCTATAGAATTGGTAATGCTGAAAATAATAAGAATTGTCCTATTTTGATTAAATTTAAAGATTTGGAAGTTAAGAACAAAGTATTTGGACATAAAAAATATTTGAAAGGTTCAGGAATTGTATCTAAGGAGGATTTAACTATGGAACAATTTAAATTATTTAAGAGGGCTATTGAAAAAATTGGAAGTAATGGGAAAGTTTGGACACTTCATGGAAACATATTTCCCCAACGCATGAATGAAGATTCTATTGTGAAAACCTATAATGAAGATGGTTTAAATCGATTGTAAGATATTATATAAAGTATGTTATTTACTTTTCAATTTACTCAGAATTAATTTCATTTAATGTCTATTCTCATGAGTAATTTAAGCAAAATTATTTATATTTTTAATAAACTATATGCATATACTGAATTTCTATATTCTATATTTTTACCTATGATAGTATATTATGATTAATTTGTACATGTCGGAAACAGTGTAGTAAAAACAGCAGTACCTACCTACAAAAAGATATAAGTTTTTTGTTTAATTTCAACTTAAGTTGACACTACTGTGAATGTTCTATTTTAGGATAGCTTGATAATTTTTTTTTTAAACACGTACATTTTTTCTCTCTACGCATTTACATATTAGCTATTTAGTTTTTTCTTTTTTTTTATTTACCTACATAATAAACACAGTGTATATACATTTTACTATTGATTAAATAGGGTGCATAGTAAATACAATACAATTGCCACTTCTTTTTGTAAAAATCAATATGAAAATTGGGCACCTGAATATAAGATCCGTATTTATGGGCTTCAACGATTTTAAAAATATCATTTTAAATTATGTTGGTGTATAAAAAATAACTTGCCATTAAATATGCAAAATTGTAACGCTGTGTTAAAAAAATGAACCGTATATTTGCAATTATACGCTCAATAATAGTTTGTAAATAGAGTAACCGAATTTAAAGGCAAACCTGACCTTTAATCTCAATGCGCCAGCAACCCCAACTTTGGGATTTCAAATGGCATCCTCCCATCTCCTGACGCACCATTTTAAACGCCATTTCTATCATATCTTTCTTTTTTTACCAACTTGAATTTATTCTTACATAAATTTTTGAGTGGCTTAACACCGCCCCCCTTATTTTATTCCAATTCATACCGACCGGACCACACTTTATAGCGGCAGCCAAATTGCATTAATAAAGGTTATTAGTTTGTAATGCTCCTAAAACAAAAAAAAAAAAAAAAAAAAAAAAAAAAACCCCCCGGGAAAAAAAAGTCCCCAAAAAAAAGAGAAAAAAAATACAACAAAAAAACAGCGGACGTGAAATAGTATTTTAGAGAGAGCTGTAAAAATTAATTATCTTCAGTGGTAACATAAAACTCAAGAATGTTTCGTTATTCACGTGGTGAATATATGTGGAGTTGAACTATTTACGTTTTTAAAATGAAAACAAAGGCATAATTCTCTCGAAGTTCGATATAAATGGGTCACCCAGATGTTATACATAGGCGCCGAGTTTTGAAAATTTGGCCGGGTGCTCACCGATAGAACATAATGCGCCGTATGTGATTTTTTTTTTTGAAAAAGAGGACGGCTTGTGAAAACGCATTTTATGGTACCTCAGGCAATTTAAAAAAAAACTTTATTCCAATACATTATAGACATTTTTGGTTTTGCTCTGCTGCATATGTTACTAGGTAACTAGGCCACCATTAGTCATTTATACCTATGAACCTACAGGTTATCGTTGAACCCACCGTTTGGGACTGTCCGCCTGTGCCGAAAAAAACCGAACTGTTCCTCAGCTCAGAATAAGATAATTCATAGTCATATTGACTACTCTGCGCCGAGTTCAGCTCTGTTAGTTTGGGAGTAAAAAATAAATATAGTGAGTTCCAAAATGATTGACCCCATTTTATATTGCTAATAATTTTTATCCGGAACTGTAATGTCAGGCGACTTTGCAGGTCAGCTAAAATGTTTCGAGAAATCAAGCGCTCATGAAATAGTATATTTCATGAAAATATAAATAGAAAATAGGCTTTTCCCTTGCGCTCGTGACAAATTTCCGTGTGAGGCGTAATCGTAGCCATTTATTTACGTTTAATGAACGATATTTTTCATTATACCTTTCTGAAAACAAAAATCAAGGCGACATTTTTAGAAACTTTATTTTTAAACGAACAAAAACGAGTAAATCCCCTCCGCCCTCGACCAACATAGATGCTGAAGATCGCTTATTAAGCCCCCCATACACCTGCGAACAAATTGCGCAACAGAGGCTATTGTGCAAACAATTGTATAATGTATGGTGTTGTTTGACGTGCTGCACAACTAGTTGCAGAAATTCAAACTTGGTTGAAATTAATTGCACAACGAGAGGCGTTGCGCAACTATTGCATCGTGTTTGTGCTTTGTGAACTCAACTGAAGTTCTTTGAGGAGATTTGCGTGGTTAAAACGAGATCTTTTCTTCAACCACTCTTTCATCCACACTCTCTGCTTCCTTTTTCTTTTTTTAACACCAACATCCGACGCAACAGCAATTATTATAGCTAAACAGGCTGCATCGTCAGACGGCATGTTTCCGTAGGTATACGACAAAAGCAACTGAAGTTTGTATAAAATTGCGCAGTGTATGGGTGACCTTGTTCGCACAACAATCTGTGTTCAGTATATTCTTTAGGTTCAGATATTCAGCAATCTGTTTTGTTGTACCAATTATAGTAAGGCAGCCTCATGTTGAGCATAACATCTACCATTGCGATACGCAATAAGTAATCTTCTACTATCCATATTTGTAGGTCATAGATTAATATATTTACGATATAAACTTCGTGGATCAAAGGGACATCCTTCTTTTGTAATTGTGAAACTTCTTGATTTATGATTTATGCTATCTCGAAGAAATACCACCAAAAAATCAAAAAATTGCCTTTTTCTTCCACGTCTTCCAAAGTTAAACGAATTAAGTCATTTCTTCGGCAAACACTGAAAATACCAAATAATAAAATTACTTTAGTTAATCACCACTTCTCATCTGGCGTTTCAAATATGAATTTGGTGACTTGGTCTTCAGTTAATACTTTGGATTTCTTCGGTGTGTAACCAACACTTTGTCGTTTGAGAAATGTAGTAGTTTTTGGCAAATTACTAACATTTACATTTTCTTTTACTGCCAGACAACTTTTTAACATCGAAAATCTCCTCCATAATGTTGGAGCTTTCATGGATTTGCCTTTTCCGACAAATAACCGAGAAGAGTGTTAACTTTGTTTGCAAAATAGACTGTATTCATTTTCATCTCTCTCACAAGACTTCCTGGCCAGTAACTCAGCACTTACTTTTGCCGCTTCAAGTGATATTTCGTCTTCTGGAGAAATCATTTTAAAAAATATTTTAAATAAAAACTCGAAAAAAATATCACAATACAAGCGTTGTTTATCGTTGCTAAGGAAACTAAACAATGATTGTTTGCGGTTATTAAAGAACTTTCCATAGCATATTTTACTACGACTGGCAAGTAGGCAGCTAATATCATTAGTACACGGGAAAAATTTTCCCGTGCTGGCGCTCAGGAAAATTCCATCAGTTTCTTTATGGAACTTGTTGGATATGCATCAATGATATTAATTTCCTGTTCTTTTTGAAACTTGTTTTAAGTTTTTGATCTTAGCTTACAAAAAGAACCAGTTCTGTAATTTTTTTTCTATTTTTAAAAATATTTTTCAATTTGGTTGACATCTTTTGGAATATTTGTTTAAATATAATTCCAGAAGAGTCTGGCATTTCTATTGCACACAATAAAACATCAAATTATTTCACTATTATTAAACATCCTTTTAAATATTTCAAATTTAATTTAAATGAACACTCTATTTTATTGTTCAACTGATATAAAATTAATTTGACATTTAAAACCATATTGTGTTTCTAGAGCACTCTATGTTTTAAACAAAAAAAACCAACACATCTAGATTCCAAGGCACACTAGAATTATTCAACTGTTTTTCTCGACGAGTAGGTATTCCTTTTTACAATAAAAATGTCGTCCGTTATTATTAAATATAAAAAATAACTATAGCAAACTCACGAAAAACTTGAAAAATAATATCTTTTTTTTGATATCAAAGCAAACTATGATTTCCATTTTCAAGTGGAATTTCGTACATTGAACAAAAAATCTACGACTTCGAAGTATTTTTTGGAATTTTCCAAAAAAAACAAAAATGTTGTGATTTCTCTTTTTCCGCTGTAGCCAAGTAATCCTTGGTCAGACAGGTTTTAAACTTTTACATTATTTTTGGAGACTAATATTTTGGTGTAGAAATGAATGTTCGATTTTCTTTTTGTTTTCGAGATATCCGAGGTAAAATTTTGTTGTTCTTATGGCAGTCATATTGGAGTTTTTGGTTTTTCAGATTGCGCCTAAAAAGAGCTTTCAAATGATGTATCACATGCCGAGGAAAAAATGTTTTTCAAGAGACTAATTTAAGAAAAGTTATCCATTGCTTAACAAAACAAAATAGTAGGCCATGGAAAACACAAAGTTGATTTCATGGATATACATAATACCAACCATTATAAAAAATAACAGTAATATTAAGGTTACCAGTTTGACATGTTTAATAATTTTAATTTTCTATTAAAATGCTGAACACAATCGATATAGAGACATTTTTCTAATAACAGCAAATTAACATAATAGAAGTAATGATAGCAAAGAAGTAAGAATATTTAATAAAACTGTTCAATATGACCTCCGTTTAGCTGAATACATTTTTTGCATATACACCTAACTGAGCTGATTACCCTTCTGAGAGTATTGTAATTTATTGTGCCGAAAACGTCCATAATTCTGTCTTCCAAAATATTGATAGTTTTCGGACTTTCAAAATCATACACTTCAAATAAAAATCAGGAGGAGTTATATCAGGTGAGCGGGGAGGCCACAATACTGGTCCTCTATTTGAAATTATGCGGTTACCAAAACTTTCCTGTAATATCCGTCTAACATTATTAGTATTATGTGCCAGGCAGCCATCTTGTTGGAACCACAATTTGTTTATTTCTTGTTCTGTAAAAAGCTGTCTTATCTCGGATAAAACTTAATTTTCAGAAAACTACTCTCGTTAAATTGTAGTGAAAAATAGATGGACCAATTAAATGGCGAACTAAAAACAATAATTAAGAAAAGGGTTATAGGCAGATCATAGGAGTAGAATAGGAAGAGAAAAGGTAATACCTATCATGCCGCACCAAACATTGAATTCAAACCTAGTTTGGAATCTTCTTTGCGTAGTTACATGCGGATTTTCTGTAGCCCAGTGGTGATAATTGTGCTTGTTAAAGACTCCACAATTTGTAAAACGACTTTCATCGGTCCATATAACTCTCGATTGAAAACCAGATTGTTCTTCGCATTTCTGATTAAATCAACGACCAAATTCAAGTCTTCTACAAAATTATTATTGTTTAAAGCTTGGACAATCTTAGGCGCGTACGGATGATATTTCCTTTGTTTTAATGTCTTGTGTACAGTTAGGAATACTTGTTTCGCCTGCAATTTGTCGCACTGATATGCGAGGATTATTGTTAACAGCTTCGAGAATGTTATTTGTGCGGTCAACATTATCAATATCATACCGGTCTCTTTTATTATCAGAACTCCCGTAATTTAACAAATTGCTTACAATTCTTCCAAAAACCGTTCTATGTGGTTGTATTTTCTCCTGAAATGTTTCTAAATAGGAGGCCTATGCGTTTTTTAAATAACATTCTCACATGTCAAATGTTTCTTCATTTGAGAATTTGTGCGCCATTTTGCAATAATCGCACTCTTGAACAGTAATAATAAATATTCTTGAACAATTTACAATAACCATCATTTAGTAAACAACTGTCAACTAACAGTAATGCTTATTATTTGTTTTAAACCACAGCCTACTAAATCTGAAAGTAATATGAATTTGGTCGTTTTTAGAACAACACTTTTCAAATTTTACTAATTACTAACTGCTTTGCATGCAAGAATGCGCTTGATGATGATGATTTCTTTCTTCAAATTTTGAACACTTTTATGACAAATAAAACCTTAATGATCGTCTAAAAATTGATATTTTTAGAAAAATTGTACAAATAAAGCAATTTACAATAGATTTTGAGTACATGGATAATAATTAGTTGCATTTAGAATAAGCAATTTCCTTGTCTCTGGCTTTACAAAACTTTTTGATTTTCCATGGCCTACTATTTTGTTTTGTTAAGCAATGGATAATTTTTCTTAAATTAGTCCCTTGAAAACAATTTTTCCTCGGCATGTGATACATAATCTGAAAACTCTTTTTAAACGTAATCTGAAAAACGAAAAATCCAATATGGCTGCCATAAGAAAAACAAAAGTTACCTGGAATATCTCGAAAACAAAAGACTATCAAGCATTCGTTTTTAGACCAAAATATGAGTCTGCAAAAAGTGTAAATGTCTAAAACCTGTCTGACTAAGAATTACTCGGCTACAGTCAAAAAGAGAAATCACACAATGTTCGGTTTTATTTGAAAAATCTCAAAAACGGTTTCAGTTAACCGTGATTTCTTAACGGATTTGGAATCAGCATAAAATTTGTTAAACATCTCATTTAACCGACCCTGTAACTCCTACTGTTCCCAGATCCCAATGGTGAGCATCGAATTTGGGACACACGGTATACTCACAATAATGCACCTGAAACTCGCTTATTACCATAGAGTAACGATTCACCTAGATACCAACCTATGTACATAATTATTTTTTATATTTAAATTAGACGGCTATATTATACACTTTCATAAACATTTTGCTGCAAAATAAATGTGTCAAGAATAAAATATATCATTTTCAACATGCATATTTTTAGTATATTGTTATCATCTTTAGTTTGATTTAACGTTAAATGCGGTGTAAAGAATTCGCAGTACGTGGGACGTTGCCAAAACTTTTTTGTGTATTTTTTACACAACACAAGCACAGGTTTGAACTAATCCGAATAATCACATAGTTAAAATTCAAGTCGGGTTTATATTTTTACGACAATACACATTTTTGTAGATCAAGATAGTTTATATATTATTTCATTATTTATTCTGCAATAACAATATTTTACGGTAAAATATATTGTGGATAGATAATTATTTATTAAAATTTATGGCAATATTTTATTTTATCATTAATTTTTTTTATGTTTATTTTTGTACTAATACCCATTTTCCTGCTAACTTTGCAATGGCTTGACATGGAACAAGCAATTATTACTTACAACAGAAGGGACACGGTCTTCGAGGTCTAATACAGTGGCCCACCTGAGCAGTGTCTTCAGGTTACATTAATGCCATACATTAAGTTAAAAGTGTACAAGAGAATCATAGTCCCTCATTGATCTAAGGCAAAGAATAAGAGACGTTTATGTCAAAATCAAAGTGTGCACATTCGCAAAAGTTCGAGAAGAGTTAGCTAATAGACCCTTCAATATTAAAATCAGCAGGTGGCATATCCTGAATGGCGTGATTGTTTACAAACGATGCTTCAGTGAAAAAATATTTCGTTTGAAGCAAAGTTGTATCTCTTGTGTTAGTTAAAATGAGTGGTTCGGATATTGAAGAAGTAGCAAACACCGTAAAGGAATCATTATTGCCAAATATGAGTTGAACTATGACCGCTTTGTAAAGAGATACTAAGATAAACATTTGAAAGACATTGCTAAGAAAATATCCTTCTTGCGTACTTTCAAGGAAAATCTTTTTCGTTATGGTGTATTAGTCTGCGAACTGTACTTTCTTGAAGAAAAATGTCGATATTAGTAAAGTTTGCAAACCTTATAGATTTTCTTAAGATACAATGAGAAGGCTATCAAGCAAAAAATCCAAAGTTTTCAAATTCCTAAGAGAAGTTGACGACGAAAAATATCTATTATTAAAAGTAACACATTACGTTTTCTAAATGTTCCTCAATTTTGTCAATTAGGTATGCTCTGTAGATAACAGTTTTAATTGCATTGGCTGGTGCTTGACGATAAGAAGTGCTCATAAACCTTACTGTGGAAAATATCAGGGAGGAGGGAAACACCTTTCATCACAAATACTACGAGAACAAAAATCGCCTGAGTTTTTGCAACGCCGAAAGATTAAATATGGTGAGCATTTTTAGAAAATAGGCCTATCTTAGACTTGAAAATGTTGAACATAGGAGATTTTTCGTTGTCTATAGGATAGGAACAGGGAAATGCACAAGGCAACCTGTAGGATAAATTTATCAGCTTACAAGTTGAAGCGTCTCTGTCGTCTCCTGTGCAGATTCTTTCAGTTAAACGCTTTATTGATATCAGGCATTTTTTTTAACAAAAGAAAAAATGTTTTTGAATTGGAACACCATATGTATTTTAAAATTCTGTTAGTTATACAGGGTGGGGCAATAGTGCGTCCGACTTCGATATGTCAAGCTCTATGATAACTAGAAACTTGATTTAAAAACATAAATAAGCTCGACAAAAAAGTCTATAACCAGAAATTATTTTCGAATATACAGGGTGAGCCAAGACGAATCTACAGGGTCAACTAACATTTTTTAAATGGAATGTCATGTATATCAGAACATTTTTTGAAACATCTTTTTGGCCTTCTCTCACTCCTGTATTATTATTGATTCTCTCCCAATCACTTGGATGTAATGATTTTTTTTTTTGAACTCAGTCTAATATCATTGAAACCATTAAGACATGGATATTCAGATTGGTTCTGATACTCCTTTGAAAATAGATAAAATAGCAAATATTGTTTATGCCTGAGTTTTACGATCGAAAAAACTGTATGAAGGGACATAGAATGCTTTCAAGAATTGAAATGAAGAAAGTAGGAAGTGATATTCAAAAAAGTTTTATTAGCTTATTTTTTTGCAAGGGTCGAAGAAATTGAGGTCTGTTTAAAGTCTTTGGTGTAAGTATTCAGTGTTGAACACCACCCTATTTATCAGGGAAAATACGGATATTTTCAAATATTCAAAATTTATAGCTAACCCAACCAAATGTAGGCACCCTGATCATCCCTCTACCCTATACGGCCAACCCTTCAAAAAATTCAAATGGCAAGGGGGTCGAGTGATACATCTTTTGAAAGGTCTTTCAATTCCCTACTACCGTGTATTTTTTTTTAACTTTTATCAATTCGTTCTTAAGGAAAATAATTTTATTTTTGATGATTACACACAATCGAAATCGTTTAAAAAATCTAAAATACACGGCACTGGGTATCGGAATTTATAAAAAAAAACTAAATTTTTTAGTGCTCTTAAATCAACACGAGTTTTTTCGACAAAAAACACTTTAATTGTCAGTTTAGTTTTAGAATAATAAAAGACTCATAAGTATTTGATAGTCCTTGAACATTAATTTGTTCACAACCAATTTTAAATCGAGATACATTTTACCAGAGTGAGTTCTCAAAATGGTTTATACCCTTCAGGAGAGAATAGAAATTGTCAGCATTTATTTTAAAACCGATAATTGTGCTAGAGCTACGGAGCGCATATTCAATAGAAATCCCCCATATAGAAGGGTTGGTTCTCAGTATGTTTTACAATTATTGACAAAATTTATGGAAACAGGTTCTGTAGGAAACAAAAAAGCATGAACCTCAGCGACCGATTAGGAATGAAGCAGTCGAAGTGGCAGTTCTGGGTCATTTGCAGATGGATAATACTCAATCGATCAAGAAAGTAGCTGAGGCTTCCGGTGTATCACGAAGTAGTGTTTATCGAATTGTAAAGGCCCACAAATTTCATCCATATAAATTTAAATTTTTACACGAATTAAACGAAGATAATCCAGATCGTCGCGTCGGCTTGAATTCATTGAGAGTTTTAGTGAACAATTAAACGGTAATGCCAATCTACTGTACAATACGTGTTTTTCTGATGAATCGACATTTCAGTTAAATGGGGAGGTAACCAAGCACAATTGTAGGTATTGGAGTGAAACCAATTCACATTTATTCATGGAATCTTATACCCAAAGGCCTCAGAAGTTAAATGTTTGGACTGGCAACTTAGGGATCGCATTGTCGGGCCGTCTTTTATTCCTGATAATTTAAATGGCGAAAGGTACCTCGATCTGTTAGAAAATAACATCGACCGAATGATTACCCAAATTCGCGAAGAAGACGATAAACTTTTAGAGGGCGGACTGTTTTTTCAACAGGATGGGACACCCCCACATTTTGCTATAGCAGTCCGTCAATTTTTGGATAATCGGTTTCCTGAGCGATGGATTGGAAGAAGAGGTTCTGTGGAGTGGCTCGCTAGGTCACCTGATTTAACTCCCTTGGATTTCTTTCTGTGGGGACATTTAAAATCGAAGATATTTGCAAGAAAAACCACATCTCTGGAAGAGTTACGTGAAAGAATTGTTCGAGAATGCCGTTTATTGACTCCAGATGTGTTCAGAAATGTTCGTACAGAATTTCAAGATAGATTATACTACTGTATGGAAGTCGGTGGGGGTCATTTTGAACAATACATACGATAATTTAAACTGTTTCTTTTATTTTTATTTCCAGAACCTAAAATAATGAAACAATTATTTCTCAGGAACGAATCGATAAAAGTTTAAAAAATACAGAGTTATGTAGAGAATTGAAAGACCTTTCAAAAGATGTATCACTGTACCCCCTATGCCATTCGAATTTTTTTGAAGGGGGTGGCCGTGTATATATATATACTTATACTAATAAAAATGGTTTGAAAGATTTGGAATTTTTTGAAAAGTTAAATTACTTTATCTAAAATGTGGTCACCTGCGAATATTTGTTGTTCATTTTTTTTATTTTTGGAAGCTTTCTTAATTACTAATATTTCTAGTAAGTCTAATTTTTTTGCTATTCTTTTCGGAATGAAGTAATTTTACATTATCCATATTTATAAAGTGATTGTTTTCTATACAGTGTGTTGACATGCCGGTGCTATATACGTTGTTTACAATAAACTTCTTATGCTCTTCATGCTTTTTATGTTACGTCCAGTCTGAAGCCAATGTATCGTCGCAGTCACTACATTTTAGTTCATGCACTCTTGTTTTTTTTTTCTGTTTTATCCTTATTTTTTTATAAAGTTTTTCCTAGGTTGCAAAACAATATCTGTAAATAAAAACAACTCAGGAAAAACGTTAATAAACAATAAGGATAAAACAGAAAAAACTACAAAAGACAGGAGTGTATGAACTAAAATGTAGTGACTGCGATGCTATATACATTGGCCAGACTGGACGTAACATAAAAAAGCGACTTGAAGAGCATAAAAAGTCTATTGTAAACAACGTATATAGGTTAGGTTAGGTTAGGTTTGTTGTGAGTGGGTCTCAGTAGACCCTCCACTGCGGCCATCAGCAGGCCTATTGTGGCTCACGCCTAATTATATTTCACCCAATAAGTTCAGTCTCTTAATGAAACTGATAACTTTATTGGGTGAGAATGTGTCCAGATCCTCTGGCAGCAGTTGCCTTTTGCCAAATATTGAGAATCGGATCCTCTCCACAGCGGGACAGGTGCATAAGATGTGGTCTGCCTTCTCATCATCCTCCAGGCATAGACGGCACTCGGCGTTTTCCGCTAGGCCGAGTTTATGCAGATGATAGTTTAGTCGACAGTGCCCAGTATATAGGCCTGTTAGAGTTTTCAGGTTTATCCTGTTTAACTCTAAAAGTTTCTTAGTTCTCGATTTCAAAGGGTATTTTATGAACGCCTTCGAATGAACTAATCCTGGTAACTCTTGCCAATACTGGAGAGTTTGCCTTTCAGCCCAGGTTGAGATAGCCATCTTGGCCGTACTTGAAGATATGCCAAGTATTGGTTCTGGTCCGATGAATCGTGATCCCGCTCCTTCTCTGGCTAAGGAGTCCGCTATTTCGTTACCTTCCATACCAGAGTGGCCGGGTATCCAGACCAGAATCACTTGTTGTCTTGCCCAAATGATTTAGAGCTTTCTGACAGTTCCATACCGTTTTGGAGTTACACCGATAGGAGCCAAGAGCTTTTATAGCTGCTTGGCTATCTGAGAAAATTTTTATTGATCTGCGTGTAAGATGCATATATTCCAGCCTTTTGTACACACAGTTCAATGGCATGAACCTTAGCCTGAAAAACAGTTGCATAAGTACCTAGGTTTGAGACTATCCTCACCCTTGGTCTGTAGCTGTGTACTCCGGCTCCTGTTCCCTCGGGAGTTTTGGAGCCGTCTGTAAACCAACAACTGTCTGCCTTCAGTAGGTCGGCTTTATTCCAATCCCACTCATCTCTTCTGGAGAAAGAATGTTGAAGGTCAGCTCGTAGTTGGTCATAGTAGGCATAGTATCTGAGGGCATTCCCAGGATGCTGTGATTCTCTATGTCATCCAACAACCTGTTCCGCTCCATGATACTAGTCTGCGGCATATTAATGGTCGCTTGTTGCAGTCTGTAGGTTGCCCACCTGGCCTCTCTCTCCAGATATATGAAGAGGGGGTAAATCCAGGGAGGATTTCTATTGCAGCTGACGGTGTGGTGCTAATTGCTCCCGTTACGGTCATGCATGCTAATCTCTACAGTCCAGAGAGTTGGATTTGGCCGTCCGTTGTAATCCTTTCAGCCACCAAACAATGGATCCATATGTTATCATTGGTCTGATGACCGTGATATAGATCCAGTAAATTTGTTGGGGACCCATGCCCCAGGATTTGCCACAAATACGACGGCATGTTCATAGGGACAGCTTTGCTTTGTGGATTACCTTTTCCAGATGGGAGTTCCAATTAAGTGATTTATCCAGAGTGATTCCTAGATATTTCACCTCCTCCGCAAATGGAACAGTTTCACCCATTAAAGTGGGAGGTCTTAGGTCCTCCAGCTTCCTTTTCCGGGTGAATGGTACTATTACTGTTTTTGAGGGTTTACAGACATCTGTTCCCCCGTCGCACCAGTTACTCACTGCATCCAGAGTCTCTTGAAGTGTATTTGATATTACTCCTTCAGAGTTTCCCTCTGACTAGTATGACTAGATCATCTGCATATGCTAGAACCTCAACCTCCCACAGTGTGAGAATAGCCAGTAGGTCGTCCACAAGAAGTGACCACAAAGGGGGGAGAGAACCCCACCCTGCGGGCACCCTCTCGTGGCTCTAAACCTAACTGTTTCTCCCTGTAGAGACGTTGTTATGGTTCTGTTTGATAGCATAGCACGAATCCAGTCGCCTATAGTAGGCTCAATTCCTCTGGCAGCCACTGCTGCATATAAGGAGTCGGGCAGTGCATTATTAAATGCTCCCTCAATGTCGAGAAAGGCTCCCACCGCAATTTCCTTCATTTGAAGGGATTGGGTAATCTTCTCGACTAGGTTATTGAGTGCTAGTTCTGTTGATTTTCCTGTCTGATAGGCGTACTGATGGATATTGAGGGGGTGATGATTCAGGATGTTCCCCCTGATATATCCGTCAAGCACCTTCTCCAGGCCTTTCAACAGAAAAGATGTCAGGCTAATTGGTCTAAGCGATTTAGGGCTTGGTTCTTTCCTACCCATTTTTGGTATATATACTACCTTAACCGCCGACCAACTGGATGGGATATAGTTCCATACCAGACTAGCTCTGAATAGTTTAATGAGGAGTGGGAGCAATATTTCCAGTCCATTTTGTAGTAGAGCTGGAAAAACTCCATCCTCTCCTGGCGATTTGAATGGTTGGAATGATCCGATGGCCCACTCAATTGCCGGTATTGTGATCACCTTTTTAGCCGTCAGCCAATCATTTTTATCAGGTCGTTTTAATCGGCCTTCTGATGGTGATGGCTGTTGGTCATCCGCATTCAAGCACCCTGGGAAGTGGTTTTGTGCTAGGAGCTGTGGTTTCCTTTCCAGAGTCCGTATATGAGCCATCCGGCCGCCTTAACGAACCGAATTCCTTGTCGGCTCTCTGGAAAGAATCTTGTGGATTCTAGTACTGTGAGGTACGTCAGTTATACTCTCACAGAATTTCCTCCAAGATCCCCTTTTGCTTTCCTTATTTCTTTGTTATAGTCCGTTAGAGCGGATCTATATTGGTCCCAGTCGCCCGAAGCTTTAGCTCGATTAAAGAGGCGTCGAACTTCCTTTCTCATTTTATCCAAATTTTTGTTCCACCAAGACGTGCCCCTATTATCCATTTTTGTCTTCAGTGGACAGTTTTCGTTATATGCTGAGACCATCGCGTTGCGGATCTGTTCCGCCGCAATTTCAGTCTCATCACGATTCCTGATTGTGGTGATAGCGGATTGAAGGTGAGACTGGAGGGAATATTTATACCCTTCCCAGTCCGTGCACTTCGGATCCCGATATGTCAACACACTGTATCGAAAACAATGACTTTATAAATATGGATGATGTAAAATTACTTCATTCCGAAAAGAAAAGCAAAAAATTAGACTTACTAGAAATATTAGAAATTAAGAAAGCTTCCAAAAATAAAAAAACGATTACAAATGAACAACAAATATTCGCAGGTCACCACATTTTAGATAAAGTAATTTAACTTTTCTAAAAAATTCCAAATCTTTCAAACCATTTTTATTAGTATAAGTTGCCAGATGTAACATTCAATATATAAGCAAGGAACATAAATTATAATTTAGTACCTCTCATCTGTACTCTTAAAAAAGGGCCTAAAAGCCGAAACACGTGTAGAGTGAAAATATAATTTTGAAACATTTAAAAGCAAATTTTCTTTGTTTATTTAAAATATTATGATTTTGTAATAATGCATGTTTTGCTAACATGCATGAGTCTTTGTTATGTCTGACGTCACTCCTATGTGATGTAATTCTATCTTTTACTTTCTACAAGTGTGGCCTATTTTTTTTCACAATCTTCAGAAAGGATGGAATACACTACATTCGAAAAATTCATAATGTTATCCCCATCTTTTTCGAATGTAGTATATTGCATCCCTTGTGGTGAAGATTGTGAAAAAAAATACATACATGGCCACTTACAATTCCAGTAGTGGATATTATTATTTATTCGACTTGTATATTATAGAGTGCCAATATTTATACATAAATCCAAACATAAGGTAATTCAGTCCTAACTCAATCAGTTGAGAATTTACTAAAAACAAACACATCAAGTTTTATTGGGACACGCCGAACCCGCTAACAGAATTCTTTGATTAACTGTAATGATGACAAAATAAGAAACATGGCATGAGAAGTAACACAAATAACGATTGTTTCACATTTGTGTTCGGAATACAAATCATCGTTTAACCAATTTGCTACGCCATGATGGTGCGCTTTCGGTTCAGATAGGAGATAATATCGCTACCCCCTGTAAATTACTGATTGCTTTTCGTATTTTACACTGTGAGATAGCATTGTCTATACGTATTGTTTTGGAATATAGTATTTGAACATTATATTAAATTAAAATTAGAATAAATAAATGATTTACAAGGCAACATGATTCAACACACAGTTTAAAACAAATACAATAACACACAAAAGGTGACATAGCAAAAAGATACAGAAGTTGTGGCCGGGAATATTCTGGAATGCCTAGACCGTGTGAACGGATGTATAAATAAGACACACGGTGGGCCGAGCCTCAGTCTTAAGTTGAACGTGAACGAGTAAAAAAGAAACAAAAAAAGAGACTTATAAGTGTTCAAGTGTGATTATAGTGAAGACAGTAATTAATTAATTGTTGTTAATTGTTAATTAGTAAATAAAGTAGTAAGTGTTACCTGGACTTTCAATCAACGAATCTACGAGTATAGGTGTTTGTGTGGATAGTAAACACGTAACACTATAATGAATTCCATGTTATTTATAGTTTTAAATTTGTTTAAATTTTTAAGGCATTTACAAAATACATTATTTTTTAATTCGTTAACAAAAATAAAATATTTATTAAATTGTTCTTCTAAAAACTGAGTTTTTTATTTTCAATATTTGTAATTAATTGTGTGGTACCAAATATCAGTAATGAGATAAACACATCCAGTAGTAAGTTATAAAAAACACATATCAATTTTCAACAACTTACCTGTGCCTATAACGTAAATTTCTTTATCTTGGTTTTTCCGTAAAAGAAACTTCATGGTGTACAAATACAACAAACCAAAAGCTAACTGAATACCAGACGTTAAAAGATGGGCCAAAAATGCAGCACCACATACCAGCCAACCCCATCCTCCTAAAATAATCAAAAAATATTTTGAAAGAGTCGCAAACTTTGAGTCTGTTTATGCAACAATAATAAAAGACACATATAGTCTGGTACATTTAAAATTTACATCCCAGCTCCATGCTTCTTCCTATTTTATAAATTTTTGAGAAAAAAGGCTGAAACACGTCGATTTTGTTTTGGAGGAGAACGTCTAACCGTAATGAATCCAGCCATCATGCGGGGGAAGCAACTCCTTAAAAAATTTTAAATATGAGTAGGGGTTAAGGGGCACCTCGTTTTACAGGTCCTTTAATTCTCTTTACAACTAAATAAAGTATTTTTAAATTTGAGTGAATGCATTTCAAATTATTGCATTTGGTAATGTAATGAAAAATTCACCAATATAAGAAACACTTTGCAATTTAAATGTATTCGTAGACAGTAGTCTAAAGGAATAAGATCGGGTGATCTTGAAGGCCACTCAGTTGAGCCTCTTCTACCAATTCAAATGACTGGCGAAACGTTCATTTAAGAATTGTCTTACATGAGCTTTAAACTGTGGGAGAAGCTTCATTTTCCATAAAAAAAACAGGTCGTTTCCTGAATGGCTCCCATCGTTTTCAATAATTTCGGTGATGCAATCTTAATTTCACGATACATTACCCCGGTTAGATTACCTAACGAAAATAATGTGGCTTCCTAAGATTCCAGCTCAAACATTTAATTCCTTTATAACCGGAAATACCAAATGATTATAGTTATTTTTGTTGGATTGACCACAATGATATTACTAATTTCCTAAATTTTCAAACTTTTTGTTAAATACTTTTCCCTATATCGACCTATGGACGCCAACGCCAACATTGGTGATGTGAAGTATAGTAAAATGAGTCTTTTTAATACAACTAATCTATTATTGTTGTTACATCAGCTGCTGCTGAGATTATTTTTCTTTAAACCCAAGAAACACGTGTACCTAGAATTATTTCTCACCTTAGAAAGTTGAAATAGAAGTTGTGACTTACCTTCCGGATAGTAATGTTGTTTTATAGTAGCTGTATCTACATCCCGCCGTCGCAAAGCCGGTATGTTTCGATGTAAAGAGTGTAATTCTCTGTCGTGTAATACTGGAAAAGAATCTTCGTCATCAGGCGGCCTAGGAATTGGTGTACTTCTATCTGCAACAAACATATTTTATGTAGGTGTAAAATGTTAATGTGGCAGCTGAATGTGAACTGAATACATTTTGTGTGGAAACATTTATAAATGATAAGGTCTATTATCATCTTGAATATCAAATTAATAATAAGAGTAGTGTCGCAAATGCAATAGTGGATAATAACAAACATGCGCTACCGAGATGTATACTATCTTTAGTAAAAATCGAAAAGACCTAAATTTTATTTCAGTTTTGTTAAAATTTTCACAAAATTTAAAACATGATTAAAATCTGAACAAAAAAGTGTATTTCTTAATAAAGAAGTTTATTAAAGATGATGTTACTGTGAAAATCTTTTATTTTTGTTATATATATACCCGACTCAATTAAAGCACCCTATTATAATCAATTTTTTTGAAAGTTTTGAGGGACTTGATTATCTCACGGGTAATAAGATATATCTCATTGGAGACTTTAATGTACTTGAGTATAAACAAAGCTTAGAAAATGGTAACAGCAGCACTGCTCGGACTCTACTTTTTTGACCTGGTTCAGGTCAATAATATAAATAATTGTAATAATCGTTTCCTTGATCTGGTTATTACGAACCACTCGTGTTATGTAAGTAAATCTGAGGATGTCTTATTAAAAGAGGATGCTTATCATCCTGCTCTTGAAATTATTTTTCTACTTTAAATAATTCAAGCAGTAACGCGTTCATTAAGAAGGCGGAAATTTTTAATTTTCGCAAAGCTAATTATTTTCTATTGTATGAAAGTATACTAAACTATGATTGGTCTTACTTACGTAATATTGAAGATATAAACATTGCCTGTGAGAAGCTTTACAACTCATTTAACAACATTTTAGTTACATGTGTTCCTAAATACATCCCTAGCAATAAAAGTAAAAAGTACATGATGCATTGTACTTGCATGTTCAGGGACAGATTTCTATCCATCAACATGGATTCATGAGGAGTAGATCAACAACAACGAATCTGTTTTGTGTAACTCAATTTATGGCTGAACATGTTGATATGAATATTCAGGTTGATGTGCTTTATACTGACTTCTCTAAAGCCTTTGACAGGTTAGATCATGGAATTTTACTTCAAAAGCTTGGGAGCGTGGTATTATCCTTACCGCTACTTGAACCATTTAAATCATATTTGTCTGAAAGAAAACAATATGTCAAATGTCGTGGTTTTGCTTCCAAAGATATTTCTGTCACGTCAGGAGTGCCCCAAGGTTCCACCCTTGGGCCACTCCTGTTTATAATATTCATCAATGATATTGTAAATAATCTAGATGTAAATTACTTGTTGTACGCTGACGATGTAAAAATTTTCTGCCCTATTAATGACGTATCAGACTGTATGAACCTGCAAAGCAACCTGAATAATTTGAATGAGTGGTGTATATTGAATAATCTTTCTCTGAATGCTTCAAAGTGCAATGTTCTGACCTTTTCTAGGAAACATTTTCCCATCCGATATCAATATAAATTAGACAATGTTACCTTGAATCGGCCCGAATCAATCAAGGACTTAGGAGTCATATTTCATAACGAACTCTCTTTCAATCGCATGTTAATCAAGTTGTTGAAACATCTTCCAGAAGCCTAGGTTTTGTTATCAGAAACTCTCAAGGATTCTCTGATTCAACAGTACTAATGCTTCTTTTTAATGCACTTGTAAAATCTAGGCTGGAATATGCTGCTATAATATGGCAGCCGGGATACAGTGTCTATGCTGAAAGCTTGGAAAATGTACAAAGGCGTTTCTTGAAATACCTTTCTTTTAAATTAGATGGTCAATATCCACCTGTTGGAATACCTCAAAATCACTTACTTAATAGATTTTCAGTATTAACTCTGCATGATCGCAGAAGAACACAGGCCTTAATTTTTCTAAATAAATTAATAAATAATAAAATTGATTATCCACAACTCTTGGAACAACTTAGTTTTCGTGTGCCTAGAGTTGAAACTCGTGTTGGCAGTACTTTTTATCTCGCCGTACCACGAACAAATTTATTGAAATTTTCCCCCTACATTTTATGTGTGAAAATTGTAACAACCTGCAAGATAGAATCGACATATTTAATTGTTCTTATAGTTGTTTAAAAAAGGTGTATGTGTCTAGCTGAGTTTCATTTCTGTTTTCATTTTTTGTGTCATATTTGATTTGTTAAATTTTATGTTTTTCTTTTTCTTTGTTACTTTTAGTTATTAGTGTATTATGTATTGTGTATAATTACTGTTGTATTTTCCCATCCTGTAATTGGTTTAAGTACTGTTGGATGGTGTATGCTAAATAAATGCTAAATAAAATAAAATAAAATCTATTTGATATCAAATAATTACTAAAATGGTCTAATTTGGCAATATTTTTATTAGGTTTTCAGACTTATGCTTAAACATGTCCGAATAGGATGAAACTGGTAGTAAAAATAACAAAATAATTTAATTGCAAGTGATCTCTAAACTATATTTTTATATTTTTTACCTAAAAAAGTTATAATAGTCAGTATTTTGAGATATTCTTTCACACTAGTCTATGGTATCGATGAATTAATTGTTGAAAACAAGATAAGACGTTAAGAACAAAAGTTATTCATAATACTAATTTATTTTAGAAGATATTTGTGATTTCAGAGCACTCTCAACTTGCAAAAATAATTTGTTAAAATTCAAAATTATATACCAATTTATTAAAAAAAAGGGACAGTTCCAACCAAGTAAATTCATATTTCTGAAATTTAGGAGGAAGGCATAAATTGCATTCGAAACAATTTTTTTTAATGTAATATTTTCATATTTTGAAAAATATAGTTTATTAGTGACAATTTCTATAAACTGATTTATAAAACACTCTATATAACACAGATGAAATCATTTTTGATGTATCTCAGTTTTACATAAAGCAGGACTGAATAGCCAAGTGCCATTCCAAAATTCGACAACTTGTTCTCTATTAAACCTCTTATTACATACAGTGTGTCCTTAAATTATGAATTAAATTCATTATTTCTTAAACCAAAAATATTTAGAAAAAATCCTCGGACACGTCCATTTTTAATTTCAATTGCTCACCTTATTCTTTATTTTTATTTGGTTATGACGTCATTACTGTTTCCGTTATGACGTCATTGATATTTTTAAAATGGACCATCCTGTATATTTCTCCATTTTTGGATTCTGCATCAACAGCTGATTCCAAATATGTATCACACTTATCGTCTAAAATTGATAAGTTGGAAGATACGGCCATTAAAGAAAACAAGTAAAAAAAAAGTAAAATAAACACGTTTTTTATTAATTTTTGAAGGAGGGTGGCCCAATCAAAAGTAAGCACCTTGAATAACTTTGGAGATAATTATTATTGTTGATTGTATAAGGATAAGTAATCTGTGAATTAGTTTTAGAAAAAGTTATAGAAAAGCATTTTTTGATATTTAAGGTTATGGAGTTAAGTATACACCAATTTTGTAGGCTGTCAAAATTTCTTTGTAGTAATATTACATCGTGGATGCTTTTTATTGATTTTAGTTTTAGATCATCTGCAAACAACAATACTTTACTATAATTAATACATGATACAATATCATTTATGAACAAATTGAAGAGGACTGGACCGCAATGAAAACCTTGAGGAACTCCTGATAATACATCTATGGTGTATGAAATAAAGTTTTCTATCTTAACAGACTGGGTACGTCCCAATAAAAAGCTCTCAACCTATCTTAGTATTATACTATCAAAACCAATTGCCGGTACTTTTAAAATCATCAGTTTCAGATCTACTTTATCAAATGCATTGAAAAATCCGTATAGATAGAGTCAACCTGGAACCTACTCTCATTTTAATGTTAATAAATCGTAGTAAATCCATTATCTGTTTCTCTCTATATTACACATGGTGTCTTTAAACGAAGTAGCATAAATTTTCCTTTTGAATTATTTGTGCCATAGTAGATTTTGTCACATAAAGATAATTCTTTCATTATGGAATTAGGGTTGTCTTGAACTTAACAGAAAATTGACCTGAACATCTTTATTTGCCGATCATCGTCTGGAGTTAGGTAAATATCGTGGTCATACTCCCTAATTTCAATTGTTTGGCCCTACCATAGTTTGGGAAATTGATGCAAGATCAAGACATGTTTTATTAAATAAATTTAGTACCTCTTGCAAAAAGTTACCTTTTTTCCGGATTACAAAAAACCTTCATTAATTTTTATACATCTGCATTATAAAAATATTTTATTTCTTTGAAGAGAAACAGTACATGATTTTAACAAAGTTTTTCCAGTAGTAAAAAATGTTTGTTTCGTAAAATTTTAGTAATTATCCATAGCGGAGAAATGAAAATTTAACATATCAGAACGGTTTTAATGAATTTAACATAAATTTTCACAAATATCTAAAAAAAATTTTCAAAAAAATTATTACTTAACTATAATTTCCAGTGCTACATATGGAAAAAAATGTACTCTTTCAAACGGCACTATCACAAATGGGGGTTGCCATTTAAAAAAATTTTCGGTGAAGTTATAACTTCGAAAAAATAAAAACTATTTTTTGTTCATCAAGAAATAGAGAAATGTATTTAAAAATCGACCTCTCAATTTTTTTACACTATAACGATTTCTTCGAATTAATACGATACTTTAGAAACGCACTGTATTATTTAATTGGCCTTTATAAATATTCTCTCGCATGTCCTGGGTAATATTTCCGTCGTGTTTTAATAAGTTAAACCAAAGATTAATCTTTCGTTAAACGAACGAGGATAGAGATAATTTGCTGCATATCTGAGAGACTTTTTTGTAAATATCCAATATCTGTAGACGAATCTGAATATAAAAATAAAATGCCGCTGCCTTAAAATATTTAATTACAAAATTTCTTCCTTTTTGCTGTCATTATTTAACTATGATTAGTAGGTATGTATATAAATTTCCAATCTGAAGATTTATACCTTACGTGAAGCGTGTTCTTTAAACATTCCGATCTATTAAGATAAAAAAATTACACCACGATCCATACAATTAAATAATCATAAAATTATATGGACCACAATTCACAATGTATACGTTAAGTATATAATTTAAATAACGGAAAATAATTTTTTAGTTATTATTAGACCGTGAGTAAATAATAGATGACGCATAACCAGGACACTGCGCTGATATACACATAAAGATATGATAAATTACACCGGCACACAAAAAAAAAAGTTGTTTGTACATTTGACGCCACCTACCTCCCGACATGTATTTCGACCCGCTGAATCCGAATTTGAAGTCAGTTTGGACCGTACACCCTCAAATATCGAGTAAATTGAAAAACCGTAAAAAAATAGCGAAAATTGGGTGTTTCGGTAATAAAAAAATATTGTGGATCTAAACCAAGCTTAATTTTTATGTATTTCGATCCGCTGAATACGAATCTAAAGTATATTTAGACCATAAGCCGTTTTAAATCTAAGTAAATTGTAAAAAACCCTCGAAAATTGCTAAAAATGGCAAAAAATTGTGATTATGTTGATGAAAAAAAATTTTGTAGACCCGAATCGAAGAGGATTTTTGTGTAATTTGATCTGCTGAATCCGAATCTGAAATATATTTGGCCCATTAATCCCTCAAAATCTCAAAAAATCGCAAAAAAACCGATAAAATAGCAAAAAATTGCAGTTGAAAAAATTGAAAAAAATTCTATGAAACACGATTAAATACGTTTCTTGTATTTTTTTATGCATAAAATACAAGTTTAGAATCCGAAAATGTGAAAAATTGTAAAATCTATAAAAAATGACGTATAAACAGAATGAAAATTTTTTTCATCAACATAATCACAATTTTTTGCCATTTTTAGCAATTTTCGAGGGTTTCTTACAATTTACTTAGATTTAAAATGGCTTATGGTCTAAATATACTTTCGATTCGTATTCAGCGGATCGAAATACATAAAAATTAGGCTTGGTTTAGATCCACAATTTTTTTTTATTACCGAAACACCCAATTTTCGCTATTTTTTACGGTTTTTCAATTTACTCGATATTTGAGGGTGTACGGTCCAAACTGACTTCAAATTCGGATTCAGCGGGTCGAAATACATGTCGGGAGGAAGGTGGCGTCAAATGTACAAACAACTTTTTTTTTGTGTGTGCCGGTGTTATATATTACCTTTTAATTGGCGATTTTGTAGTGTCCAAAATAACAGGAGCAATAAATATTTCACTAAACAAGTGATTTCTGTAGTTTCAGTAAATTAGCAGCATTTGTTCTAGGTGTTTAGGAGTTAACTTTTGACAATTGCTGCTGAAAATACATATACAAATACAAAAAATTCTTTAAGAGATCGAATAAATGTTAAATATTTGAAGTAGAATAGTTTTCTATTCTATATCAAAGTAATCGATTATTCATGAATTTTTATACTTGTCACTAGAAAAATATTACTTGGCATAATAAATTAATATTGTTTCAATAATATACCAACTGTAAACTAAGAACAGATATATTTTTGAGTTTCATAGTCTTCAAGTCAATATAAGTTTGATTCCTTCGAAGTATAAGTATGTATTAAATATACTCTTAATAGTACACTTATTTTTAGTACTGTTAACCGTGAGAGTCAGTATAAGGACATCTTGAAGTAATTTCTTATTTAAATGTTTTTCTTGACATAAGAATACTACTCTTGGAATAAAACTACAAACAACTTTGCTGGAAGAATTATACATACAACTGTTATCCTTGATTGAATACTTGCTAATCTCAATATGAAGTGTTCTAATATTGGATTAAGTGAATCGCGCAGTGGTGGAAGGTAGAACTTCGCGTCGAATTGTGTGTGCTGTACTAATTTATATTTGTAAAGTTACACCTGAAAAAGAAGTATATGAACATTATGAACCGTGAAATAGAAGTTAATGAGTCTACGATGGAAGAGCTATTAGCAAGTTGCGAATTGGAGCCCTTAATTTCAATATTAGAAGGTAAGTTTAATAATTCTGGTTTTACTGCATGCAAGCTATTTTAATTATGTTATACTTTACAAGAAATGAATACACAACGTCACTATATTGTAGGTGAAAAGGTATTCATCTGAGGTTTAATGGTTGTGTAAAGATTTCCCAAGTTATTTTCAATTTTGAAAATTTTTGCTTGTGTATTATATACAATCTATAGTCAATATATGCATTTTTATTGTAGTGGCGTTTCATTATACAATACATATACAGGGTGACTGGTAGGTCGGTTTATCCTTTGAGAGTGGGTTAGTAGAACTCATTTACAATTGATTTAGAGATCTAATAGTTTTTGAGGTATTTTATTTTTAAAATAAAAAAATTATAAAACTTTCTTTAATATTTCAGTTTCCTGCGTTAGTTTACATAGTTATGTAACAAAAATTAGGTTAAATACTTTAACAAGATAAAAGACGAGCTAAAAAAATACATTTGTGAAAAAAATTTCAACCCAATCATACATTCATAGGAATTTATTTTTAAAACTTGATAATGCATTAAACGTGCAAATTATTTAAAAACTTCTCTACTTTATATACGAGTATTACTTTTCGAATGAGGTTTATATGAAATTTTAAAAACTATATTTTACTTCCATAAATAATACAAAAATACTAGGTACAGGTAGAGCGTCCATTGTTTTCAAATTAAAGAGATACAGGGTGTTTCGAAAAACATGTGCCATCGCTTAAAAAGAGATTCTACACTCAAAAACCAAGACAAATATACCTAAATACTATCAACATAGGTCCATTTTTGCCTCGTTTCTGAGATATTGAAGTTTTATTTTTCTTTGCGTTAACTGTAAAAAATATATACGCCACTGATTCTTTTAGTTTTTGATGGCCCAATTATGTAGAAAGTTAATTGCCGAAAAAAATGTCGCCTCTTGATGTTTTCTAGATATCGGCATTGTGTAGAAGATAAATGCAATTTATAAAATTTTTTAAGTCTATTAAAAACAAAATAATGCTATTAAGTACACTACATAAAAAAATGTATTTATCTTCTACACGAAACCTAAATCTAACAAAAATCAAGAGGTGACATCTTTTCAGCAATTAACTGTCTACATAACTGTGCCACAGTATACCTGTGGTATCTGTTTGTCTTATTTTTGAGTGAGAAATCTCCGCTTAAGCGATGTTTCTAAATAAAAAATAATAATAAAATATTTCAAAAACTATTAGGTTTTGCCTTATGCATATTAAAGTTAAATCAGTTGCAAATGAGCTCTACTAACATCCTTTGAAAGTAATACGGCGACTTACCAATCATATAACTTGATGTGTACCTATATATAACATTATTAATCAATGACTTTCAGAAGGCATTGATATTAATTTATTATCAGTGTAGGATTAAAGTTCTTTGTTCTTGCCAAAAATGCTAAGCTAACATAGTAATTATTATGTATTTTAGCTGCCTATTTACAGTTTGTATATATGCATGGAAATTTTGTGAATATTCAAATGGGCTTAAAAGTTTCTGTTTCATTTGTCGTACAAAATTTGTTAAGCCATACCTGTTTGAAAGTTCGAGCACACTTTTCTATTATATAGTTAGCTACAATGATTTGTTTAAATTATTTATACTTTAATAACATAAATAATTGTTTTCTAGTTCAAGAAAATTAACTAACGTTGGACAATTTACTGGAAATTTCAGAAGAACAGATTATAGAACTTATTCCTCAAATCGGAAAGAGAATAAAATTTATATAACACTTAAAAACACATAAAGAAATAATGTGCCTTCCTGTGGGAAATTTGAAGTCTAATATACACGAATTGACCTATACTTGTAAAATTTTTGTTTTTGGTTTCATAAACACTTCTTCTGAAAAGTCCTTAGCCAATCCCAGAAATTCAAATTTGATCAAATAATTTATCAGTTTTATTTAAATATTATCTGAACGTTATTTGTGTCATTCTCTAAATGTGTCCTTTTCTTCTTTGGGACCTACTACCACATGAATTATTCTTCATTATCTAAAAAATATAGTTAGTTACCCAGTATATGTTACTGGAAAAATAAACCTCTGCGCTTACGTCAACAGATTAGTCAGAGGGTGTTTTTTTGACAACTAATACGAGACAAAAAAATAATAATATAATTCCTTAACGTTTCAAAAACACACACACACACACACACACACGCACGCACGCACGCACGTACACACGCACGCATCAACAGACATCATTCGGAAAATAAGCAGAATGGATTCAGGAGGGTTCAAAACGTTTATATCAAGCAAAATCTCGAATTCGAATAAAATCACGGTTACTGTACTTCCTTATATTAGGTATAAGAAAGTAAAAATGCATTTTTAATGTGAGCTTGTCTGTGTGTGTTTATTTACAGTCTAAAATATATATAAAAAACCTGTACGCAAGTTACATTCCCGGCCTAGTTTATAATGGTTGCTTAGCAACGGACTAAAATACTAGAATTTTGGGATCTGAAATTGCGCTGAGAAAGTGGACATTCTTGAGCGATTTCAAAAAAATGTATTTTCATTCTCACAACGGAAGATATGCAGTTTTCGACCTTGGAGGCGGGGAGGTGCGAGCTGCAAGAGCTACAATAAAAAACGTATATATAAAAAATGGAAAGAATTTTGTCTCCTTTAACTTTGTTCTTGACATTTTCGTCGCTGGATCGACCGTTGCGGAGTTGTTTAAAAAAAGAAACAATTTTTCTGCACCTTTAATTCAAGATGGCGGCTCGCCCCCTCCCCCTCCCAAGGACGTAAACTTGAATGTTTCATCAGGATCTTGACTTAAACAACATATATCAAAATTATTTCTACCCCACCTTTTGTAACGCAGAGGTCGCTTTTGTTTCTACTGACTGGATTATGGTTCTCAAGCGACGATATCATTACGCGCTAATATTTATGTTTATCCGAACATACAGGGTGAGCCAAGATAATTCTACAGGGTCAACTAACATTTTTTAAATGGAATGCCATGTATATCATACCATTTTTTGAAATCCCTTTGTGGCCTTCTTTCACTCCTGTATTATTACTGCCTTTCTCCCAACCACTTTAATGTAATGATTTTCTTTTTGTTGAAATTATACCATTTATATTAAAAATATCACTACAATCAGAACTATCGATTTGAAGAAAAAATATATTAGTGCCAGTTATGAAACATCTGTGTGATGACATTCAGCCATTTTTACTTCCTAAAAGTATACAGGGTGGCCAAAAAGAATTTTTAAATTTACTACTTTTTGAGCTGAATTTTCTCAATTTTTTCAAATTGAACACCATGTATATTTTTGGACGATGTGATGTAGGATTGAAAAACGAAAATTTTTTGTAGGTACACTCCTATGGCTATTTGTGACCCTTTTCAATTTATTGAATAATAACTGCAAAATTCAGCAATAAAAATTAAAAATGAGGATTTTTTCAAATAATTCAAGCGGAGGTATTATAATAAGCGTGTTATATGATGCCCATAAAAGCATCACACCAACAACAATCTAAAATTTGAAGGAAAGGATAATAAACACTTTTAGAAATACCACTCCGGCAGTTTTATGACCAATAGAAACCTCATTCCAAAGCCGCATAGAAATGTGTGTCAATCAAAATGTGCAACATGTCGAGCACTTTTTATAATATCTTCTCTTGAATTACAAAAAAATGGTTTTAATTTTTATTTGCTGAACTTTGCAATTATTGGTCAATAAATTGAAAATGGCTGCAAGTAGCCATAGGAATGTACGTACAAAAAATGTTCGTTTTTCAATTCTACATCATATCATCCAAAAATATACACGGTGTTTAATTTGAGAAAAGTGAAAATATTCAGTTCAAAAAGTTTTAAATTCAAAAACCCTTTATAGCCACCCTGTATACTTTTAGAGAGTGAAAATGGCTGAGTGTCATCAAACAGATGTCTCATAACTGGTACTAACTTATTTTTTCTTAAAATCGATAGTTGTGATTGTAATGATATTTTAAATATACACGTGTAAACGGTATAGCTTCAACAAAGAAAACCATTACATTAAAGTGGTTGGAAGAAAGTCAATAATAATACAGGAATCGAAGGAGGCCACAAAGAGTTTTCAAAAACTGTTCTGATGTACATGGCATTCCATTTAAAAAAATGTTAGTTGACCCTGTAGAATCGTCTTGGCTGACCCTGTATAATCGAAAATAATTTCCGGTTATAGACTTTTTTATCTAGTTTAGTTATATTTTTAAGTCAAGTTTCTAGCTATCACAGAACTTGACATATCGAAGTCCCCACCCTGTAAAATAATATAATTCAACATTGGAACGTTGTTACACTAACAGAAAAATATAGGAATATTGTTTATATTGAACATTTTGTTTGTGTTAATTTTGATGAAAAACAAGCCCTTAAATCCGCAAGTACCAGGTTTTCCTTTGCCTAGAAACAGACATTGCGTAAAACATATCTACCAAGTGTGTATAAAAATGTTTTGGGCAACATTATGGACGCACGAAATAAATTTTTATGAGTGACAGTATGACTTTCGGTGTATTAAGGTGGTTAATGTTATACTAAAAATTTTGAGTATTCAAAAAGCTTTGCTTAATAACCAGTAAACAAGTACAACCACAGCACACAATGTAGAAGTAATAGTGACATGCATACAAGTTCAAAATAATAAAGTATGAACCATAAGAATATGCTTTCAAAAAAATAATTTAAAATCGTATCAAAAAAGATACAAGGTAGCGCTACCTTTGTTTAAATGGAACACCCCATTGTATTCTTGTATATTTGGTTACATCTTCTTTTTCTGATTTCAAAAATATGTAATTTTTATGTTTAATTTACCTGGTCATAACACTTACGTAAAACGATAGTCAAATAAGAATACGACAATGTCCGAATATAAATATTACAACTAGTTGAATTGTTACGATTGATATGAAATTTGCTGTACTGCAGAAAGGTGATAAAAGAGTTTTATAGGTTCAAATAACGACAGCTGTTGCAATTCTATAATCCAATAGTATGGAGTTTGTTGCCAAATTGTTACAAAGTGATAAATTCTGCAAATACTAGCGACGAATGTCGAAGCTGATAAAAAAATATGTAGTTGAATAAATGTGAACAACTTGGTCAGTAATAATAATTGCATTTATACAGAGTATTTCTAAATGAAGGGGCACAAATTGTACCAGTGAATCTAGATTCACAGATATTACAGATGTGCAGCAAAAATCCAGATATTATTAAAACATACTCTTTTCGAGGAAACGACTGTAAACGGCATTGTCAACAGACAAAATTTTAGAAACTGGGCACAGAAAAATCCACATTGAATGATGGAAGTGCACATAATGTTCCCAGAAGGTGAATGTATGTATAGTACTTTAGGTAAGATCCTTAAGAGTAAATTCCTGACCTAGCAATCTTCTTTCGAAACGAAGAAGATCCTGATAATAATATCGTTATGGGGGATATAACGATATTAGTTTTCAACAAGACGGTGCTCCCCCACACTATGCGTCGCTAGTTGGAAATGACTTAAATGAGCCTTTCCCTAGCAGGTGGCTAGGAAAAAGAGGGAGTATCTAATGGCTAGCTAGATCGCCGGATTTAACCCCGTTGGACTATTTCTTTTGAGGCTAGACCTGCCAATTTAAAACATTTAAAATACCGAAGTCGGCAGGAAGTTCATCGCATAGACCTTGATGTCATTGACAAGATGTAAATAGAGCATATTTTAAATATTTAACTTAGTTTACACTCTTCTTTGTTTTTTTATGTAGTCAAAAGAAATGGCGTCAAAATTTTAACTTTGTAATTCGATTTGTCAGTGATTTTATAATTTTTTTTTTTTTGAAAGAATTTTAACAATGGCAGTGTAGTCAGCACATTCGAATGAACAATTTCTTCTTACTTCACAGTAGATAATATTGAAATACATATAAAACACACCTTTATCGTATAATACGCTAAAAAAACCACTTTAATTATCGATTTCTTTAGGCAAAATGTCTGTAAATATGATAGAAAAAGAAATATATTTATATCATTCCTTTGCTTTTAAATTTATTTAGAGTACGGTCCTGTTATTCAATGTTTATGTTTCAGTGAGCATTTCCTAGCAACTTATAGTAGTATACATTAAGGCGGAGGCCCGTTCTCGCCATAACTTATACATGTGCATATTTAGAATATTTTGAAAGTATGATTCGTTTATGTACTCTTTTTTCAGCAGAAGCTGTTAGTGAGATGTGCCAAAAAACATTTGCAAATTATATAACGATATTTCACATGAAGTCATCTGGACCGAGATATAAGATTAAAAATTTCTAATTCAGTTTTAACAAACAATTCAGAAACTTTTCTTTGAGATTGAGACGTGGATTACCTGCCTGGCAATTTATTTCTCAAAATGGTCATAATTTTATTAAAATGGTTTACGGTCGTAATTCAATCGCAAATTTTAAATATAAGCATCATTTTCAAGCACCCTGCAACGGTTTTCTTCTAAACCACATTCACTTGCATTTTAAATGGAAAGTCAGGCGCAGCAGAGAGGGTAGTACGAAATTTTCAACATAAAATGCAACACTGACGTAGTTTTACACGATACATCAAAACACCATATACTGCAGTCAACGCTCGTTTCGCCAGCCAAGTTGGCATCATCTGGAGGAGATTAAAACTCATCTCCAGATTCTATTAATAGAGAATTTTAAGACGTGTCAAAAAAATAAATTAATTATTTGGAAAAATTACTAAAACGTTTATTTGTCATTATTGTTGTTTCATTTATTTTTTATTTTACTATTAGCCTTATGATTAAATGAACAACGATTTCTATAAGTCTACAACAAATTACCAATAAGGCAATAATAAAAATTGTAATTTAGAAAACAATGATATTTTAACTCAATAGATATTACCTCTATGTCGCATACATTTATGTTAAACCATTACGATTGTTTCTTCCACTGGCGGTTCTTCTATAGGGTCATTTCGTCAATGACCTCCCACATACAAATAAAAAAATAGAGCTATTCATTTTCTGAAGTTTAAAAATATATAATATATATATGTTTTTAGTACAATACTATTCAAATATCTAGATCGCAGGATTTCGTATCCCCTCCGAGCACCGAACCTCTACATTCATATTCATTACATTATTCATTTATAGAATTTAAAAATCTTGGGCCAATCCACAACTTGTCCTCAAAGCTAGCTACGGACCGAATTTACAACGAATTAAAGTGAAATAGACTTATGCGCGAATCGTCAGAAAGCAAAAGAGACAGAAAACACTGGCAGGGACAATGTCCCTGACACATTTTACGGAAACGGTAACGCACGAAATTCAGTGGAGCAGTCTTAATGCTGACTAGGTACGTGTTGGTCGGTAAATTCTGTCACGTTGTTTTAAATGTTTTTATTTGTGAACCTTTTATTAGTAAATCTCTACTTGTCGTGAAATTAAGTAAAACAGTGTTTTTGGTGTTTACTATTAAATATGAGTGTTGTACAAAATATATTAAAACTGAAAGATGGACATAAGTTGGGTTATGAAGACCGAGTGAAATTCAAAGGTGGTGGCCGTCCAAAACCTAATATGACGATAAAGCAAATATCTCTTGATAATAAAAAAGAAGTTAATAGGTATTTTTAATTAAAAAAATGTATCCCCAAATTTTATTCATTGTTACGCTTATCAACTAAATTTAATTTTACAAAAAGCATCAAGTCAGGATAAAAGCATAACATTTTTTTTTGCTAATTTACATAGCTTTTCTTCATTCTTTGGAAAATCGCCAAAAGAACAGCCGTGTTAGATAATGTTATTAAGGTGAGATTACCTAAAGCGGCTCCAACACGATAGAATTTTAATACAAAGTGCATAGAGACTGTTTATACCTATCGAACAGAATTATTAGATTGTTTAGAAAAAATCATTGATAATTAATCAGAAAACAACACTCTAAACCAAGCTATTGGTTTAAAAAACTACTTACAAAATGAACATTTTCTTTACTGGTTAAATTTTTTTCATTTAGTTATGCCTCATTGTGATATATTGTACAATCAATTACAAAAATGTAATATCGATGTCATAACAGTAAATAAGTGTATTGGCGTTTTTAATAGTAAAATTGAAGACATCAGAAATAAAATTTTGAATAACTGTTTGGAGGAGACATCCATGCAGTCTGTCCAGAGATGTAAAACGGAAGAATCAAAAAAGGAGAATTTCATTAGAAGTTTGTGATATAATTACATCTGAGACCAAAAACAGGTTTGGCTTCAGTAATCATTTAGCAGTGTCTCAGTTATTTCACGCAGATTGATTTAAAGATTATAAAAAAAGCTTTCCTCAAGATATGTTTAAATTAGTTAAAACGAAGTATCCCGTCATAAATCATTTGAAACTTAAAACTGAATTAGAAGTATTATATAGCCGAGAAGATTTTTCCAATAGTGAAGGTGCAGTTGCTTTGTTACAGCTTTTTATTAACAATATTTTGTGCAATACTTTTTCTGAAAGTGTCAAACTGTTAAAAATCTTGTGTACTCTCCCTATGACTACCGTCGAAAGTGAACGTTGTTTTTCCACCTTAAAAAGAATAAAGACATTTTTAAGAAATACCATGAGTCAGGAAAGGTTATCTTCTTTAGCTATGCTTACCATAGAAAGGGCATTAATAAAGAAGATAAAAGACTTTAATGAAAAAGTAATTGACCACTTTGCATCTCAAAAAACCGGAGGATCGACTTGGAATTTAAATCACTTTAAAAGGTAGGTAATACAGTAAACTTTTCTAATTGACCTCCCTATCTCTTGACACACGAACCGCCACTGGTTTCTTCAATAGTAAAATACCTATTTCGAATGCCATTTATGTTAAGACACCCCTTATACATTCTATAATATGTATACAATGATACACTACATAAAACTAAGATAGTATTTGAAAATAGCGTTTTATCCCTGGTACGCCTATGGAAAAAATCATAAAACTTCGCATTTATTATTTCTTCAATAAAAAACAGATACAAGTTTTTTCTATTTTTTATTGAAGAAATAATTTCTACTTTAACAGCCAACAACTTGTAAAATATCATCTATAAAATATTTATAATTTCATTTATATACTTTTATTTTTCATGTTTGGTAGATCTTTAAAAATGGATATTATTTTAAAATAAACAATACTTCTATCTTCAATCACAACCAAGATACTTTGAAAGTACAGCGAAAATAGAACAACCTGTACATTGCTAAAACGGGGTAACAGTAAAACAACATTATTCATTCTTGTGGGAAAATCGGTCTGGCCAATGAAAATGTCTTTATTATTTTTCTCCCTACGATGAATACACACTTCTCGTCGTCTCAAGGGCAGTCTCGCAAGACTTTTATGAATGAAAGTGGCTTGAAAAGGGCTCTTCTAGCTGTTGGCATAGTTCTGGACAATCAATTCGCGCTCTTCCGGACTCGACGAAGCAGATTACAAAAGGGAAGACCGGCAATTACGTAAAGTTAAGGTGATTTCATCATTCATTCGCCGCGCTGCGCTGGTGATTTCCCTATTTCGTTCTATTACATTAGACAGAAGTCTGATTAAAAACGGCTACAAAAATGTTATTCTGTTTGAAAGATCCTCGAAAGCTTTCATAAAAATTCTCGCAACACCCTCAGAAAAGGCTATACCAACGGTTTTTCTTAACCGCACCTAATTTGAATAATGTCGACAGCGAAAGTAATTTTTCAAATAAAAATGTAGGTGTTTTCATAATAAAAAGAAACTGCGGTAGCATGTGGAAATTAAAGCATACCAGTTTTTAGTACTAGAGCATGTTGGCATTTTGTAAAGAAAAATTTGTTGAACGAGAGAATAAAGATTTTACTGGGTACTTAAATTGGTGGAAAAAATGTTTAAATTTAACCGTTGATATTACAAATAATGAGAGATCGTCTCACCTGAAATCAAAAAGCTGGGGTGCAATATACAGGTGAATCATTAACCTGGTTCACCTCAATTTTGTCTTTAAATTTATAAATAAAACTTGAAACTGGAGGATATATGGTTCAGAACTAAAATATTGTTTTTGCAATAAGGTTTTATATACCGTGTGTCTCAAATTCGATGCTTACCAAGAGCTACAAGGTCGGTTAAATGGCATAAGTTTTAGCAAGAGATTCTCCCAAAAAACGAAAATTTTGTGATTTCTCTTTTTGGCTGTAGCCAAGTAATCCCTAGTCAGACAGATTTTAGACTTTTATATTATTGGGACACTTTTTGGAGACTAATATTTTGGTGTAGAAACGAATGTTGGATATTCTTTTGTTTTCGAGATATCCGAGGTAACTTTTGTTTTTCTTATGGCAGCCACACTGGATTTTTCGTTTTTCATATTGCGCTTAAAAGGAGTTTCAGATGAATAGAATAGAATTTATTGATTGAATAGGTAATTCCTAATATACATACGTTAAATGGTAGTTGTGAATATAACATTTAATAATACACAATAAAAATAAAAAGAAAAAAAATAAGACAAAGTACTACTAGGTAACATTGTTAAACAAAAAAATGTATACTATATGTAAATTATTTCTGATAAAGATATATGAACCTATAAAAATAACTATATCTCTTAAATAAAACTGACCTAAGTTCTATATAATATAATGTATAACAATCTACTAAATCACCTTGACCTAATGTACTCACTAATTTTAGATTTAAATTCCTGAAGAGTTACTGAATTTTTTACAGTGATAGGAAGTTTATTATAATCATCTAAACCTTTATAAAGCAACATCTTTGTAGTATTAGCAAAATTAACTCTAGGTACATATAAGTTGTTTCTATTTCTTGTTGAATAGTCACGCATTTGGAAATTAAAGGTAATAAATTCTTGTAAATAATTTGGAGTCAAATTATTTAATACTTCGAAGATAGAAGTCATAGATACACAAAATAATCTATCACGCACTGACATCCACTGTAATGTGTTTAACATAAGCGAGATATTAGTGTATCTGCTGCATTTTAAAATTATCCTCATGCAACGATTTTGCAGTTTTTGAAGGGCTGATATTTTATTTTCATTAAAGGAGTACATTAAACCAGCACAATAATCAAAGTGAGGTAATATGATTGTGTTATAAACAGTAACAGCAGAGTAGGGAGATAAATCACAGGATACTCTAGTAAAAAAGTATAATTTTTTCGATATTTTTTTGTATACATAATTATAATGAGCATTAAATGATAAGTAATTATCCAGCATAAAACCAAGATACTTGAATTCAGTTACAAATTCAACTGTATTAGTATTTATGTATCACATGCGAGTAAAAATTGTTTTTCAAAGGACTAACTTAAGAAAAGTTAACCATTGCTTAACAAAACAAAATAGTAGGCAATGAAAAATCAAAAAGTTATTTTGATTTCATGGATATAACTAATACCAACCAATTATAAAATATAACAGTAATATTAAGATCACCAGTTTGATATGTTTAAATAATTTTAATTTTCTGTTAAAATACTGAACATAATCGATATGGAGAAAATTATTTAATAACAGCAAATTAACATAATAAATGAAATGATAGTAAAGAAGTAAGAAGATTTTATACAACTGTGCAATATAACCTCCATTTAGCTGAATATATTTTTGGTATCTACGCCTAACTGAGGTGAGTATTGGCATTTATTGTGCCGAAAACGTCCCTAACTCTGTCTTCCAAAATATCGACAGATTCCTGGCTCTCAAAAAATCATACACTTCGTTTTTCACCATACCCCACAAATAAAAATCAGGAGGGGTTAATCAGGCGAGTGGGGAGGCCACAATACTGGTCCTCTATTGGAAATTATGCGGTTACCAAAATTGTCCTGCAATATCTGTCATCCATTATTGGTATTATGTGCAGGACAGTCCCCTTGTTGGAACCACAATTCGTTTATTTCTTGTTCTCTAAAAAGCTGTCTTATCTCGGGTAAAACTTGATTTTCTGGAAGTTGATGATAGACTGTTCTCGTTAAATTGTTGTGAAAAATGAATGGACCAATTAAATGACGATCTAAAAATAATAATTAAGGAAAGAGTTATAGAATAGAATAGAATATGGTTTATTGTGCAAATTAGTTTATATTAAAAATATACAGTACATACTAATTAAATAAATAAACTATACACAAATAGGTCGGTGTTCGCACACGTTTACAATCTTCCACACCGCCTGTTTCATTTAGTGAAATGGAATTATATAATAGCAATAAATTAATAGGTTGAACAGTGATTGTACAATATTTATCTTTATTATAGGTAGCAACATACGAATAGTATTTATTGTGTCTGTAGTTGATTTTGATATAAATATTCTTTTAATTTAATTTTGAAACTATTTTCTGTTAATCCTAAAAAATTTAATACGATATTTTATAATGTGGGTGCTTTATATGACAAACATCCTTGAAATTTAGATAGTGAATGTTGTGGTATTGTAAAATTATTCGTACCTACATTGATGCTATGAACACTTGATCTTAATTGTAATTTGTTGTACAGATAACTTGGTATAGTGCTTTTCATTAGTTTATAAAGAAAAATACAATAAAGATACATGAACCTATTATGTATTTTTAGTTCCTTACAATTATTCAAAAAAGGTGTAACATGATGGGTATAGGGTATTTCGAATACAAATTTCATGCATGAATTTTGCAATTTTTGCAATCTAAATTTATTTTGTTGTGTTAAAAAAATCATAATACACACAAGAACAGTAATCCAAATTAGGCTAGATCAGACTTTGTATAAGTTTAAGTTTAGTGTTTGATGATAACGATTTTTTCATTCTATAGAGCATTTTTAGTTAATGATTTTATTTCTATGTTTGAAAAAATTCAAATTATTATCAAATATTACTCCTAGGCTTTTAGTGGTATCAGACAAGTCTATATTTATGTCATTTAATACTATGTTGATATCATTGAAATTTATTTTTGAGTAATTTTGACGAGTACCAATACACATCGCAACTGTTTTTTCTGGATTTATACGTAATCCATTGTCTGTACACCAGTTATATATTACATAGATCAGCATTTATTTTGTGAATTGTTTCAGCCATATTATCTATTGTGCAAGATATGTAAATCAGTACGTCATCAGCATACAGGTGATATTTGCAGTAATTGAGACATTGCGGTAAATCAAAAGTGTATACTGAAAAAAGGATAAATCCTAGGATGCTCCCTTGTGGAACGCCACTATTAGTTTGTAATAAATTGCACGTAGTCTCTTTATATTTGACGCTCTGAACTTTATTATATACATTATTGTTGAACCATGTACTGGCGTTATTGTCACATTCTATATATTTTAATTTAGCGATTAACACATTAAAATCTACTACATCAAATGTCTTGCTTTGATCAAGGAAAATAATAAATGTAATTTGCTTATTATCCATAGCAAATGTGATATCATCTACAATTTTAAGTAGTGCTGTTTGAGTGCTATGCATAGGGGAAAACCTGACTGAAATTGTGGAATTATTGAATTCCGGTAAAGATATATTTTAAATTGCTCAGCAATAATTTTTTCTATTAATTTTGATAGTGCAGGCAAAATACTAAGAGGTCTAAGATTTTTTAATTCACTACAATTATCCACTTTAGGAACTGGTAGCACGAGGGCCTATTTCCATATACTGGGAAATTGGCCGGTAGAAAACGACAGATTAATAATATTTACAATTAAATTTACACAGTATGGTAAAACTAGATTTAACATTTTTATACTTATTTCGTCAAGTCCAATGGCCTCTGACTTAATTGTGTTTATATGTCTGCACTACTTATATTCTTTATTTTAAATGACAGAGAGTCGTTTAATTTATTATTATTGTAAAACTGTAGAACATTATCATTCGTTTGAGTATCACCCCCACATTGACAAAAAAGTTGTTTATATCGTCACCAGTTATTTCCTCATCTAGGTTTAATACATAGTTTTTTTGCCTGTTATACCGAGGTTATTTATTTTTTTTCCAAAGGGTTTTGGGATTATTCTTATTTTTCTCTAATTCAAATTTTATGTAGCAATCCTTTTTATTTTTGATAGCAATATTCACATAATTTTTAAGATCTATGTAATATAATCGGCAGATCATAGGAGTAGAATAGGAACAGAGAAGGTAATACCTATCATGCCGCACCAAACATTGAATCCTGACCTAGTTTGGAATCTTCTTTTCGTAGTTTACATGTGGATTTTCTGTGGCCCAGTGGTGATAATTGTGCATGTTAAAGACTTCATAATGTGTAAAACGACACTCATCGGTCCATATAACTTTCAATCGAAAATCAGGTTGTTCTTACGGATGATATTTCCTTTGTTTTAATCTCTTGTGTACAGTTGTCTTAGGAATATTTGTTTCGCACTGATATGCGGGGATTATTTTTAACAACTTTGAGAATATTATTTGTGCGGTTAACATTATCAGTTATTATAACCGAACTCTTTTACTATCAAAACTCCAATAATTTAACAAATTGCTTACAATTCTTCCAAAAACTGTTTTATGTGGTTGCATTCTCTCTGGAAATGTTTCTAGATGGGAAGCCGATGCGTTTTGCGCATTTCTACTTACTTTTAAATAACATTTTAACATATAAAATTTTTCTTCATTTGAGAATTTGTATGCCATTTTGCAATAATCACACTCTTGAACAGTAATAATAAGTATTCTTGAACAATTTACAATAATGCCACCACTATTTAGTGAACAATTGTCAACTAACAGTAATGCTTATTATTTATTTTAAACCACAGCCTACTAAATTTTACTGAAAGTATGTGTGAATTTGGTCGTTTTTAGAAAAGCATTTGTCAAATTTTACTAATTACCAACTACTTTGCATGCAAGAATGCCCTTGATGAAGAGGATTTCTTTGTTCAAATTTTGAACACTTTATTAACAATTTTGTGACAAATAAGGCCTTAAAGATCGTCTAAAAATTGATATTATTAGAAAATTGTACAAAAAAAGCCATTTCCAGTAGATTTTAAGTGATAATAATTAGACACCGGCTGAATAAGCAACTTCATTGTCTCTGGCTTTACAAAAACCCTTAATTTTTCATGGCCTACAATTTTGTTTTGTTAAGCAATGGGTAACTTTTCTTAAATTAGTGCCTTGAAAAACAATTTTTCCTCGGCATAAGATAAATCATCTGAAAGCTCTTTTTTAAGCGCAATCTTATAAATGAAAAAATCGAATATAGCTGCCATAAGAAAAACAAAAGTGACCTCGGATACCTCGAAAACAAAATACTGTCAAGCATTCCAAAATATGAGTCTCCAGAAAGTGTCCTAATAATGTAAAAGTTTAAAACTTGTCTGAACAAGCATTACTTGGCTACAACCAAAAAAGAGAAATCACAAAATTTAACTTTTTTTGAAAATACCAGAAACGGTTTCAGTGTCGTGATTTCTTAACGGATTTGTAATCAGCATAAAACTTGCTAAAATTTATCCCATTTAACCGATCTTGCAGCTCTTACCGTTTCCGAGATCCCAATGGTGAGCATCGAATTTGGGACACACGGTATTGTCATTATTCGTTTAAAATACAGAATCACAATTACAATAATATGAGACAATATCAATAAATGGACCGAAAAACATAACACGATAAACAAATCGTTCCAATAATAATATAAATGCAAATAATAATTTAATCCTGTTTTTGACAACAAATGAAATTTGCAATTAAAATTGATGACATTACTATCGTATTAAATGTTTATTAATAATGATGTAAACCTTTATATTTATGTAATCAATTATTTAATAAACCATGTGGCAATGCTGTTTTACATAATATTGTCAATAATGTTTATGTGTGTGTGTGTGTGTGATTGTTTTCATAATCACAAATTGCTATCACGAACTAATTTTACAATAGTCTTGAAAAAGAGATAATCCAATGTTTGATAAACGAAAATGGCAACATTATACTCTCAAAAAAAGTCGCTTTTCCAGGAGAGCGATTTTATAATTTTATTTCATTTTAGACAATAAGCTTTGTTCGACTTGTGTGAAATTTGATAAATTAATTTATATGCATTCCAAAAATGTATTAATTTTATGAGCAAGTTAATTCAAAATATAAAGAATTTTCTCCTATAGTTAAGACGTTGTCGAATATTAATTTGGGAATGACAACATTGTATCTTCAGAGACGATTATGCTACATTGAAAATTTCAGAATGATAGTATTTATCGAAATAAGAAAAAACCATATGATCGTTATCATGAAATTTAAACTTAAAATACTTCTACGAAGGGTTTGAACATTCTACTTTTGGGATTTTATCAACTCCAGAAATAATGAAACTCAATACTACCATATAAAAATTTTATTTTATAAAATTAATAACACACTCGGTAAATTAATTAAAAATAACAAAGATACAGTTAAAAAGGAAAGTAAGTCGGGAGACTATAAGCTGACCTGTGGTACTTGCCCTAACGTTTATGTCGGGCAGACGGGAGGAAATTTCAAAACAAGAGTTGCAGAACACATAAGAAGTTTTAACAATAGTAAAGACGATTCCACATATGCAGCACACCTCTTAGAAGATAACCATACTTTCAATCCGGATTTAGATATCCGACATTTAGAAAATAAAGGTCCTAAATTGACGTTACTAGAATCCCTAAAAATTAATAAATTAAAAAGGCAGAATATAATATTAAATGATCAATTAGAAACTAATTCTTCACCATTGTAAAACTTATTTTGAGTGTAAAGTACAGTTTCTATATATTTCTATTTATTATTACATCCACCACTCTTAGTGTTTAAAATTAGGACAGTTCTTAAATTACCTACTTCAATATTAGTTTACAACCTTAAATAAATTTCACATTTATACCCTGTTTCTGCATTGTAAAAGTTAGTATAATACTCACATCTGACGAAGCCACTGTGTTGGCGAAAAGATTGTTATGTAAAATATATATTCAAAATAAATTCCGTGAAAATCAAAAAACAACACAAAGTTTTATTCTGTCTCGTATTGCTATTAATACTTTCAAATCATTCGAAGGAGAAGTTCCGTACACATCTTGTAAAAAGTGAAGTGAATCCCTCATCTGCCTTAAACTATCTGAAAACCAATTTATTTTTGTTTTATTGATATTGCTAATGATTTTAGATTTTATAGGAAAAGCAGTGATCTTAAAAATGAAAAGCTCAAATTTAGTGTCGACATTTAAATCTGAATTATCAGTCTCGTTTAAAAAATTATTTAATTCATACAAAAAATTATTTAATTCATACAATGTTATTAACAGGCCTATAATTAATCCTTAAATAATTCTTATGTTAGATATGATCTTCAGAAGTAACATCATTTCTTATTAACTTCACAATGAATACTTTTTTTTATACATTCTTTATAATGGTGTACAGTATATGCAAAATATATTTCTTATTATGGCTTTTAATTCTCATGTACTTTGCAACGTGATATAATATTTATACAAAGTGTTAGGCTTTCACACTTCACTTTTAATGTTGTGATATTTTCAATAGATTTTAAGAGGGTTATTTTTGACATTTCAAGAAAGTCACATATTTTTAAGTTTCAAAAAAGTCACTTTGACGTTTCAAAAAAGTCACTTTGACGTTTCAAAAAAAGTCACATTATTTGACGTTTTAAAAGTTACATTTTGACGTTTCAAAAAAATCACATTGATGGAATGTCACTAATATTTTTTTTAGACATTGGGACCGATTTTGCTCATCAATGAACTCAATCTCTTCCTTGATCTTTAGAATGTGTGTACCAAATTTGAAAGCTTTGTCTCAAAAACTGTAGCTGCTATTGAAAACCACAAAGACAGAAAATTTTTTCTGTCTGATATTTTGTGTATCGTCATAATTCGTCGAGAATCGTCCAGAAATTCAATAACAATTTTCAAAATTATTTTCACGAATACATAACTTCCTCACTTTGAGGGGTGAGGAAGTAAAAATCATTGTTTGGCTGCACGTTATTCTGCAAAATCCGATTGTAATATTCCATCCTACGTTCGTAATCATTTACGTACAAGTGCTGATGCAATTGGTATTTAAAAGATTTATAGTGGTATTTGTGCAAAATTCGGCTTACTGTTTGGTGACTGATTTCCAATTCAAACCCAATTTGCCTTAAAGAAACAGTCTTATCAATTTCTACTCGAGACAAAACATTAATTTCCGTTCCTTCATCAAGAATGAAATTTTCTTCGGGATCATTGTTGGGCTTACTTAGGAATTGATTTTCAAGACGATTAAAATAATTTTTCGCTGGACGTTGTCTATCAAGATATCGATCAACATAAAGGTGTCTAGACGCAACGGCATTTTTTTCTACATTCTCCATAAATAAATAACATGTCCACTTTTTCATCTCTTGTATAAATTTGCGGCAGTTTGAACACAATTAATAAGAATTTTAAACAAATTTTAAAGACACAATAAAAACACCGGTAAACCAACAAATGTTTGACAAGCTAAATATTTCATTGTTTTCAAAGCAAAGTTTTCTCAACATTTAATTAGAACAAAATTCTATTTTCTTATTTTCTTTTAGCTGTAATTTTGTTTGTATTTATTACACATTTTAATACGACATATGAATAAATTCGTTATTAATAGTACTAATAAATGGTACCACGGTATCAATATGGTTCCATTTGAAAAAATTGAGTTTTTCCCAAAAACCATTTTGATGAACTTTATTTGCTCATAAATCACGTAATTTAGTATTTTTGACAAGATTTCGATTTTTCTAGCATTACACGGGTCACTTAGAATAAATCGGAACCATCATGGCACACTTAAATGAAAAACTAAAAATTATATTAAAAAAATATTGACGTTTAAAATGTCACTTATTTGGTATTGTTAGATTCAGAAAATTATGCAGAATTCAAAAATGCATTAATATATAAGGTGTTCCATTTAAAAATCGAAAGTTACTGTCACTTCCGGCGAAACAGGAAGTGAAAAAAATAACTTGTATGTCAAAAAGTGCCGCTTATTATGTATACAAGATATCCCAAATTTCAATCAATTATCTTCAAAACTAAAGGAGAAAAGGGGGTGTACCATGATCCTCTTACACCCGGTATATATATAGGCCTTCTACCGGCGTTCAATAAAACATTTCATAAGTACTCCCATTTATGCAAGTTATATTAGATTTATGAACCTCTATGTAACACCCTTTGTAATCTATATCTCTAGCCTTTCTTTGGCCATCTGACATCGAAAAATATCGAGAATTTATATAAGTTTACATAATAGTATTACTGGGCAGTAATAGAATATTCCGGGTTAAGGTAGGAAACAGTTTCTCCGAACTCACAAGTGCTTTAAGTAGAGTTTCTCATCCAACATACCGCACTTGCTTACTTAAAATGTTGTCCTTATGCAGGTGACACTAAAATCTATGGAAACTGCCAAATATACCATAACGTTGATAACCAACTACAATTCGACCTTGACAGCATTGTAAAATGAAGTGAAATCTGATTGATTGCACTAAATTTTAATAAATCTGTCATTTTACATCTAGATAAAAATAATCCATGTGTCAACTACGTTATTAACCTGTCCTCCAACTTAAAGGTAGACGCACAATGTGTTTTGAACTCTCTATAAGATAGGAAACTGTATTGGGAAACCTTTCCGAATCATCGCCTTCCTGACAGAAAAATTTTCGTCACTTTTTTTTGTAATTATTTTTTTTTGTAATTATCCGACTATTTGCTTAAACTTTTTTTAAATGTTCTACTGCTGATCGAGAACGGTCAAGAACCACAAAAAACTTCAGAATTCAAAGAATCCGTTTTGCAAGAAATTAAATTTCCTGGCGTGCGTCGTCGTCGGTACTAGGGAAATTGCCAGTCATTTAGGAACATCTAATAACGCGATATGGAGGATACTCTTTGAACAGTTCCTTTGGCCTTATCATGTACAGCATGTAAAGACAGTTCCTCAGACACAGATTACATATTATCTCCCGTTAAGATTGAATAGACAATCATACATTGCATTTTTGCAAAATAATTTACCTGAATTCTTGGAGGATGTATCGGATATGATAGAACTTAATTGTCAATCATGCACGAACTGAAAGAGTTGGACCACAATCCTGGCCAGTCCGTTCGCCAGATTTAAATCCTCTTTATTTTTTGTATGGGGACATTGTTGATTTGCGACAATAATTATAAATGAATGCTAATAAAGTAGAAATACCCCAGGGATTCTTGAAAGTGTGGAATATGTATTGAAATAGCGGAAACGATTTTGAACATTTTCAATGACATTCATAAATTTAAATTCAATACAGTAGGTATAAAAAATGACACCGATTTCATTAAACTTTGGAAATTACTTTCTAATGGGTTCAATAACACATTTTGTCGATTTGTTTGAAAAGGATGCATCTTACTACTACAAAAGTACCTTTTAATTAGAATTTTTGGAGTACTCTGGTTATAATACACTACATAATATAATATATTCCAATTTAAATAAATTAAATAATAAATAGGTAACACTGTAACAATTTTAAAACAATATATTATAAAAAAATAGCGTAAGGATGGATGAAATAGTTGAAATGGATTCAGGGGCGTGCTGTGAGTTTTGATACAGGGGAAGGAGTTTGTGATATAGGGTGATGGGTAGTGCGAAGCCCCGAGCGAAGCGAGGCAAAATTTTTTTTTAACAAATGGGGCGTGGCTTCCGTATACTCATTTTAAAGCAAATGTTGAAAGCTGCAAAGTTATGATATCTAGAAAAAAAGGACACTTGTAGGACCGCCACTCCTCAATAAACATAAAACATAAAAACACCACAAAAATTAGACAACCCTCGATTCCAAAGCCGAAGCTGCACGGGCGAGGGTTACATTTATGAAAAAAAGGCAGACACACAACCATACCCACCGACATTGCCAGCGCCGGTGGCGGGGATTGAACCCGCAGCGAAATAGAGAGTTTGTTCAGTCACACTAGCCATCGTGCAATCTCTAGCCAACTATAAAATGAGCCGGCTAGTTAAGTAGTTAACATGCACATACCTACCTATTTTTTATGTTGTTTAATTCGCCTCTTCTTTTTTGCGATGTCGGAAATAACTTCGTCGTAAAAGTTTGAATTTTGGGACATCTCCTTCACAAACTCACTTTCTATTGTCAACAGGGACAATTTTGAAAGCCGCTCTTCACTGGTTGAATTCCTTGAACAAGTTTTTATTCTTTTTTAAGGTCGAAAAACTGCGTTCAACCGAAGCACTAGTTGCAGGTATCGTCAACACTAATTCACACAATTTCAACACTTCAGAGTAGGCCTGATCCAAACTATTTTGTTTTATAAAGATAATCAGTTCGTTGGCGTTATGTTTCTGACTAATATCTTCTGTAGCATAAATAACTGAAAGTTCCGATCGTAACCCAATTATATCAAAAAAATTTCCGTAGTTATCACTCAATAACTGAAGTGCGTTTTGTGGAAACTGTTTATTTTTAAATTCATTAATTACACAATTCGAAAAATTGTATATTACTAAAATTTTTAAATCTATTCTTTAGTTGCCCAGTGATTTTCCAAAATGTCGATAAAATGTCTTCGATATGAAGTTCTATGATCCACTATAAATTCAGTTCGTATTCTTTTTCTTTGCGGTTCTAAATTGTCATTACTAGTTTTATACCAGAACTTTTCAAATTCATTGCTTTTGTTACAAATCAAATTTTTGAATTCTTCAATTTTCTTTACACTAAATCATTTGATTTAGTTTGCAAAATATTGATTAAATTGTCAGTAAATGGGAATATTTCGGAGAAAATATTTAACAAAAAAATTAAAATCAAAGTCTCTTTTCAATGAATCTAAGTAACCTCTGGATCCATTCAAAGTCTCAGTGTCCCAATCATCTTTGCTTTGTAAAATATTTTCAAATAAATCAATTAGAGGCTGTCGATATTCAGATACATTTTGTACTAGCATCCCATTGTAATTCCATCATGTTGGTGCAACTCTGGGTAGTCTCTTCTGTATTTCCAAATCTAAAGCTCGTGTTCGTTTTGAAGATTTTGAAAAAAGGCAGCCATTCCACTAATACTTGAAAAAAATACTTTGCACTCTTTAAGACACGCTGCAGATTGAGCAAGAACTAAATTTAATCGATGCGCAAAACAATGTACAAATATTGCATTCTGAAAAGTCTCTTTTACTTTGGCCTGCAGGCCTTCCAATTCACCAGCCATTACAGCGGCCCCATCATAACTTTGGGCGATAAGTTTAGCACCATACTGTAGATCATCGACTATCTGACAAACTATGGTATATAAAGCTGCGGCCGTTCTTTGCGTTGTTACGTCTAAAAATCCTAAAAAGCGCTCTTGCTTATCGACTAAATCAAATCATTTTAAATACGATTTGATGTACCGTGAAATACCGTGGAGTGTTCCAGATGGTTACTTAAAGTTGTATCGTATTTTGCTAATAAATCAACTAAATTGATAAAATTGCCCCTATTAGTAATGCTCCGAGATTCAGTATAACTTCTAAAACTAAGTTCATTTTCGCTGAGAAAACAAACAATGTCAATAAGTCTTTTTAAAAACTTCTCGTTTTATTTTTATAAGTTCATTATGCTTACGGTCACTTTCTTTCAACGGCTGATCTAATGAACGCTCAATTCGTGATTTTCCAGATGTTTATTCTTTTAGCACCGCTCGCAAATGACTTTCACACTTACCATGACTTTTTGCCACTTTGTGAATATTGTTTAAATCTGAAAAGCCATTTTTATTCCAAATACCTTTTTCATTTGTGAAAAGTACACATGGCCAACAAAACAATTTACACAAATTTTCACAACCCCTTAACCACTGATTAGCACTGTACACTTCAATATTAAAGTACCTATAGCATGATTTAACTTTCGTTTTTAAGAGTTTTAAATCAGGTGTTGGTCTCCGTTTCTATTATTAATATCCAGTTTATCTTGAAACGAATATGTAGAAAATCCCCTTTTCAACAAATTGCATACCACACAAACGCAAATAATATTTTCCACAGTGCTAGGACCAGCTTCCAAATTTAATAAGCAATTCTAAAACTGCTTACACGCGCACTAATGTTCAACGTAATAAAAATCACTTGTCCGCACCACAGGTTTAGAAACACCAAAAAAAGTTTTTACAAATATAGCACAAAAGCTGAGAATAATACTAGGAAGATTAATATTAAGTATAATATTAAAATCGATATTAAAATCGAGATTAAAATCTATAAAACAAAACGTATTACGATGCTATATGGTTCAGATATCTAGATTATGAAGTGGGGATGGGATGCATTTCAAGAAGTTGCTTATCAGTTATATCGAAGTCGCGCGAGTTCGTGTTGGCTCGATTAATCGAGTGCGTCATCGTTACGGTTTTATCATGCAACATTATCTCAGCTGTTGAAAAGCAGGGCCGTGTCTATTGAAATTAGGTAAAAGTAAATTTTAATGATTAATATATGTTATAAATAATAATTAGGTTCTAATTATGTGTTTTTTTAAATAATCCCAGGGGAAGTAGTGCCTCCCTTGCTTCCATGGACCGACCGCCACTGAATGGATTTCTCAAACTAGTACACAACTTGAGAAGAGAAAAATCTAATTTATTGCTCTAAGCTTGGCTGCAGTCATTGGCATTTCAATTTTAGCAGGATACTGTAGTGGTTGTTTGCTCAGGAGCGAGCAGGAACAACTGTATTATTTGGTTTTATATCGGTAGTAAAACGTGAAAAAGCCAAGTGGTAAGTAACTGGTAGATATAAAACCGGAAAAGTGTATACATTACTTATAAGACGCCGTTAGACAGTGGTGAAAATGTACGGTTGAGGAATAAAATCATTTCTTAATATTCGTATAGCATCGTTAAATTGAAAGCATCGCACAGTGAGGCAAATGCGACAATTACTGCGACAAAATGACAAAAATAAAAATCTTCTCGTTGGGATGAATTTAACATTTTATGATTGTAACATTTCCAACTCTTCCTAGATTCAACCGCTATGAGCCTAGAACTCATTGAGTAACTAAATACCATGTGCGCGGTTATAATCTCTGACGATTAAAACCGTTTACATTTCGGCAATGTTATAATCGACTAACAAACTCCTTCTGATGAACTCGCTGCAGAATTATCTCTTTTAAATCTTCTAAAAGTGCAGGTCTATTTATGTAAACTTTGCGTTTTAACTAGCTCCACATGAAATAGTCCAACGGGGTTAGATGCGGCGATCTAGTTGGCCATTCGATACTCCCTCTTCTTCCTATCCAGCTGTTAGGGAAAATATCATGTACGTAGTTTCGAACACGTGCCATGTAGTGTGAGAGAGCACTGTCTCGTTGAAAAATAATATAGTTAAGAGGAATATCAGTAGCCACAATAGATTTTGTCACATCAAAATATATTGATAATTCTCTAACTATAGAGAAAGGGCTGTTTTGAACTAACTAGCACACATATCGATGGTCATCCGGATTTAGGTAAATATCTAACGTGGCGATAATCAGGTTTCATTTCGGCTAACCATAGTTTGGGAAATTGGTGGATGATCAGAATATGTTTCGATACCTAAATTTACTACCTCCTGCTGAGTTGTAACGAAATTTTGTTCAAATTGCGTTACATTGTTTAGTTTGTTAATACTACTACCATGAAAAATACTTTCTATCTGTAATTATCTAATTTTTTGTTATTAATTACATTTTTTTAATATTTCTAATGATTTCGTGAACCTCGAGTGAACTGAGTGTACACTCTTTTAAGCTACGGTTTCCTAGGACAGTGCGCGACGTAAAACTGACCGACGTCGACATACGTCCGAATCTAATGTATTCAATGCAATTGAAGCGGATTCCTAGAGTGCGCTTTATTCTACGTACACATTGCGCATGGCGTTGTCGGTTTGGATTTACGTCGTAACCTACTCGTGTTAGATTTCAGCGGAACTCGGAGCTGAGCGGATTATAGTTTGTGCTGATGGTAGAAGATCTTAAAAAATAAAGATCTTTATTTTATACGATTTTTTACTTTTCTGGCGACGAAAATGAGTCAAAAAATTCTCTCTCCAGGAAGACGAACTTTTAATTGACTTGGTTAAACAACATCCACCCATATATAATTGCAAAATTCGCAGTTACAAAGACGCCGTAGTCAAAAATTGTGCAAAGATTGTGCATTAGTAATAACTCTTCCTCGTCGGCGGCACTATTTCGTCCAGACGCGACATTTTGCGTGAACAATAGACCGAAACTGGCTTTCTAGCAAACCAGGCCGATGCGCGACGTACTCTGGACGTTTGTCAGCGGGGTTGCACCTGCTTTATGTCTTACGTCGCGCACTGTCCTAGGAAACCGTAGCTTTACTCCATTGTGAATCTACCCTCAGCGTGTAGAATAGACTTTAGTGAACCGACGCGGACAAGCGACCGAGAGTGGGAATTTGCCGACGGTTCGATCGAACGGAAATCAATTGGGAAGAGATTGTCACGGTGGGCTTCGTTGAAGTAAATAAAAGCAAAACGGTTATCTTAGTTTTTCGCTGTAATCTTATGATAATTTGCCTATTTTTGATTACATTTGATCTTTTGTTAAGGTTGTAGTAGCTTATGTAGATGTATTTCGGCAGAATTTGCATGGATGTCAATGAATTACAACACTGCCGTAGTATTCCACGAAACACCAAAGCGCTATACACTGCACTCGACGCGCGTTTAGCCAAACAAGTTGGCATCATCTGGGAATAATTAAAACCAAACTTATGCTAACAACCTACCATATTTATACCTAAATTATTGTCGACGGTTCACCGAACCTTCATGGTTTGGTGAACCGTGACCCACTAACCAATAAAGCGGGCTCTGTTACTATTCATACTATTTTTATACTTTATGATTTCCAAGCTTTCAAGTGCATTCAGCTGTCTAGTATTTGTTACATTCCTAATTAATCTTAAATTGCTAATATCTATTTTATGGTTGTTCTCAAACGCAGGTTGGGCTACACTACTAGACTTATCTGTTCTACCATATTTGAGATGTGCCATATGCTCTTTGAATCTAATTTGAATTGTCTAGTCTGTCCAACATACTTTTGATTACAGTCCTTACAGCTAATTTCGTAAATCCGCGACTTTTCGTTTGCTTCAATTTTGTCTTTTGGATTGCCTAAAAGTTGTTGTAGTTTGTTTCCCGATAAATGAACCACTGTCATACCTACATTTTTAAAAATCTTACCAATACCACGGGTGAATCGAAGATCGAATGGGATCGATACAAATTTCGGATTTTCTCTTTCATTTTGAAAGGTCGAAGAATTTCGAAGCGACTCTTTAAACTTTCGTTTCCTAATTATTTTATCAATTAAACTCACAGAATATCCATTACTTACAGCTATATCCTTAATCAATGCCTTTTCTTTTTCAAACCTCTCCTTATTAAGGGGTAAGCTTAATAGACGATGGGCTAGAAAATTAAAACTCGCCATTTTGTGTTGAGCACAATGGTGAGAGTCCTTAGGGATATATCTTAGAGGGGATACGCGGCAGGATTAGGAGAGTGTAACATCGTTTGGATCTGAGAAACCCTCAACAAGACCTTGAGGCAAAACATGATCTCCTCGAGTACTCGAAGGTCCATCTTCCCAAAATAACTATTAAAGAGACATCACCCAGCTCTAGCTCCCTCCGAGCACAGAAGCCATTGTTTGTTGTAATTATCGTGGTCAGAAGACAAATAATTGTAAACCAGTGCTCGCAAAATATTTCCATTTTAGATTTTTTTTTTTGTAAGATATATAATAATCACTTTTTTATATTGTAATTGTAAAATTTTGAAGTTATTACAGTTGTTGAATTTTAAGTGTTTGTTTGATTCTTTGGCTCCTGTACAATATATACAAGAATATTAATTTTTTCCTCTATCTATTTAGCTTTAGCATATATTTTTGCCCCCAGTAAATTGTTGGTGATAACCTAACTCATTTTATATCAGATTTCCGCTACGAATTCACGATCCGCTTGCCTGAGCTGCTGGAGCTACATATAACCAATATTTGTCACAAGGCCAATATTTGTGGAACTGTCGTTATAGAGTACGCAACTTGTCTTCGAAACCAGTCATAGGCAGTATTTAAATATTTTTTTCTGTTAAGTTTTTTTCCGTCTCTAAACTGTTTTCTCAAAGCTCAAAATTTATAGAAAACGAGCAAATATAATATAAAACAAGAATCCAACAGTCAGACAGCAAAATATAGGGACACGTGGCGTCAGCGCTACTTCATACCTGTCAAAAAAATGCCGTGTGTCAAAGTGATTTCTCAAAGCTGAAATTCTCCAAAACATTAATTAAAACTATAAAGTTAATAAAGGAGATAGTCAGACTCATTTATGATAGGACCACGTCAGTCAGCAGTCGATAGATGTGAGAACGGTAACTGCGCGCATTAGTACGCCTTTTCTCAATACATATCATTTATTTTATATAAAAAAAATAATTTCAATTATCTCTTAATAATTGTAATTGTTATATATCAGTTATTATATAGATATCAGTTATTTTATACAAGAAAAAATAATTTTAATTATTTTATAACAGAAAAAAAAAGAATCATTGATTCATTGAAAAAAAAACATCTAATCGTCAGAATCATGGCCGTCGTCGTGTTCTTCGCCACTATCTTCATCAGAATAAAACGCGATTGCACCATATTCTTCGTCGTCATCAGTGGTGGTTGATTCCGAATCTGTGTATAAATCAAAAATTCAGCGTTAAGCAATACATTATATTAATAAGTAAGGTTTTGAATCACATTTGCGAGTCGACTGGCAAAAATTACCTGCAGGTGTATCATCCGGTTGAATCAAAACGTCAGAAATGAAATTAGGTAGCTGATCGTCTTCGTACCAACTGAAATCATATCGGCCATCGATCAACTGCCAACCGTTTTCCTCTGGAATCATTGCAGTGGACACTTTTTCATCAGCATGACTCCAAATGTTCGATATATACGCAGCCCTTTGTATTTGTTTTTCAATTCCGTCTTGCATGGCGGTAAATTGGAACCATCGACACTTTTCGTGGCAATTTTGAAAGGGTCGTTGGTGTCTTCGAATGCGTAAGTCTTATTGAAAAGTAGAAAGCGAGCCTCATTTACATCACAAATATTTTTTAAGCTATATAATTGACAAACAAATTTCTCAATTTTATAACGTCAGCAAACACAATATACAACGCAAATTTAGTTTTTAATAACTAATATACAAAGTCCGAAGAAAGCTAGTACAAGCTGGCAAGCTGCAACAAAAGATGACACGATATGTTATATCTATTATACATATATATTAATATGCTAACTGAAGCACTGGAAACTTAAACGCGTACCGTACTATACTGTTGTAGTAATAATATTAATATAATAGACTGATTTCAACAATTCGCTTCTTTAGCAAAGAGTAGTTATTCTTTGTTTTTAGTTAGAGAATAAATAATAAAATTAAATATAGAAAATTCAGAACTCGGCCAAAGAAGACCGGCAGTCGGCGCTCTATATAAAAACGATAAAACGTAAACATCATAGCCACGCCAACACTTTGTACTCCGCCGGCCGGTATTACTTTGATTTTTTTGTTATCATACAGCACGCTTACCGATAGGCGGGCAGGTGCGGACTTATTTGGAGTGCGTGCTTTTGATTAAAATTTAAATTTAATTATTAAGAAACTACAACCGACTTGCGGCAAGTCAGCGCCCCCAAGATTCAGCGCCCCAGGCGACTGTCTGGCTCGCCTGCCCATCGGGCCGGCCCTGGTAACCCACATTCCATTGCGTTATAAAATAAACGATATGTATTGAGAAAAGGCGTACTAATGCGCGCAGTTACCGTTCTCACATCTATCGACTGCTGACTGACATGGTCCTATCATAAATGAGTCTGACTGTCTCCTTTATTAACTTTATAGTTTTAATTAATGTTTTGGAGAATTTCAGCTTTGAGAAATCACTTTGACACACGTCATTTTTTTGACAGGTATGAAGTAGCGCTGATGCCACGTGTCTCTATATTTTGCTGTCTGACTGTTGGATTCTTGTTTTATATTAGATTTGCTCCTTCTCTATAAATTTTGAGCTTTGAGAAAACAGTTTAGAGAAGTTAATTAATATTACACCTTTGCGAGCCTCCCAGCGCCAGGTGTCCCGGTACCGGAAGTGCTGACTCTACTTTCCATCACTAAAAAGTAACCTAATCTCAAAAAAATTAGCTTTGAGAAAACTCTTGTACATTTTGGACGCCAGCTCTCCGACTATAAACGAATCGCAAAAAAATTGTTAAATAATATTATTTAAACTGATTTTTGCAAAAATGTGTTTTCTTGGGACAAAATCCAGCGGAAAATTACTTCCTCCCACGGTGAGGGAATAACTTACTTTAGACCCGCATATGAGTGAAGAAATGCCTAGTTTTCTTCAAGGCGATAGCAAAAATAAATATATTTATAAGTATGAAATGAAAAATAATTAGTAGGTATCTCCTAAATAATAATAATAACATAAAACAGAAAAATCACTTGAATTATAAACACGTAAATCAATGGCTGCTTGAACTGGACCAAAACTTTTAATATAAATCAAGCTGTAGGTGCTATATTTGAGGGCAATACAAACCCAATATAGACTTAAACAGATAGATTTGTACCAAAGTTTGGCCATTGGTAGACTGGTGTCGTGCAAAGCTACTGTAAATTTCGAGAGTAAACTTTGCTGTCCCCAGAGATATCGAAATGATGATGTATTGTTTACGTTTGCGCAATTTATCCTGTCTTCCCGGGGGGTCAATCGTCAATTTTCTTTGCGAGGGCTCTCACCTACTACTGCTTCAACTGACAGTTGTTAATTTGTTTACCCTTCTATAAACTGTTTAAAATTAATTAAGAAACTTTGTTCTACTTTAACATAAATCGCCTCGACAAAAGACGTACATTTTTAGTAGAATCTCCGTTGATCTTTTCATTTAAGTGTAGACATTCTTTGTGAAATAATGTCACTAACACTAGTCATAAATTTTCAATATTGTTTTGTTTCTTGCACAATTTTTTTTTACTTTCTACTGTATTATGTATTAAAAAATACTCATTAAAGAAAACACTTCTGAAATTTACGTCAGCTCCGTCAGGAGATGTGATACGGACAAGACTAAAGGTAATAAATAAAGAAATGTATATATATTTAAAGATGTTACAGGGTTAATATAAATTTTATAGGTCTAAATTTTGCTTTGTATTGCCGATATGATGAAATCTTTCTCCATGTTCATCATTTAATGCGCTACAATTCTTTAAAAAACAAAAAAATGAGATAGCAATGAAGGAAATGAACTTTTAAGGAGGAATACCATAGGAACGCTTAAGATCAGTTTAAAGAAAATGTGGTAGCAGACGACCAATAAGTGCTATTAGCAAAGACAACCACGACACATTCAAGTACATATAAAAATCTATTCGGTTTTAGGTATAATTACTGACATATTTCCATCCTTGTTGTACATAGGTGTTTCTCAATTAATCTATCTTTGTTGCAGTTTGGGAAGATTTTTGTAGATGGCGCTGGCAGCACAGGAAAGTCATCGTTGATGTTGGATCCGGTCGACATATTGTTTGTTTTGATGCTGATATTGTGTGGTGTGTGTTATTTTCTATTTTATATTGGATGACGAACTGTAAAATACTGTGATTTTTAAATACTATTTTATTTGAACTTTTTATTAGTGTTAGTGTACTATATAATTCTATTATAACCATGCCACGAAATCATTGTCTTTTTTGTGCATTCCATGTAGACCAGGTGGAAAAAATGCACTATTTTTCAGTCAATGACCAAAAGTAAGTTTGTGTTTTGTGTTTTAAAGGTATTTAAATGAAATTGTTTTCTCCTTGTTAGGTTTAAAATTTGGCAAGAAATGATGGTCATAAGATGTGTTCCTGATGTATCACCACACACACCTTTTGTCATAAACCCAAGATTTCTGTTATAGTCACTGAATTCATCTTTGATAATGTGAACTTCTCATGGTATTCTTGTTTTGACCATTATGAAATTGTAACCAGGGAGATCGGGAAAGCTGTGTGGAAAATTGGGATTCCTTGGTGGTGTAAAAGAAAAAAACCAAGAAAACATCCAGAATCCCAAGGATGCAAAGAAATCTAAACATAAGCTGAGGACATTCCAGCATCGATAGTTGTTGATATGAGGTTTGTTCCAGAAGCAGTCAGAAACAGTTTGCAAACTATAAAATAAATAAATATGTTTTATTTTATTAGCTTCTTATGACTTGATATCTGTAATGCTATTAATGTTTTTTTATAATTTCAGGTGATGTTGCTTGAAACTGTCGCCTACCTTATATGTTTATCCACCACACTCTGGATCCGAGAAGCGTGTTGTCTGGCCGATTGTATCTTGCCCTCGATTTTCTGTACACGCCGCTTGGCTTTCTCGACCCCGTGATTGGTTGACCTCTTATGAGGGACGAGTTGCTTCGCGGCGTTGTACACGGCACAGCTGATTTGCAAGATGTCTTCATCTTCTGGAAGTTCCTCATCGATGACCGTGTCCATTCTAGCCAGGTCTTGTGGCATTAGGTTAGCCCTGGTTTTAAGGCTTACCCTCGTCCTTAAGTCTACATCCGTGAACTCTGGAGGATGTTCCCCATCAGCTGCTAATTGCCGCGGTGGAACTGCGGCTGGCTGTTCTTCTAGCTGACGGGGTGCCCTTGTAACGAAGAGTTTTTCTTTCTTCGCTATTTTAACTAACTTTAATGATTCAAATGAAACAACATAAAAAAATACATACATATATTCAGAATGTAATACACAAGAGGGTCAGGGCGTGGTCAGCAAGTAATAAACTATGTACATATACACAAACTCAAACTACAGAAAATACTAAAATAAGTTCACTTAACGAGTTTGTTTAGGGCGCCACCCCCCTTTCTTTTTCGTTTACATATTTACATATATAGAAGTCTAAAAAAAGTTACACGCACTAGTGCCGTTGAAAGGGGGAAAGAACGGTTATTTTTCACTAAATTGTCTCGCACAGCTCAATAGCAAAACAAAAAAGTCTAGGGGGCTTTCTCCACCTCTAGTTCATTAGACAGGCAAATCAGCCCGTTGATGCAAATTTAGTTTTCAAATTTCCAGCTCGCACTCATAGCGGAAACTGGCTGCTCATTACTTAATAGGTACCTATTTAAACAATAATTGGAAGATAACCTTACCAGCTCGTATATCTTTCTTAGGCTACAAATTTCGTAACTTCTTAACCATAACTCTCAGCCAGAGAAAATCTCCAACGTAGTGACCGTAAAAGCAACGTACAATACACACAACTCACTGCTTGAACGTACCTGCCTTGTCTCCATATACAAAAGACTAAGATAACGTAGTCAAACGTAATTAGCACAAGGTAACGTACATCAAAACACACCCGCTCGGTGCCGTGGCTTCCGAGCATCTCCCTGCAAAACCTAACCGTCTTAGTACCAGCATTCCCCCTTGTCCCCACATACCGCAGTGTTCTCGCTGGTGAACTAAAGGTCCAGTGGTCGCTTGGATTATATCAAGGATTTACAATTTATTTAAATCGGTTCTAGAATTTTTAAGGTTGACCTCAAAGCAATTTATGCAATTAGCATTAAATGTAACGAAAGTTAATTATATCTAAAAAAATGCACCGTTACACCCTTACATAACCTGTCCTGCGCAAGAAGGATATTTGATCTCTGTTGTTGCGAGAAGGCGCGATGCTCTAGATGCATTTCGTACCAAAGTGCATGCAATCGCGCCATGTATCCTCTTCGCTCAGATTCGCTACTCTCACGGCAGGTCAGCAAGTCATCCCAAAGTTCCCTCGTCCACTTAAAGCGTCCTTGTTCATTGCGTTCGTCATTATTGAGACCGTCCCGTGAGGCCCCTCCTGCCTGTCTCTGACCCCCATCCGCTTGGGGTCGGTCGTGAGGGGCTCTTCTTCTGAGATTATATGGAACCAGAAGTGGAAGGGGTACTAGGTGGTTAGCCTTGGTACCCCCGGCCGACATTTGTCAGGCAGAGTTTCTCCTGCCTGTCCAGGGTGCACCGCTCGGAGGTTGCCGGTCCTTTGCACCCCTTTATTATTATTATTATTATTGATATTAGAACAGTGTTTAGTATTATAGCAGCATTTATACGCCTTATCTTAAAAAAAATTCTATAAGTAGGTACAAGTCCACGTCAATTGAAGAACTAGTAAGTACTAAGTTTTTTTTACGATATATAAAATAAAACCTAACCGACGTGATACTTTTTTCTAGAAACCACCAATGTTTTACTTTAGAATCTCCTAAATAACAGTTTACCTACATGACTGATAAAGTTATTCAAATATTAAACAAACAATGCCAAAGAAAAATTCAAATTAAATACGTAAACACGGGTTGGTGAAGTAAATGCAAAATAATGTAAACAAGACTTAAATAATCTAAATGCGGATTCAGGAGTGCCATAATGGCTTCAAGGTTTTAACTTTTGCCCAAGTTTATCGAACGAAAACTCAAACATAAACGACAAACTAAGTCCTCATAAAGTTTTGATTTCAAACAACATCCGTATAAACTGCAAAATGACAATATAAATTAAAAGGTCTAACTCCTCCCTGTTCCACCGATTTATACTTCATACTTCTAAACTTATTTTGAATATATGTGATATTTCCTTGGAATCTCAAATTTATTAAACCGATCGAAAGTTCTTTTGAGAAATGTATTTGAAGTTGTTCATAGCTTTAAATAGTTGGTGAAATTATTATCTTGGCAAAGCTAGTCTGGTAGGCGGTACATTATAGTATATATACAAGATTTCATTTCAACTACTTGGAATTTCAGATGAACACTCTGCTCTCCATCAATTGACCTCAGCCTAACATAACTACGAAATAATGTACCGGGTGTAGCATAATTCCCGTCCAGGGCTTTCATTTCTTAAATGGAAAGAGATATTTGAAAAATTCAAAATCCCTTTTTTTGAGCTCAACTTATTCTACAAATCTGGTGGGAAATCATGTTTACATGATTTACATAAATACAATCCCAAGGTGACGTTACCAAGTCGCACAACGTTGCGTAACTATGTACCAACTGTAAGCGAAGACATTGTAAATAAGATCAAATGTGTACTAAAAAAATACACGACTGCTATTTTAAATGATATAGTACGTGTACTGGACCCTCTTAAACCGATATTTCCATTGTTACTAGCTAGCAAAAGACTAATTGAGTGTACTGGCCAAACAATTACGCGGGTGGTGCTGGAGAAGTTAGAAAAAATTTAACCTGTCAAAAAAGTCAAGTGTTGATGTTTATGATCGATGGTGCCGCTACAATGCGGTTGGTAGGCTGTTCTCTTCAAGAATACGGTTGTAGGTTGGTACATGTTACGTGTAAAGTGCATGCTTTACACCTCGTAGCAGGAGCTATTCGAAAAGGTTTTCCAGAGGTAGATGCATTAATAGCAAGTGCAAAAGTGTTTTTTAAATCTCCTAAACATATTCGTGCATTTCATAGCAAGTGTTCCTGTATTCCCGAACCACCACAGGGGATTCTTACATATTGGAGAACATGGTTAAAGGCAGTTTTTTACACTGCTGAATATTTACGACAAATAAAAGCTGTGATACTACAATTCAATCCAGACGAGGCTACCGCTATTAAGGAAAGCCAGATAAAATTCGAAGATGTTTCTGTTGAAACAGCTTTAAATGTTATTCACAAGAACTATAAAGGATTACATGACACCATACAAAACTTATAAAACAGTGCGTTGTTGTTAGCGGAATCACTGCAAATAGTGGGCTAAGTCGACTGCTACACTCTATAGGTGACGCAAAAAAATGAGCTAGTTGGAGAAAACTTCGCACGAGTGTTAAAGTAAGACACCGGTTTTACCAGATTAAGACAAATTTGTGATGGTACTGATGGTGCATCTGCAGATCCGTTAAGTGAGTTGAAATCCTATTTTAAGCATGCTTGTATTACATCAATAGATGTCGAAAGGTCGTTCTCAAAATATAAACATATTTCTCCACCACATAGAACATCCTAGTAGGGGATATAAATATTAACTTATTATCAGAACACAATGATGCTAAGTACTTTAAAAATTTAATTATTAGTTTCAATTCAACCCAAATTGTAAATTACCCTACAAGGATAACGCGGAACACTATGAAACCATAATTAATGTTATTTGTTTAAGTAATAATTTAGAATATAAGGAAGTCAAAACTATGGATTTGGGAAATTCACCACCACCACATGTTAATATTCTGTGAAATAAATATCCAATGTAACACAAAAGAATCTGAATTCTACACTTGATATTATAACAAATTTGACAATGAAAGTTTTGCAAATGACGCTTTAGCTATAGATTGGAATTTAATTGATAATACTGATGACGTAAACTTACAAGTTGAAATTTTAAATAAAAGTATTCTAGATTTAACGTAGGTAGGTTAATCCCATATGAGTAATTATTCATGATAAGGCAAACAGAAAAATTCTCACAAAATTCCTTTATTAGTGTGACCGGTTTCGTAAACAAGTTATAAAAATTCCTGTGTCTGAAGATGTGAAGTAATTTACTTGTTCACGAAACCGGTCACACTAATAAAGGAATTTTATGAGAATTTTTTCTGTTTGCCTTAACATATTTTAGATTTGTTTGATAAACATGCACCATTAAAATTTATTAAGTATACAAATAAGTCGAAACCATACATAACTTACAATATCAAAGAAATGATAAAATTAAAGAACAAAGCGCATAAAAAATATCTTAAAACTAAATTACCAAATGATAAAAATTGTTATATAGATATAAGAATTATATAAATTTTGATATAAAAAGAAAAAAATTGCATATATGGAGTTCACATATAATAAATCAAAAAACGACCGAAAGGACCTGTGGCAAAACCTAAGATAGTGGGGAGCACATAATCCAAGTATAAAAAATGTTATTTGCTTAGGAATAGATAATATAAATCTAAAAATGCTATATATTATTCTACCATTTTGTGTGCATGTATTAAAGACCATAGTTAATAAATCCTTAATAACAGGTATTATACCGAATTTGTGGAAGCATGCCTTAGTTATACCAATACCTAAAATCAATAAGCCATCGGAATTGAAGGACCTTAGACCAATTAATATTTTGTCAATTTTGTCAAAATTACTAGAGAAAATTGTTGCTGATCAGTTAAAAAATTCCATTAACAGTTTTAACAATATTCTACCTTTAGGTAGAATACCAATCAGGATTTAGAGAATAGTACAGCACTTGTACAGCATTCATGAAGGTCACTAATAATATTGCCATAATATGGATAAAACCGAACTAACTTTTCTAGTACTACTAGATCAGAGTAAAGCATTCGATCTTGTCAACTTTGATCTGCTACTAGCCAAACTAAAGTATCTAAACATTAATAACACGAAGTTATATTGGTTTAAAAACTATTTACAGAATAGGTATCACGCGGTAAAACTGGAGAACACTATTTCTAATAAAGTAAACACTAAGAGTGGCGTGCCACAAGGTAGTATTCTTGGTCCAATCTTATTTTCAATTTTCCTGTTTGATTTACCAAAAATATTCAAAAGCTGCCAAATACACACGTATGCAGAAGACATTCAAATATATATTGGGGCTAAAATCAACAATATAAGTGATAAAATTAACATTCTGAATTTTGAATTAAATGAATTTTCATCTTGGTGTAGTAAAAATGAACTAGGAATTAACTCAAATAAATGGTGGCTCTCTGTATAGAAAATAATAGATTAATAAATCATGTCAACCTTGAAAATATACTAATAAATGACACCCAAATTCAATAGGTACAGTCCGCAAAAAAATTGGGTTTGTATATGGACAATACACTAAACTTTAACGAACAGGTCACAAACATATTTAAACAGTGTTTTATGGTGCTAAAATCTATATACCGGTTTAAATTTTTATTGCCAGAAGAATTAAAATTAAAAATAGTTAAATCCCTAACTTACCCCAAAATTGAATATTGTTGCATTGTTTGCTATAACTTCCTTACATTATTAAATAAAAACAAATTACAGAGAATACAAAATGCATGTTTACTATTGATTTGTATAACAAGTTTCAGAGAATATATCACTCCACATATAAACAGGCTCCATGAACTTAAAATCGAAAATAGAATTAAATTATTATATGCCCAATTTGTATACAAAATAGTGGATAATAATACTCCTGAGTACTTGGCAGAATTGCTATCAGAAAGATCTGAAGTACACAATATAAATATAAGGACTAATAATTATACTACACCTCAGAATTCTACTAGAAAGTTTGAGGGTAGTTTTTTCATACTGTGTACTTAATAATTTAAATCGATGTCTTATAATATGTATAAAAGTAATAGTCGGAGAGCTGGCGTCCAAAATGTGCAAGAGTTTTTTTCAAAGCTAATTTTTTGAGATTAGGTTACTTTTTAGTGATGGAAAGTAACTGTAGAGTCAGCACTTCTGGTACCGGGACACCTGGCGCTGGGACGCTCGCAAAGATGTAATATTAATTAACGTCTCTAAACTATTTTCTCAAAGCACAAAATTTATAGAGAACGAGCAAATATAATATAAAACAAGAATCCAACAGTCAGACAGCAAAATATAGGGACACGTGGCGTCAGCGCTACTTTATACCTGTCAAAAAAAATGACGTGTGTCAAAGTGATTTCTCAAAGCTGAAATTCTCCAAAACATTAATTAAAACTATAAAGTTAATAAAGGAGACAGTCAGACTCATTTATAATAGGATCACGTCAGTCAGCAGTCGATAGATGTGAGAACGGTAACTGCGCGCATTAGTACGCCTTTTCTCAATACATATCGTTTATTTTATAACTCAATGGAATGTGGGTTACCAGGGCCGGCCCAATGGGCAGGCGAGCCAGGCGGTCGCCTGGGGCGCTGAATCTTGGGGGCGCTGACTTGCCGCAAGTCGGTTGTAGTTTCTGAATAATTAAATTTAAATTTTAATCAAAAGCACGCACTCCAAATAAGTCCGCACCTGCCCGCCTATCGGTAAGAGTGCTGTATGATAACAAAAAATCAAAGTAATACCGGCCGGCGGAGTACAAAGTGTTGGCGTGGCTATGATGTTTACGTTTTATCGTTTTTATATAGAGCGCCGACTGCCGGTCTTCTTTGACCGAGTTCTGAATTTTCTGTATTTAATTTTATTATTTATTCTCTAACTAAACACAAAGAATAAACTACTCTTTGCTAAAGAAGCGAATTGTTGAAATCAGTCTATTATATTAATATTATTACTATAACAGTATAGTACGGTACGCGTTTAAGTTTCCAGTGCTTCAGTTAGCATAATAATATATGTATAATAGATATAACATATCGTGTATGAAATAGTTATACATGGCCCAGAAAAACATGAAGGTCCTAATTCACGATTTCCCAGGGATGCTAATCCAAATAATGCAAAAAGCAAAGGTAGGCACTTTTCTCTTTTTTCATTGTCATCGTATAAAACACTCTGGGAACTAACATTAAAGACGATCAGCTACCTAATTTCATTTCTGACGTTTTGATTCAACCGGATGATATACCTGCAGGTAATTTTTGCCAGTCGATTCGCAAATGTGATTCAAAACCTTACTTACTAATGTAATGTATTGCTTAACGCTGAATTTTTGATTTGTACACAGATTCGGAGTCAACCACCACGGATGACGCCGAAGAATATGGTGCAATCGCGTTTTATTCTGATGAAGATAATGGCGAAGAACACGACGACGGCAATGATTCTGACGATTAGATGTTTTTCTTTTCAATGAATCAATGATTCTTTTTTTTTCTGTTATAAAATAATTAAAATTATTTTCTCTTGTATAAAATAATTGATATCTATATAATAACTGATATATAACAATTACAATTATTAAGAAACAATTAAAATTATTTTTTTATATAAAATAAATGGTATGTATTGAGAAAAGGCGTACCAATGCGCGCAGTTACCGTTCTCACATCTATCGACTGCTGACTGACGTGGTCCTATCATAAATGAGTCTGACTGTCTCCTTTATTAACTTTATAGTTTTAATTAATGTTTTGGAGAACTTCAGCTTTAGAAATCACTTTGACACACGTAATTTTTTTGATAGGTATGAAGTAGCGCTGACGCCACGTGTCCCTATATTTTGCTGTCTGACTGTTGGATTCTTGTTTTATATTATATTTGCTCGTTCTCTATAAATTTTGAGCTTTGAGAAAACAGTTTAGAGACGTTAATTAATATTACACCTTTGCGAGCGTCCCAGCGCCAGGTGTCCCGGTACCGGAAGTGCTGACTCTACAGTTACTTTCCATCACTAAAAAGTAACCTAATCTCAAAAAAATTAGCTTTGAGAAAACTCTTGCACATTTTGGACGCCAGCTCTTGGACTATAAAGTCAAGACTAGTTTGCTAGATTCTCAGTTATGAATAAATAATATATTGTGTCTACTATAAATTTAATGTACGTTCGTAGATTAGTTCTAGTTAATAAAATATAGTTTTAGTTTATGCGTTTAAATAACTCTTAATTTTTAATAAACTGTAGTGGTTTGAGATGAAAATCAACTATGTTGATCTCACTACCATTTGTGTAAAAATGTACTTTTTTCACAATAAATTCATGTATTATTATTAATATTATTATTAGTCTCGGAGACAACCATAGAAACATACATGATACTGCAAATTTTTTACAGATCTTTTCTAGTTTGTTAACCAAGTTAGTTAAGAAAGTAAGTTGTGCATACATTGTTATAAATTGTAACAGTTTATTGCTTTTATTACTAGTTAATTTCTTTTATTACACTTATTATGATGCATACGCCTATGTCCTGCGGCGCATCTTTGCCAACTTTAATAATATTTTCATAAAGTGAGCGAAAATTGGATGTCAATAATTATAATTGGGTTATTTATTTATGTAGTTTCTGATCAATCTTACAAAAAAAATATCGTGGCTAATTAATTACTGTACGTTACTAAAAACAAATAATACATTATGGCTGACAACCAAACAACAGATCGTATAAATGTGAAAAAAAAGCACCGGAAATTCGCACAAGTACATACATTAGTTTTCTGTATCCGGACAGGTTTAGAAGTGCATAGGGGCATTATATTTGTTGAAAGGACCATGAAACTTCACGATACCCTAGTGACAAATACTGACTATTCATTCCCAGATTTTTCCCCATTTATTTTCAACGGTGCTGGTTTAGATTTCGATTACACCAAATTGTTCCTTTTGTCAGATACGGTTGCGAACAAGCGCTTTTGTAGAGCTTAACATACTAGAGGCAATTCTTTTAATAGTATTTCTCAATCAAATTAGTGTAAGATTGGGAAGGTATTGTAGTTCATATGAATGTTATTTGATTGGTACTACTGTGTTGTTGATAACTAACCACATTTTCATTAATTAAGTTTTTTGTTACAATTTGAGGATATGAAATATATTATGTACAGTACTTTATGTAAGCGACATGATGTTTTTGGCCCAAGTTTAAATCACCCTGTGGAGTAATTAGGTAGCATAGATATTTTAAAATATGGTTTGCCTTCAAGCTATCTCCATTCCAGGTATATTGCTTTTTTAATACTGGGCGATTCAGCTAAAACTCCCCCAGGCCGATTACTTCGGAAACTAAGAAAGATATTGAATTTCTGTAAACGCCAATAAATAGATACTCCTAATGACTATATATTGAAGTTCAAACGACGTGCTTGCCGATTACGGTATGAGCGTCGCGACGCCGAGAAAAAATTTTTAGGTGACAGGAAGTTTGAAAATGTATTATTCAAGTAGTACATTTAATTCTAAGGCCTTTTTGTCTTACGCACATTTTCATTTAAATAAGTAGTTTTTAAATTATAACAAATTTTAATGTCAAACGCCCATAATTAATCGCATTGAAACAAATTAACATAAGTTGACTTTTCTTACAATTTGACAAGTGTCATGCAATACAAGTGATGAAAAATTTTTTATATTTGGTAATATTCACTTGTAAAAAAGGCAATATTATGGTTCAACACAATAATTCCGAAAAACTGGATATGATTATTATTTATGGTGAATGTGGCAGAAACTCATGAGAGGCTGCAAGGCTTTACAGGCGACGTTACCCAGATCGAAGACAACCAGATCACAAAACGTTTTTAAATTTAAAGAAAAATTTGCCACAATATGGAAGCTTCGATAAAGGCAAGCGTGAACGTGTACGAAGAATTAGAAATAATCGTAATACGGCGGAAGTTGTACAGTGTGTTGAAAACAATTCCTCATATTTCAATAAGAAGTGTTGAAGAGGCCACTGGCATTTCATTTTCCTCTTGTCAAAGAATTCTTTCTGATAACATCCCTATAAAGTGCATCTTGTTCATCATTTGCGTGCTGAAGATTCACAAAAGAAGATTAGATTTTATCTCCCGCTTATCAATACTGTATGCGCAAGATAATACATTACTACGAAATATTTTATGGTGCGATAAAAGTCGTTTTCACAATAATGGTAAATAGACATAATTGCCATTATTGGCCAGATGATAATCCAAAATGGACCAAGAATAACCCATAACCAAAATGTTTTTGGTATCAATGTGTGGTGTGGCATTTTAAATGGGCATTTAATAGGACCGTATTTATATGATGGTATATTAAATAGCCAGCTATACCTAAATTTCCTGCGCAACGAGCTTCCAGCATTATTAGAGGCTGTTGCCATCAATGTGGGGCTTAATATGTGGTTTTTCAACATGACGGTGCACCGCCGCACACTGCAAGAATTGTTTCGAATTATTTAGACACAGAAATGGATAGGAGCTAATGGACCACTTCGTTGGCCCGCTCGGTCACCTGATTTAACCCCACCTGATTCTTTCTTGTGGGGTTACTTAAAAAATATGGTTTATGAGGAACCAATACAAAACATGGCTGATTTGCAAAATAAAATTTAGGGCAGTTATGCAGCAATTAGCCGAAATACTTTATAAGCTGCCTGTTATTCGACACTTAGACGTTGTTATGACATGTGCATTTATCAAAACGGGGGAATTTTCGAAAATTTGCTTTAGTTTTATTTCTTTTAAAATCATAAAATTAGGCCTTGTGTTGATGTTTTCAGGAATAAATGTTAAAAAAACGTAGTTATTTTATCATTTTAGTGTTGTATTAATGTTATTAATGGTAACAATAACAATATTACAAGAAATTCTATTCAATGCGATTATAAAAATTATGGGCGTTTGACATTAAAATTTGTTATAATTTAAAAACTACTTATTTAAATGAAAACGTGCGTAAGATAAAAAAGGCTTAGAATTGAATGTACTACTAGAATCATACATTTTCAAGCTTCCTGTCATCTAAAAATTTTTTCTCGGCGTCGCGACGCTCATTCCGTAATCGGCAAGCACGTCGTTTGAACTTCAGTATATAGTCATTAAGAGTATCTATTTATTGGCGTTTACAGAAATTCAATATCTTTCTTAGTTTCCGAGTAATCGCCTGGGGAGTTTTAGCTGAATCACCCTGTGTATCTTGAAAGAGATACAATTTTAAGTAAAACGGTGCTAATGGTATACTTTTTAGTTCAGGCGAAACTTTAATTATTAAAATGTCTCAATGCCAAGATAATTAGTTTAAGTCTACATAATCAGTTAAAAAAAAATAAATAAATAAGGAAAAAACTCTTTTAATAACAAATAATCACATTTCATTATCAGAACAATTAAAAAAAAAACTAATCGTAAAGAAAACAAAACTATTACAGAGCTTGAATAACAGCGTCTTGGCATACATTTTATTAAATGGCTTAATTCATCCTCACCGATAGCTGCCCACTATTTCAAAAGTACCTGTCGCAATTAATTGAGCGTTCTAGGAGCAGGTACTAGTTTCCTAATTCTTCTACCAAGCATGTCCCACACTTTCTCGATAGAATTTAAATCCGTGCTGTGTTGGGGCCAGGCCATCTGTAAGATATTTAATCATTGAAATATTTTCGTACTATCGAGACGAAGTTATCCCCTATAAACGGTGCATACAGACCCACATAATTCGCTAATATTTCTTGTATGTATCTTTTAATATATATAGACCCCTAGGAACAAGATGTAACTCAGTGAGTGATTCTAAAGAAATTCCTGCCCACACCATAACTGAGATTCCTTGAAAGCTAACCCTAGGGCCAAAGGCACATTCAGCATAACGTTCTCCTCTTCGTTGCCAAACTCGTTCCCGATCGTCGAAAGTTCTCAAGCAAAATCTTGATTGGTTGGTACAAAATATCGTTTCCAGTCATTCTCAGTCCAATTTTCGTGATCCAAATTGCATCCGGCTTGGCTTAAGCAGTCCTCTAGATGCCAGGTCTGTTTCATTTAATCTTCTAACAGTACATTCACTTATATTTACGTTTCTCACATGTTGTAACTGATTTCTTACTCATACTGATGAGGTCACGATAAAACGATCGTCTCTATTGGAAGTTTTCCTTTGAGGACCTATTCCTGGACGTCTTGTATATAAACTTGTCTCTGAAGTGAGCGTAACCATGTTGAACTGTACTACGTGAAAGCTTAAATCTATTGGCAACGTAACATTGGCCTCTACCTTCCTCAATTAAGGCAATAAAGCTGACACATTTTCTGGACTTAGACTTTGTGCCAAAAATTAATGACAACAAATAATAATTATGACTTTAGAGTGACATCTCTAAGTAACAAAATTTCATGGTGTTCTCACTAGTCAACATGGAGATACAAGGTAAAGATTCGCCTGAATTGAAAAGTATACCATTTACACCGTTTTACTGAAAATTATATATATCTTTCAAAAGGAAATCTATTGATATGAATCAAACAACAAAATGCTTAAAATGTAGGTAGCTTGATGGTAAGCCATGAATTAAAGTTTCCATGCTGCCTAATTACTCCACAGGGTGATATAAACTTAGGTCAAAAAATATCATTTTGCTCCTCCTTAAATAATAAAACCTATGTCAATTTTTTTTTAATTACAAATACGAGTAATTTATCTACGCTGTCCCTAAAGAATCATTCGAATCGGTACAGGGAATAAAAATTATCAAACCTCAGCGACGTTTTTCTGGTATTATACTAAAGTATGTATTTATTAGTGTCAGAATAAATTACTCACATTTTGTCACAAGAGAAAAGTTTATTTTAAATCAGAATCAAAACCTTTAAACATTCTGTAAAGTGCTAAAGAAATAACTCAAATTTAAGAAACCAGGAGTTTATAAATTAGCATGTTCGGATTTTAATACCGTTTATGTGGGATCAACTGGTCGTTCATTCTACATTAGATATAAAGAACACCTGATTTGAGAAAATATTATGCTACCGACTACAATTATTTTATAATGCCAAATTTAAAGAGTATATCCACAAAGATCCGAGGGATACACCAAGTAAACTTTATTTTTATTTTAAAGGCATAACTCTTTAAGGAAGAATTTTTGAATGGAGATAAATCAGCTCATACTGGCCATTATTTACTGCCTAGAATATGATACTAATTTTATGACATACATTTATTACACCCTGTATATGTGGTGATTTGTCGAAGCACATAAAAGCACACATAAATTCAAAATGGCAAAAACCATTTAAAATGACGAGTTTACTCCCCACTTAAATCACAATTTAAAGGCCCGAAGAGCTCTTAAAAGTCGTTTTTATTGATTCTTAGAAGTTATGACACGGGACGGTATAATAAAAATCATCTTGTTGAAGATGGCAGTTATGTTTGGTGTTGACTGGACAGTTTCCGCGTTATTTCAGGACCCGACAAAAAACGAGCCACTTATATAGTAAACACGGACAAAAACCTAACATTAATCTCCAGACTCATCCGATATTGACGTTATAGTTTTTTTTGCGTTTTTTTCTCGCAATTTCCCCAAAAGACTAGCAATTTATCATATATTTATTATAGCTACTAACTGAAATATCTCAAACATGATCGATTGCAGATTTTAAAGTATAAGATATCGTCTTGTGGTAATTAATAATGCCAAAGTAAGTTGTATAGGAACTGCGAAATGGGCTATTGTGTAGCTGGGATTATGTGGGAAATTTCCAATTATTGTTGAGAGGAGGAATATAACAGGAAAACACTTTGTTCATTTCGATGACACAAAAAAAATTAATGTTTATATTTGTATATTTGACACGTGACTTAGATGCCCATTTAAATTAGATAAGTAAAGCTGCAAATCGTTTCTGTGTATCATGGTCGTAGAGTACAGATGTACTTACTGTCGCCGGCATTCATCTTGACCGCGAAACTCTTTCTCCAGTCCAGTCTATTATTAGCTTTCGAGTGGTCTACACGTAAAGTCACTTGGGTGTATTGCATATTGTTTTTGTGTTTTTATTTTATTTGTTGTACTGTATTGTTGATATTAATTTAATAATAAAGCATGGCAGACGTACGCAGGGGTAGAAAACGGCCATTTGCTGACAAAGTGAATAAATTCATAGGTGAATTTCCGGATTTATTCTATGATGGTGCTAAAATAAATTGTAACGTGTGCGAGAAAGATTTGATGTGCTGGGATAAGCGTGATTGTGGACTTCACGTAAATAGTGTACACCATAAAAATAAAAAAAAATGGCGTGCCTTCGACAACACAGTTTATGTTTGATTTACTATTAATGCTGATTGCCTGTGATGTTCTGCTGCACATACTCGATAAACAACCATTTCGAGAGTTCTGGAATAAATACAATGCTCAGGTGAAGTTACCAAGTCGCACAACGTTATGTAACTACCAACTGTACACATAGACATGGTAAATAAGATGAAATATGAATTCAAAAAAATACACGGCTGTGGTTATCCGTTGATGAGACAACAGATTGTAAAAAAAATTCTATTTTAAATGTTATAGTACGAGTACTAGACCCGCTGTAAACCGACAGTTCCACTGTTACTTGCTAGCAAGACTAAGTCAGTGTACTAGCGAAACAATTACCAGGGTGGTGCTGGAGACGTTAGAAAAATTTGAACTGTCAAAAAGTCAAGTGTTGATGTTTGTGATTGATGGCGCCGTGACAATGCGTTCGGTAGGCCGTTCTTTGCAAGAACAAGGTTGTACGTTTATACATGTTACGTGTAAAGTGCATGCTTTACATCTTGTGGCAGAAACTATTCGAAAAGGTTTTCTAGAGGTGGATGCATTAATAGCAAGTACAAAAAAAGTGTTTCTTAAATCTCCTAAACGTCTCCGTGCATTTCATAGCAAGTGTCCCGGTATTCCTGTATCACCACAGCCGATTCTTACACGTTGGGGAACATGGTTGCAGGCAGCTTTTTATTATGCCGAATATTTCCAACAAATAAAAGCTGTGATACTACAATTCAATCCAGACGAGGCTGCAGCTATTAGGGAAAGCCAGACAAAATTCGAAGATATTTTCGTTGAAACAGCTTTAAAAAATATTGCGACGAACTATAAACCATTACACAAAAGCATACAAAATTTGAAAACAGTGCGTTGTCGTTAACGGAGTCACTGCAAATAGTGGACAAAGTAAATCTACTGCTACACGCTATAGGTGACGCAACAAATGAGCGCGTTGAAGAAAAGTTCGCAAGTGTGTTAAATGAAGACACCGTTTTTACCAAATTAAGATAAATATGTGATGGTGCAGCCTCAGATCCGTTAAGTGCGTTCAAAGACTATTTTATGTATGCGTGTATTACATCAGTAGATGTCGAACGGTCGTTTTCAAAATATGAGAATATATTTTCACCAAAGCGAACATCATTCATGGAGACAACCATAGAAACATACCTGATACTGCAAAATGGCTACACATCTTCTCCAGTTTGTGATAAGCAAGCTAGTTCATCAAGCTAGTTAAGAGGGTAAGTTTTACATACATTGTTATAAATTGTAACAGTTTATTGTTTCTCGTATTAGTTAATTTCGCGTACGCCACTGTCCCTCGGAACATTTTTGACAGCCGTATATAGAAGTGTTTAAAATCATGTACTAATCGCGAAAATCAAACAAATGAATAAGTCGGTGATTTACCTTGGATGTCAACAAAATTAATGTGTGGCGAAAACCTCTATTGATGAAAGTTGACAATTTCTATCCATATATTTCCCGTTATTTGTAGGTTATGTAATGATCTACTGTACGGATCGTATGATTTCGGAAATTTACATTGCGATACGTCCTTCCGTCCCATGTGTCACTATGATCATATTTCTGAAAACATGGATTATGAATACGCTAACATGTCTACATTTTCTGGTACGAAAAAAAAAATAGTTTTTCATTATGATAAATTCTTAAAGGGCGAAGTTTAGTCTCGCGAGTATTCTTCCACTTACACATTGAAAACAAAGTTTATTTTGATTGTAACAAAAAACAAAATTCTAATATTTTTTTTAACCTCCGTTGCAGTCTAAAATGCACTGCAGTCTTCGACGCATAGAACCAATAAAATTTCCCATACTGTGATTTTTTTGCAAATTGCTCAATCGTTTTCCGAATAATTTCTATCGGGTCCAAATCAGGGCTTTTGGCCCAAAAAAGGTACCTGAATATCATTATCATGCAACCAATTTCTCACAACTCGAAGCTGTTTGCATAGGTGAGTTATCGTGAATAATTCCTTATAAATGATATAAAAATATAAATATTTAAAACAGACGGAATCATTATATTGTTGAATATTTCCATATATCTCTGCCCATCAACAATGTGCAACGCTCCCGGTCATTTAGTAGATCTCCATCTCAATACATGGACAGAAAATTTCCTGCTGTTGTCGGTTTTGTGTAAGTTGGCCTCGAATTTTCGTCTTCTTGGCCGGTAGACTCATAACTGCCCGTTGTATGAGGATTGAAACAATTTTTCATCAGAAAATACTATGCTGTCTCAAAAATTTAAATATTCATTTGCAAATTGTGTTCTTCTGACTTTATTTTCTTTGATCAACCGTAGCTCTTTGACTGCTGAACAAATTGAGGAGGACTCCTTTCTTACACTTTTCCTTATCGTTCTTACCGACCCAGAGATGTTGGTCTCTTCTACTGCAGTTTTTACACTAGCAAAAGGCTGTTCATGTTCTTTCTAGGGAACCCTACGTAAACCATATAGTTATTATTCACTTATGTTTCAAATAATTGAAAATAGTGGTTTTACTGTAGTGTATTTCATTCGCCACACGTTGCAACGACCGGCGATCCTCAAGCTTTGCAATGGTCTTTGAGCTTGAGTAAGCATTATGAAAAGCTGATGTTTGCAACGACATCAATCATCAATGAAATAATTTAAAGAAACAACACATTTGGATTTTTTAGTGCTAGCCAGTGGGTAAAACTATAGTTACAAAGCTAACATAAACAGTTAAAACCAGTAAATATATTGCTTTTTTGTGAAAAAAATCTTACAATTAATAGTTTATGATCAAATAATCAAGTACATAAATTCAAATAATATTCTATGCATATATCAATCGGGATTTCGTGGTAAACATTCATGTGAAACAGCCTTGCAATTAGCAATTTCAGATTGGAAGCAGTTGCTGGACAAAGCAGAAGTTGGGATTTGCGCAGTTTTCATCGATCTTAAGCGTGCTTTTGAAACAACTGACTGTAATATATGGATTTGAGAACACCGGTATAGACTGGATTACAAGTTATATAACAAATAGGTACCAAGTAACAAAAACGAATGGGAATTTATCAGAAGCCAAGTTAAACAACTTTGGGGTTCCTCAAGGCAGTATACTGGGTCCATTATTATTTATTCTTTATATTAATGACCTTGGCAATGTGTTGCAAAAGTGTAAAATCCATATTTTTGCTGATGACACTCTTATTTACTATGGTAGTACATACTTTGAGGAAATGGTTAATACTTTTAATTTAGAACTAAAATTACTGACAGAAAAATTTAAGGTCAATAGACTAAAAGTAAATGAATTAAAATCCAAATCTATGTTCGTGGGCAATAATTATCTATATAAACAGTTTGCTAGTCTAAAGCTTGGTATCAAGTTAAATAGTAAAAAAAGTTGAAATTGTTCAAGAAATAAGGTATCTAGGCCTAATAATTGATCGTGAACTGAAATTTAACAAACATATAGAATACATATGAAAGAAAATTGGCAAAAAGATCAGATTTTTTAGCAGAGTGGCTCCATTTATATGAACTACTACTAAAGTAACTGTGTATAATACCTTAATTTCTCTATTGCTGTTCTGTGTTGTATACAAGTTGTAAACATTTTAATAGACTCAAGGTTCTCCAAAATAAGGCAATGCGAATAATACTAAGATACAACCGCTTTACTAGCAGTCAGCTAATGCTTAATACATTAAAATGGTTTAGCATTAAACAGTTCCTCTTCTTCCAAACTATGACATTTATTTTCAAAATGATTAATAACATTTCGCGTTAGATCTGGAACATTATTTGCCACAGATGCAACTGCCACATCATCAGCAAATTGAATAACGTGAAACTCATTCGACACTTTCAAATAGTTGCAAAGGTCATTGATGAAAAGATAATGCATATAAGCCAAATTGATGTTGCTTGAGGTTTGTTTTTTTTCTCTATATTATATGTCTGTATTATGTAAACTAGTACTAGTTTGTAACTATTATTTTTATATCTATTATTTTTTTTATGTACATACTATCTATCTATGGATAAATATAGAATATCTTAACATTGCGATTTTTTCTACTACATATATAATACCAACGACCTCTAAACTAATAAACACTATTTTCTTTTAAACATAAAGGATTTGCTTTATCCTATTGGGGTGCGCCAGTTGATTTAGTGACAATATCATTCTGAGAAAGTAATTAGAACTCAGATTTGAGTATTTTGCACTAATATCATACTCTTTTAATCCTAGTATATTTGCCCAAGTCCTTCTAAATGCAGGAACATTGGGGAACCAAAGTATAAATTATTTGAATTAATATCAGAAATAATAAAACTCATAATTTTTATTTGAACAAAATTACTATCATTCCAATGTTCTATGATGATAGATTATTTTAACTTAATTATAAAATTAACGGTCGGACTAATGTTCTGAGTGCTCTCTAAAAAGGAAACACCTAACCATTTTAACTTGAAATATTCACAAAAGTAACTAACACTCAATTCCTCTGAGGAGCTTAACTATGCCACCGAACCGGAATATGAATCAAAATAAAGCCGTATTCCCTGATTGATGAAAATTATGCTTGTTTTAAAGGTAATTCTTAACAAAGTTACCTATGTATCATCATGGTTACGAAACAAATGAAAATTGATAATTGTGTGTTATTTAGTTGTATAAAAAGTGTTTTGTGGAAGTTTTAATAGTTTTATGATGGTGTTATTAAATGAAGACAAGATTTTCGTTAGGAATTTGTTGATTCGCGGCTACAGGGTTTCCCAGATATTGCAACAAGTTCTAGACAATAACTTTAAAAAAAGTAATATTTATGACTTTACACGTAATTTTCATCAATCAGGCAATACGACTTTATTCTGAACGATATTGTGAAGTTATTCTGGATTCAATGTTACCTCAAATTAGTAATGTCATGCCCGATTTCATACTGGTGCAGGTTAGTCGGTGTTGGTATCTATAATTAAAATGCGTAGTAGTATATTTTGAATTTTAGGATGGAGCTAAGTGTCACACAAGTAACCATATACTTGGATATTTAAGGGAACGTGCAATAAATTTTATTGAACCACAACACTGGCCTCCTAATAGTCCAGATCTAAATCCCTGTGATTAATATTAATGGGGTGATTTACAAGAAAGGGTACACAAGAACGGTCGTCATTTTAATACTTTAGACGAATTGCGACAACGCATTTTAGAGTGTTGGGGATAAATTGACCAAGATGGGTGGTGCAGGTGGATTCAGCTTGTTGTGGACGCTAATGGAGGTCATATTCCATTATTTAGACATTAATCTTAACCAGAGTTATTGTTATAATTAGATTAATTTTATGAATTATATCTTTGTAAACTTTCAACCGATTTTCGTGACCTGTACGTCAAAATATTTTTAGAAGACTAGGCTTCGAGATAGAAAAAAACGGCCATTTAATTTGTCATTCTAAAAAAGATCCAAGGGTTTTTACAACTAGTATTTTAGCAGAAAGCCTTTGCTTTCAATCGACCCATAAAAAATTAAAATCGGTAAAGAATTAAAAAAGTTATAAACGTAAATAAAAATGTCGGTTTTTTTAGACCACCCGATATAATGTGAAGCATATTTGCATTTTGCATTTAAGTTGGTGTAATATACATATATCAATATCAGATATTGTCATCGCTTTATTTTCGATGCTCCCTTTACAAGATTTAACAACGTACTTTGACGGATACAAAAATATCTCATCTAATTACGTGAAACACCATGTTATGCTGGCCTCTAATCAAATAACAACGATAAAGTTAGATTAGTTTGAAGTTGCATCCATAAATTATTCTGCCAATCGATATGATGGATACTAATTTGAAAACAGATCAACTCCCTGGTACCGACTGATATAATTACTTGTTAATGCAATAGAGATAATTCCACAATAGTGTTAACTTTTTGCTATACGGAATATGGTTCATCCAAATATGAAACACCAGTGGCGTACAATGAGGTTACATTGGATTTATTTCAAGAAAAAGTACGCCTATGATTTTATCAAAATTTTTCCTCATTTTCAAAATCCTGTTTCTTTGGAATGCGACGAACATTTACAGATCTTAGTTTAAAGATAATACTTTCAGAAGTATTAGATTTTTTCAACAGCATGCAAACTCGCTATGGAGCCAAAATTATTTTATAGAGTGGAATGAAAAATAATATTAACTGAAAATTTTTTTGCTAATTATTATTTACTAACTTTTTCAAATCTTATCACAGATAAGTATAACATATATCTTTTTAAACAATTATTTTCCCGGCTATTTGCCAAAACGCTGAAACTTGAATTACAAAAAAGATAATATGCACATTATGTTCAGTACGACTGACTCAATAATGTTGTTTTTAATTTCAACTATTCTGTCTAGTAAAACCAAAAATAAATAATATAAAAGGTACTAACTAGAAACTATATTTTAAACTTTTACCAAGAAGAGGAACTTAATTTGTTTTTAAATTATTCTTACCTAAGGGGAATTTCCACTATATAATTTCAATTATTCTGTTCTCTGAAGCCATTAATGTTTATTACATTAAGGTTTACAAGTTTAGTTGCTTTGGATTCTTTAAATGTGCCGGCTACCCTGATGAAGCTCCGCAACCAGAAACACGTGTCGGTAGATATTTTAAAGTTTTTAAAGTGAGTGTTCAACTGGTGAGTACCTTTTGTATTATTTATTATTGGTTTTACTAGACAGAATAGTTGAAATTAAAAACAACATTAAGGTTACAAGACACAAAATGTAGGTCCGTCCGCTCACTAAGACGACTGACTATGAAAAGGGAAGAAATCAACCGATGGAGTTATCACGTGATAGAAAACACAGAATCGCAGAAAGTCTAGCCAGAAAATATCAAGGTCGGTCACCTGTCGAATGAATGTGAAATTATATAAACATGTATAAATACTTATAAAGATAAATATAAAATCTAAAACGTTAATTCGACGGCCTGAAATTCGGTTATTTGCAGAATCCATAAAGTTTGTCGACCCTAGTGTTAACAGCTGAAGAGCGTTCCATTAATGTAATTAATGTACTAACATACTTAGCTTAAACGGTCTAAGTAGTATCAGCTTGGAATTAATTTGAAAACAACCCAATTATTATTCAAACTGTTGTTATTCTATAGTTACTCATTTCACACACAAGGTAACTATCTTTATAACTGAACAGGTCTATACAAAACGGACGAGCTCACGTGACCACAGATCAACTCGGTGTGCAATCCCGACAACAATTGAACACTGCCAATAATATTCGAATAAATGACACTTAGCCGATGGCATTAGAAATTGAATATTTCCAGAGGGTTGTCTCTGATATTTCTATTGCTCACAGAGATATAATAGTAGTTTTATATTTGCACTGCAGATCAGGTCATTTATGATCTAGTTCAGTTATTCTCATCTCTGATTTGTTTAGAAAGTCTCTTTTAAAATGTAAACCAATCAAAAAAAAAATTAACTGAACTGATCTGAAACATAATTCAAATAAAAAACTACTAATGTTAAATAGAAACCATGACGTCTACGATATAACCTTGAGACGTGACCTTTTAATGCAAATGGATAAAATATTACTAATAACAATTTTTGTGATGTAAATTTTGAAAATGTGATGTTAAAAATGTAATTTATCAATAAAATAAATCAATTAGACGATTTTTATACTTATTATACATAAATATTTCTCGCAATGATGAATTCAACTATAACACGATGCAACGTCTTTGAGTTAAACTCATTTCACAATAATTCATCCCCTACTTATCAATTAGCCGTTAATTGAGAATCACTTGAAAAATTTACATGGTATTGCATTTTTCCATTAATATAATTTCGATTGGAGAGACAAAAACTATGGTTCGAGGAATAAGCAACTTGCACCTTCTGAATTTCATAACAACGTCTCAATTATTTCCTCTATCACGAACACTAAGCATTTTGAACTATAAGTTTATATGACAAATCCATAATATTTTGGCGTAATCTATCGATTCCCTAAGTTTCCCGATTAAAATCTGACCCACCCTGTATATCTACCAAGTGCGTATAAAAATGGAATAATCTTGAGGACGTACGAAATAATTTTTTGTGGGCGACAGTGGATGAAACAACTGGCTTTCGGTGAAATTAAGTCTCTGCCAATGTGAACTACACTCAGTTCCAAAAAAAGTGACGCACTTAATTTTTGACCTAACTTTTTTCCTTTTTTTTTAAACCAGTGGGTCGATTTTTAATTTTTTTTATTTGTTGATAGGTAATTCCTTTGTCTTTCAAAAAAAAATAAAGAGGTGGAAATTTTTTCAAAGCCTCCTGGATGGTAGTGGAAAAACTCGAACCATGTTTTTTTCTTAATTTTTGACTCACCCTGTGTGTTAATCAAGTAATGGTATAGAAAGTGCTTACACTCTGTATGAAAGACGCTTCTTTTACGAGCATTCTGTTTTTTTATTCATCGATTTATCACTAAAATTGTCCGAATTACAGCTCTTGCTGAAACGTTGCGTATTACCAACTTTCTGAATTTATCGAGAAACAGTTTTGTAGTGAAATAAACTGATACGAATTTTAAAAAACATTTTTATTAAACACAACATTATAAACTGGGATAACTGCTTAATAGCGTGTATTGCCACCCCTAGCAACTCTAAGAGCTTCAAATCTACGCAGCATACTGGAAATTAGGTTTCTTATCGTTTCCATTGGTATACGATCCCATTCTTCCACTAATGCATCTACCATTTCTGCGAGACTTTCCGGAGGCCTCTCGCGAGAACGTATCCTTCTCCCTAATTCATCCCACAAATGTTCTATAGGGTTCATATCGGGGCTTCTCGCAGGCCACTGTAATGTGGTGATACCCGTAGCTTCTAATAAGTTTCGCATTATTGCTGCGGTATGTGGTCGGGCATTATCCTGCATCAATATAAAATTATTGCCCACTAACTCTGCATGAGGTAAGACATACTGCTGTAAAATGTCAATGTAGATTAGGCCTGTCAACGTCCGCCTCACCGGAAAAACATGAAGGGGTGTCTTTCCATTCATTGAAATCCCTCCCCGCACCATAACCGACCCACCATTAAAACTTTCGCATTCTGTTATTAAATTTTGATTAAACCTTTCACCAGTCCTTCCCCACACTCTTTTTCTTCCATCCACCATGTTAAGGCAAAACCTTGACTCATCCGTAAACAAGACATTCGACCATTCAGGAATATTCCATTCTCCATAATTTTGAACGAAATTTCTTCTAGCAGCACGATGTTCGGGCAATAATTTAGGACCTTTTGCAGGTTTCCTAGCTTTTAAATTAACTTCTTTTAGACGTCTACATACCGTCTGCTTACTTACTGCAACACCACGAATTGGGCGAAGATCTTGCTGAACATTTACCGCAGTATTTGATCGTTCCCGTAATATCCGCAATCTCAAGAAGCGATCATCTCTTGGAGAAGTTTTTCGAGGGCGACCAGACCCCACCCTTCGAGCAGCGCTTCCTGTTTGTTCGTACTTGCGGATCGCTCTACGAGCAGTTGCTTCATGGATTCCCACTGCACGAGCGGCGTAACGTTTACTACGCCCATCGTTTACCTAAGCAACTAATCTTGCTACTTGTTCAGGATTTACTTGAGGCATTTTATGTAATTTTAGTCTCTAAAACTTTTTTAATGAAACTTAATTAATGACACAACGACAAAGAGTCAAATATGGAGGCATACAACAAATTAATTGCTATGGCAACGGCAATTGTTTTTTTAAAGGCAATGTGATCCTACAACGAAATAAATTTGTGGGATATACGCAAGGTTTCAGCAAAAAGCTGTAATTCGGACAATTTTAGAGATAAATCAATGAATAAAAAAACAAAATGCTCGTAAAAGAAGCGTCTTTCATACAGAGTGTAAGCACTTTCTATACCATTACTTGATTAACACACAGGGTGAGTCAAAAATTAAGAAAAAACATGGTTCGAGTTTTTCCACTACCATCCAGGAGGCTTTGAAAAAATTTCCACCTCTTTATTTTTTTTTTTTGAAAGACAAAGGAATTACCTACCAACAAATAAAAAAAAATTAAAAATCGACCCACTTGTTTAAAAAAAAAAAGGAAAAAAGTTAGGTAAAAAATCAAGTGCGTCACTTTTTTTTGGAACTGAGTGTATTTAGAATTTGCACCATTAACTCTTTTCCCTATGAAACACTCTGTGTATGATATGCAAGACTTCTAGCTCATAATTTAAATAACCTTGAATTCCCACTCTATTTACTTTAATAGACTTAATGTCTAGTATAAATTGTTTGAGACAACACAGTTTAGTTCAATCTAACCTGTGCCTATTATTTAGTTTAAACACAGTTTACTAAGTTTACTAATGGGACAAGTAATAAATTTATTATGTCGATAGATGGGCATCTAATGAGAACCCAAACTGGTTATAACACTGCTCGGCGCTCGGCTAGTGGGCCGTGTAACCTGTGTCTGATTTATTTGTTGATATTGTGGAATTTGTGTAAACTACTTATATACATGTATAGTATTAGCATCTATAAATTAAACCCTTATACTAAGATTTCCTCGGTTATATATCTATTTTGCATAGTCCGGTGACAATAATTCTCAAATGACAGCAAAAGTTATTTGTAAAAATTAACGTAAATACATAGTGAAGCATCCTAGCCGGGGGCTACTTCTTCGTGAATATTTTTCATACATTTTTGGATAATTGTAAAAGAGAAAAAAAATACCTGAGTGCATCCTAGAAGAAGCTGCGGATGCAACATTTAACCTATTACCTATTAAGAACAAATATGAGCAAAAGTTCTGAAAATTTGATGAGTGGAGAAAGGAAATACGTATTTGTGGTGTTAATTCCTTTATTAGGCAATATGGCTTATAAGCAAAATCATTTTCTATTTTACTAGATATTTTCTTATTGCTTCTAAGTAACCGATTTTTTTTTTCAGACGAGGAAAAAAATGCTTTTCGTAATGAGGATTTTAGGGGTATTATTTTCCGTTCGTTTTTAAAGTTAATGTGAATAATGAAATCATTATTCACTGCAGTGAGTAATGATTTCATTGTTCACTAGTGAATAATGAGGACAGTCAGTTGTTTATAAGAAATCACGTTAGTGACTTTACTAAAAATTTTAAATGTCAAAATTGTAGCAACCAATCTCTCTAAATTTTCTAGGAAGCACTCAAATGGTACATGCCGACGAGGTTCTTTAATGAACACTCAGAAACTACATTAGTAAGTTTTTTCAAAGCATCATCTATTAGCAACACGCGGCAATCTCCAACATTGTTTTTGAAATCGTTTACCTACAGGTCTACAAACTGTATTATTTTATTAGTAAGCCATGACAATGTGTCAAAGCGTGTTCATTAAAGAACCTCGTCGGCATGTACCATTTGGTTGCTACAATTTTGACATTTAAAATTTTTAGTAAAGTCACTAACGTGATTTCTTATAAACAACTGACTGTTCTCATTATTCACTAGTGAACAATGAAATCATTACTCACTGCAGTGAATAATGAAATCATTATTCACTGCAGGGAATAATGGATAGCATTATCCTTGAGGAAACACACACATAATGTCCATAATGAGTACATTATTTAATAGTCGTGGACAAAATAATTTTTTTTCGGTAACCGTCCGGAAAGTAACCATTTCCCGGACACTTTTCCTTTGAGAAAGTAGCTCTTTTATGGCCTAGTCCAGGAAGAATGTACTTCTCGGATTAGGTCATAAAGGAAAAGTGTCCGGGAAGTGGTTGCGATGTAGAAAACATGCCAGATGAAATTTTTGAAGCTGTGTCTCAGACTACCATACAGTTATTGTCCAACGAGTCGAAACAGAGGCATGAATATAGAGTAAGTTTCTTTATCTGTCATAATAGTTTACAATATAAATAATTTAACTAGTTTATGTTTAACTTTTTTATTTCGAGACGGTGGCCGAAAAAGTAACGTATGAAACTCATCTGGAAAGTGTGATTCTGGACTTGCAGACTCCGCCACTCACCTACGGCTTGCGCCGGAATCTTGTCTACTCATCCAGAAAAATATCACTTTCCGGATTCGTTACGTAAATAACTATTCTTCATACTTTTCTATTATTACCTTATACCGGGTGATTTACCTTAACATGCAGAAAACAAAATGGTGTACTATTCTACAAAGTGGGAAAGCCCTGCAAAATTTTAGAGCAATCCAAGGTAATTTATTATATTTTTTTGTGGTCAAACCTGCAATGATACGCCACCGAGTCGCGAATTTAAAACAGCACGTAAACAATGTAAACATATAAGGGCGAAAACACAACACAGCGGTGCGATGTCGCATCGCAGAAATCAACGACGTCGTAGAAATTTGCTATGCGACGTCGCTTAGTACAAATCCTGGGCGAAACCGCATCACTGCGGTGAGACGACGCATTGTAAATTTCCACGACGTCGTTGATTTCTACGATGCGACATCGCACCGCAGTGTTGTATTTTTACTTATGAGATCGTGAATGATTCTCTCAAGCAACGCACGCGCAAATCACGGAAGTCTGGTGGTCTTTTATAAGCGACTTAGTCTGCTGTGCCAACAGGTTGCGTGTGTACAAGATTTGGTACATTATTTGGTTTTTATATTTAATTATAACACGCCATACATACATCAAATGTGTCGCTTCTGATATAGGTCTTCTGTGGCCGTGCAATGAACGTTCATCGCATCGCATTGCGGTGCGACTTCGGTTTTGCGATGCGTCGTCGCACCGCAGTGTTGTGGCCTGCAACAGCCGTAGGACACGTATTGTGCGGTCCACATCTTACTAGAAGCGTCTTCTCTGCGATGCCGTGACGATGAAGTTTTAACGTTGCGTCATCGCATCGCATCGCCGTGCGACGTCGTTTTTGCGATGCAACGTCGCACCGCTGTGTTGTGTTTTCGCCCTAAGTGCATCGTGCTAGACAGTGAGTCGTCTGTGGTGATCGTCCCCTTCACTCTTGGCCGCTTACCTCCGTTCTCAGTGTGTCTCTTTGCGACATTAGTTGAGTGTGTAGCAAATTGGACTAATCCATAGCGCATATTTTATTTAATTTTACACTTTTTTAACTACTTTTGGTGGGGACCACTTACTGCATAATTATCCGCATGTTAAGGTAAATTACCCTGTATAGGAAATGACATTCATATCCGCACTAATGCGGACTGGTTTAATTTATTAGAAATTGTCCCAAAAACAAAGCGAAATGTTCACTTGATATATTTGTAATTGTAAATGTTTTAAATTAAATAAATTAATGCCTGCTGTTGACTGTAATTGTGATGAAATTTATTTATTTTCATGAGAAATTCCAATTTATGCAAATGCCCAACTTTCGTGACGCTTGAATGTTAACATATTTGCCCCTGAATAAAAAAACACCTCCACTTCGTAGACCAGCCTCCTCGTACGTGATACAACGTCTCGGTGGCAGTCAAAAAAGTCCTTGTCGAAAAAGAAGGAAAGCGCTAGAAAAAGTAACTCAACCGATAGGGTCCATCAGCCAGACCTGGAAGAGGCTTGCCGAATCGCCCACACAGTTCACATTTTCAAACAGGATTGACGAAGGAGTAGGCCCACTTCTTAGGAGGCATGATCCAGATCTATAAGTAGTTCATTGTCATCCAATCCCATTTCATCGTTGTCCATGAGTAAGTATATAATTTGTAAAAAGTAGTTGCTCGTCTTTACATTAATATCCGCATCTTCAATCTCAATTCTCATGCACTGTTGATAAATGAAAAAAATAATGCACCATCCTTTCGATGCCGGTAATACTTGTGGTCAACAGAGCCGGGCTAAGCCCTCAGAAAAAGAAACTGAAGTCCTAAGCTCTTACCTAAAGTGCTTTGGAACTTGAAGCCCTAATTACTTTTTGAAATAAAAATACTTCAAATTACCAATTACTTCCAACAAGTAAATGAGTCTAAAGCCATAAGCACATTTGAAAAGAGCTTCAAGGACCCAATAAGGGCTTGAATTACAGAACAAGGACTTGTAGCACACCAACATGTCTTGAAATAAATGTTCATATGGCAGCTGTTGTAATTTTATAGTACTCACCCAAACAATAGATATAACGTCGAATCCAGTTGAGTCCAGTTGCAAGCAACCTGCGAAGTTTCGCAAGTAACTAAATGAATCATATTCTTAATAGTTTCAGTTCATTGCTCATCGGCCGGCTAGCCTATTACGTTATTCGCCTAATTTTAGTTTTCAGGATTCAACTAGTGTTTGACTGTAATTAAAATTTCAAAAGTGCTTCAAACCACTGGCGGTTCTTCTATAGAGTCATTTGGTCAATGACCGCCCACATACAAATAAAAAAATAGAGCTATTCATTTTCTGAAGTTTAAAAATATATAATATATATATTTTTAATATTCTTAAAAAATATATTAAAGTTTCTACCGAGCACCGAGCCTCTACATTCATATTCATTACATTATTCAGTTATAGAATTTAAAAATCTTGGGTCAATCCACAACGTGTCCTCAAAGCTAGCTACGGACCGAATTTACAACGAATTAAAGTGAAATAGACTTATGCGCGAATCGTCAGAAAGCAAAAGAGACAGAGAACACTGGCGGGGACAATGTCCCTGACACATTTTACGGAAACGGGAACGCACGAAATTCGTTCAGTAGAGCAGTCAGCAGTCTTGTCTTAATGCTGACTAGGTACGCGTTGGTCGGTAAATTCTGTCGCGTTGTTTTTAATGTTTTTATTTGTGAACATTTTATTAGTAAATCTCTACTTGTCGTGAAATTAAGTAAAACAGTGTTTTTGGTGTTTACTATTAAATATGAGTGTTGTACAAAATATATTAAAACTGAAAGATGGACATAAGTTGGGTTATGAAGACCGAGTGAAATTCAAAGGTGGTGGCCGTCCAAAACCTAATATGACGATAAAGCAAACATCTCTTGATAAGAAAAAAGAAGTTAATAAGTATTTTTAATTAAAAAAAGTTATCCTTCAGCAAATTTTATTCATTGTTACGCTCATCAACTAAATTTAATTTTACAAAAAGCAACAAGTCAGGATAAAAGCATAAAAATTTTTTTTGCTAATTTATATAGCTTTTCTTCATTCTTTGGAAAATCGCCAAAAAGAACAGCCGTGTTAGATAATGTTGTTAATGTCCAACACGATGGAATTTTAATATAAAGTGCAAAGAGACTGTTTATACCTATCGAACAGAATTATTAGATTGTTTAGAAAAAATCATTGATAATGAATCAGAAAACAACACTCTAAACCAAGCTATTGGTTTACAAAACTACTTACAAAATGAACATTTTCTTTACTGGATAAATTTTTTTCATTTAGTTATGCCTCATTGTGATATATTGTTCAATCAATTACAAAAATGTAATATCGATGTCATAACAGTAAATAAGTGTATTGGCGTTTTTAATAGTAAAATTGAAGACATCAGAAATAATATTTTAAATAACTATTTGGAGGAGACATGCATGCAGTCTGCCCAGAGATGTAAAACGGAAAAATCAAAAAGGAGAATTTCATTAGAAGTTTGTGATATAGTTACATCTGAGATCAAAAACAGGTTTGGCTTCAGTAATCATTTAGCAGTGTCTCAGTTATTTCACGCAGATCGATTTAAAGATTATAAAAAAATCTTTCCTCAAGATATGTTTATATTAGTTAAAATGGAGTATCCAGTCATAAATCATTTGAAACTTAAAACTGAATTAGAAGTATTATATAGCCGAGAAGATTTCTCCAATAGTGAAGGTGCAGTTGCTTTGTTTCAGCTTTTTATTAACAATAATTTGTGCAATACTTTTTCTGAAAGTGTCAAACTGTTAAAAATCTTGTGTACTCTCCCTATGACTACCGTCGAAAGTGAACGTTGTTTTTCCACCTTAAAAAAGAATAAAGACATTTTTAAGAAATACCGTGGGTCAGGAAAGGTTTTCTTCTTTAGCTATGCTTACCGTGGAAAGGACATTAATAAAGAAGATAAAAGACTTTAATGAAAAAGTAATTGACCACTTTGCATCACAAAAAGACCGGAGGATCGACTTGGAATTTAAATCACTTTAAAAGGTAGGTAATACAGTAAACTTTTCTAATTGACCTCCCTATCTCTTGACCCACGAACCGCCACTGCTTCAAACTCTATCAAAGGGCTCGAGGCCCTTTTTTGAATTCAAAATTATGAAACAATTTTATAAATAATTCGTTTATCAAGTCCCAATTACATGCTCACAAAAGGGCTTAAGGCATAGTACTTCAAAGCTTTAAAAGGACTTGAAGGATTTTTTCAAGCACAAAACACTGAAGCCCACTCTGGTGGTCATTAATATGTTTTCCGACTTTAAAACATAATGAAACACACGTTTTTTGGATCACTCTTGACAAGTTATCTAGTTCTATGTTTACTAATTAATAAAATAAATTATTCCATTAAAATTTTTCAAATAATAACAATCGATTTTAAATGCTATTGACTTGATGCTGATCTCACATTAAAAAAATGCCAAATATGTTCTAAACAATTTAACAGGTAATGGACCTTTAAAAAACAAATTAGAGAATGATCTGCTGTTTTATTACTTAAAAAAATGTATCAATTTTCAATCCGCGGCAGGTTACACGTTACACCTGCGCTATACTAATAGTAATAAATACCAATATAAATCAAGACTATTAATATCAAGGTGTACTATACGTAAAAACGCACGCCATGTACCTGGCTGGGTATGCAAAGACCACGGGAGTTCTGGGGTAATGTTATAACTTAATAATGTGTTGGTGTAATAAAAGCAGTGAGAAACTGTAAATCATTGTTAGTAAAATTATTTATTTTGTTGGTGTAGTTTACAGGTATGCACCTGCCAAAACTAATTAGCTTGGGTTAAAAAAATAATCATCTTTTTTTTATTAAGCGTGGGCTGTTCAATTACTAGAAGTTGAAAGAATATTATTATTATAAATAATTGTTGTAAACTTGCACTGGGCTTCTCTCTATGTGACCCTTATTGAAACAATTTCTCAAGCACTGAAAATAGCGTAGATTTTTTTGTCGAATTTTCTTGTTACAAATTACCTTTTATTCAAGCAAGTTGAATTTTCAAAGGAGACAGCACAACTCAAGAATGCGTCAATTTTATATCTGTTGGTCTAGTTGGTTAGTTGGATTTGGTTGGATGGCTTTGGTGGTACTTATACCAATGAGCCAGACGTATTCTTTGACACTCACAGTATGTAAATATACAGTGTGGAAATTAAATAACGCATAAATTAAGTAATTCCGTTGATATTAATTTTTTGGAAAAATCTCGAAGGGGTATAGCGATTTTAACTTCAGCAAATATTTTTAGTCTATTTTCAGTTTCTTCTGTCATTTATTTTTTAAGTTATGACGTCATCGACTTCTTTTTTTAAATAACAACCTATATTTTTTATTATTGATTGTGGTAGTAGTTTTTATTCCGATTCTGACCGTATAAAATTTTCAATATGTTATATTTGAAAAAAATCGAGAAACAGTCTTAAAGTTCAAATAACAAAAATTCATTAAATTGGGAAAATTTATCTAGTTGCCGGTGTATCACATTAGTTCGATTTTTCAACTATTTCTATAATTTCAAAATAAAAACGAATGTGCCATCGATAATTTTCCGTCAAGCTTAGGCAACTAGATAACAAATTCTATACAGTGTGGAAATTAAGTAACGCATAAATTCAGTTATTCCGTTGATATTAATTTTTTGGAAAAAATCTCGAAGGGGTATAGCGATTTTAACTTCAGCAAATATTTTCAGTCTATCTTCAGTTTCTTATGTCATTTATTTTTTAAGTTATGACGTCATGGACATTTTTTTAATGACAACCTATACTTTTTATTATTGATTTTGGTAGTTGTCTTTAATACGGTTCCGACCGTATAAAATTTTCAATATGTTATTATTTGAAAAAAATCGAGAAAAACAGTTTTAAAGTTCAAATAACAAAAATTCATTAAATTGGGAAAATTTATCTAGTTGCCTAAGTTTGACGGAAAGTTATCGACGGCACATTCGTTTTTATTTTGAAATTATACAAATAGTTGAAAAATCGAACTAATGTGATACACCGGCAACTAGATAAATTTTCCCAATTTAATGAATTTTTGTTATTTGAACTTTAAGACTGTTTCTCTCGATTTTTTTCAAATATAACATATTAAAAATTTTATACGGTCAGAACCGGAATAAAAACTACTACCAAAATCAATAATAAAAAATATAGGTTGTCATTTAAAAAAAGTCGATGACGTCATAATTTAAAAAATAAATGACATAAGAAACTGAAAATAGACTGAAAATGTTTGCTGAAGTTAAAATCGCTATACCCCTTCGAGATTTTTTCCAAAAAAATTAATATCAACGGAATTACTGAATTTATGCGTTACTTAATTTCCACACTGTATACACTTACACATTTATATCTATTTCATTATTATTATATCTATTTTTAACACGCTTTTATTAGCTTCACCTGTATGTTTGCTTGCTTGTTTGTTTGTTTGTTTGTAACCGACTCTTTGGACTCGATTTTGACCCATTTTAAACGGACAGATTTAATTGAAACTTTGTACATTTACGAAGAACCGGTAACAATACAATAATTTGATAAGTTTATATCATTATCCTGATCAGGATAGCTAGTCCTTTCCTCACGTATTCTCTGCGTGAGAGGAAAGGCTTAATATGTAAGTATATTCCACGATTGTCAGCTAGGTCGCGGTGGTCAAGCGGGTTAAGGCAGTCGATGCGAAACGACAGACTCCTCGGGCGTGAGTTCAAATCCCACGGCTGAAATAAAATTTTTTTTTTTCAGATATATCTGTTGGATCGTAATATGTTATAATATCAGCATCAATAAGCAATATAAATATAGTTTAAAACAACTAAAAAACACACGCTTTCATAGTACATCAAACTAAAAAATGAAAAATAAATATAGTTTAAAAAAACTAAAAAACACGCTTTTAAAGCACATCAAACTAAAAAGTGAAAAGTAATTATTAATATAAACTGAAAACAATAATGAACGAAAAATACTAGTATTATTGTGAAAAAAGCGTGGGGCGCTTTGTGCCATATTTTTCGTATATTGAGCAACCCACGCTTTTTTCACAATAATACTAGTATTTTTCGTTCATTATTGTTTTCAGTTTATATTAATAATTATTTTTCACTTTTTTAGTTTGATGTGCTTTAAAAGCGTGTTTTTTAGTTTTTTTAAACTATATTTATTTAACATAATATATTTCAGTCTGTAATAGTTCACAATAGCTCGAATATTTAGTTGAAATTGTTATATTCCATTCCATATATTTTTTAAATTAGAGTAGGCGTTGAAAATAATCTATTGGACATACTTAACAGTTGCCAGACTCATTGTTACCTATACATCATTAGTATAATGGCAAAAACCAAAAGAAAAAACAGCAAAAAACAAGTTGCTAAAAGTGCAACGGTTAACGTGCCTGGGAATCACAGGAGCGATGAGAACCTGTCCAACACCAGCAATGGAAACCTTGATTGATCTGCTTCCTTTACATATGCAGGTAAAGAAGAAAGCAGCTCTCAGCACTCACACTGCAATCCATGAGGGAGTTCAAACCACAGGATTTGGTTGGACAACTGAGTATTCTGAATAAATTACAGTTAGTCTAAATGACCAACTGAGGCTTTAATTTGAGCGAATATTTGAAGTGATAATAACTGATTACACTTTTGCTAAATCCGTTGTCTTTAATTTTGTACCATTTACCTATTAATACTACGTATGTAGAGTGTATTCTAATGACTTAGAAGTCATTGGTGTATTCATCTTCAAAACGGGGTAGTGGGCGTAAACACGCGATCCACCTATATCTATCTATGAATTGCTATTGGACACTCAACAATAACAAGTCCCGTCGGTCAGTAAGTAATTGTTTTTTATAGCTGCACCTGACAAAAATCTGTTCCCATTTTTATAAAGAAAACAGATTTATCGCATATTACATAAGAATACTTTCCATCTGCATTTAAGGCATCAATCGTTATACCTATTTTCTAAAATGGTGATCGACTGGAAGCCTCTAATTATGGACTAATATCTTTGATCACAAAGTTCGCCAAAGTTTTTGAGAACATTATTAAAATAAGAATAAATGAATTCCTCACAAAATATAAAATACTCTCCCAGATGCAATATGGTTTTCGTGAAGGAAGGTTTACCCAAGAAGCAATACTCGCAATAACTTCGAAAGTGTACACTGTTCTTGATGAAAGTAAATCTTCGAATGTTCATAGACCTCAAGAAAGCCTTCGATACTGTGAGTCATATCATCCTTGTGGACACTCTAGAACAATACGGCATAAGAAACTATGCCCTAGATTTATTTACTAGATATCTTACTGACAGATATCAGTATGTAAAACGACCATGGCGTTCCACAAGGTACAGCTCAGGGCCCCATATTATTTATAATATTCCTAAACGGTTTATTCTCAACACAGAGTAGTGGCACCATTATTACATATGCAGACGACACAGCTAAATTTTACAAAGCGGATAACTGAACTTAAAAACTATTGTTTATAGAGATATGGGTAATATCAAGGACTGGGTCGATCACCACCTCTTAACCATAAAATTTAGCGATTTTAGCTTTTATACACCGTTTTCTTCAAACAAATCAACTTAGGTCCATTAAAATAAAAAGCTCCACAGATATTTACATTGAGGCTGTAAAAGAAATAAAATATTTAGGGATTATAATAGATTGTCACCTAAAATGAGATTTGCACATCAATTATATAGTGAAGAAAATAAGAACTCTTTTATTCAAATTTAAAAAATTTAGTGAAATTCTACAAATTAAAGAATTAAAAGTACTTTACCATTCATTAGTAGAATCTCACCTTATTTATGGCATACTGGCATGGGGAAGCATTGTAAAAACCCACTTAAAAAATTTAGATATCATCCAAAAAGGAATTCTGAAAATAATTTATAAAAAGAAAGAACTTACTCGAGCGATGCAATATTTGAAGAATCTGATGTATATGATATCAAACAACTGTTCTAAAGTGCCGTTTATGAATAAAACTATAGGGCAAAAAAGTTACACCTACTTAGGCCCAAAATTATATAATTCTTTAAACAATAATATACGAAGTGTTAAAACTATGCAAAATTTAAAAAAATGCATAAATATAGGAAAAATATATCAAGACAAGATATACATCTTTTAATTGACAATTAAATGTGGCTTTTATTTATTCTCATTGAATGCAATTTATTTATTAGCTACACTTATGACAAAAATATGATTTTACTAGGATTAAATAATATTTCACCTCTTTGAACTACATAACATAATCGGTTAGAAATAAATATGAGTATGTTTAATGTATATATGGATCCATAAATGTATACCTGTGTGTGTATAAATAATTTTTATTTTACTTTTTTTAAATGTGTAAATACTATTATTTACTATTATTTAATATAGGTATGTGTGTAAGTATGTGTATGAATATATATACAAGTACGTATGTATGTATATATGAGTGTATATATACAGGGTGTCCCAACCAAAAGTAGGCACCCTGAATAACTTTGAAGATAAAAATTTTTTGAAAAATTGGTGAAACACGTCGACCTTGTTTCCAAGGGGGACATATATTAATGTAATATTTGTATACCTATTATCATCCCTCTACCCTACATGGCCACCCCCTCAAAAATTCAAATGGTAAGAGGGATCGAGTGATACATCTTTTGAAAGGTCTTTCAATTCCCTACATAAGTGTGTATTTTTTTTAACTTTTTAACGATTCGTTAAGGAAAATAATTTTATTTTTGATGATTACACACAATCGAAATCGTTTAAAAAATCTAAAATACACGGCCACTGGGTATTGGAATTTATAAAAAAACTACATTTTTTAGTGCTCTCAAATCAACACGAGTTTTTTCGTTCAGTTTTAGAATAATAAAAGACTCATAAGTATTTGATAGTCCCTGAACATTAATTTGTTCACAACCAATTTTAAATCGAGATACATTTTACCAGAGTGAGTTCTCAAAATGGTTTATACCTTTCAGGAGAGAATAGAAATTGTCAGCATTTATTTTAAAACCTATAATTGTGCTAGAGCTACGGAGCGCATATTCAATAGAAATCACCCAGATAGAAGGGTTGGTTCTCAGTATGTTTTACAATTATTGATAAAATTTATGGAAACAGGTTTTGTAGGGAAAAAAAGCATGAACCTCAGCTACCGATTAGGAATGAAGCAGTCGAAATGGCAGTTCTTGGTCATTTGCAGATGGATAATACTCAATCGATCAGGAAAGTAGCTGTGGCTTCCGATGTATCACGAAGCAGTGTTCATCGAATTGTAAAGGCCCACAAATTTCATCCATATAAATTTAAATTGGTACACGAATTAAACGAAGATGATCACGATCGTCGGCTTGACTTCTGTGAGATTTTTAGTGAACAATTAAACGGTAACGCCAATCTACTGTACAATACGTGTTTTTCTGATGAATCGACATTTCAGTTAAATAGGGAGGTAAACAGGCACAATTGTAGGTATTGGAGTGAAACCAATCTACATTTGTTCATGGAAACTTATACCCTAGGCCCAAGGCCTCAGAAGTTAAATGTTTGGGCTAGCATCTTAGGGGATCACATTGTCGGGCCGTTCTTTATTTCTGACAATTTAAATGGCGAAAGGTACCTCGATCTGTTAGAAAATAACATCGACCCAATGATTACCCAAATCCTCGAAGAAGACGATAATCTTTTAGAGGGCGAACTGTTTTTTCAACAGGATGAGGCACCCCCACATTTTGCTATAGCAGTCCGTCAATTTTTGGATAATCGGTTTCCTGAGTGATGGATTGGAAGAAGAGGTCCTGTGGAGTGGCCTGCTAGGTCATCCGATTTAACTCCCTTGGATTTCTTTCTGTGGGGACATTTGAAATCGAAGGTATTTGCAACAAAACCCGCATCTCTGGAAGAGTTACGTGAAAGAATTGTTCGAGAATGCCGTTTGTTGACTCCAGATGTGTTCAGAAATGTTCGTACAGAATTTCAAGACAGATTATACTATTGTATGGAAGTCGGTGGGGGTCATTTTGAACAATACATACGATAATTTAAACTGCTTCTTTTATTTTTATTTCCCGAACCTAAAATAATGAAACAATTATTTCTCAGGAACAAATCGATAAAAATTAAAAAAAATACACAGTTATGTAGGGAATTGAAAGACCTTTCAAAAGATGTATCACTCGACCCTTTGCCATTTGAATTTTTTGAGGGGTGGCCGTGTGGGGTAGAGGGATGATGATAGGTATACAAGTATTACATTAAAATATGTCCCCCTTGGAAACAAGGTCGACGTCTTTAAACAATTTTTCAAAAAAATTTTTATCTCCAAAGTTATTCAGGGTGCCTACTTTTGGTTGGGACACCCTGTATATATATATTCTAATTCTTCTAATTCTAATTTCAGATGGTTTCATTAGGTGTTTATAATATTATATCTACGTAAAAATCATCTCTGGAATTTATCGCTACCTCCCGATCTCTAGTAATAAAATATGTAAAATTCAATTCAAACTTATTTGCAACAAAAAAAATGTTGGCGACTTTGATACCTTTACCGCCATCAAAGGTGTCGACGTCTTTTATGTTGGAAATAAGTTTAAAATAAATTTTACAATCGTAGGAAAAATTTTTACAACAATTATATTCTTAATCTTTATTTCCTCGGAAATTCGCGAATTTCTTGATAATACATAGTGTCAATCAACTTACTCTACGAATTTCTTATAAATTAAACAAAATACGCCAAATCGACTGAAAGGCTCGATCAATAAGGGAATCTTATATTTTAAGTGTTCATCAACTTGAGGACTGATATCAGTTCGGCCGAGGGCACCAACCTAATCACCCGAACCTGCTCATTGTTACAAGGTACATGAAAAAATTAATTAAGATGAGTAATTACATCGATGTCTGGAGCTGAGCTCTTTCTTATTATACTCATGACTACTTATACTTTATCAACAATTAACTTAAAATTAATAAATCAGAATATAATTACCACTAAACATACAAAAATAACTAAACTATAGCTATAATTCATAAAACTATCTCACAGATCATTAAACTCAAAGTTATTGATCGTTATTCAAAGTAACAAGACAGCAGTGGTTTAATTGCTAATTAAAAATAGATATAATTAAAGTATTTTAAGCAGTATTATGTTTCTAACTAAACCAATAATTAACATCAGAATAATTTCTGCTGTATTATGCAACTAGTGCTTCATTTTATTTTCTTTTACAAAGCATGATGGAGATAATGAAAAAAAGGGTCTTGGTGGAAGTAATTTAAACAAAATGAATTTTTTATTCTACAAGATTAATTTCCCTAGATAAATACACTAAAGATACATATCTCTGGGTTTCTACCATTTCAAGTTACAGGGTGAAACATATGCAGAAATATCGTCTTTAAAATATTTTGTCTACAAACACCATTAAAAACTAAATTTTTATCACATGTAATATTATATAAACTCGCGTTAAAAATGCTCACAAGATTTACTTTTAACACTAGTGCAAAAAGTAAAATGACAAGTCGTTTGTTATAATGACATTTATATATTTATTAACAAAAAATTACAAGTTATTTAGAAATATTTATATTAATTGTACAATTGGTGCAATTAGTAATAGTTATCCCTTGTGAGGAAGCTACTTCACAAGAAAAAATTGTTGAAGTTGAACTTGAAGCAGTGGAGGAAATACTATTAATATGCTCTATTTCTGAATTGTCAGAAGAAGGGCAATTATTTGGAAGAATGTGACAAGCAATCCTCTTTTTGTTTTATAACGAATCTTCCAAGTATCCTTCTGCAACACTCGAACTTTTCCATCCTCCATGTCTTTTTATTGTACATAAATTTGCACCAGAGTCTGCTTACAAGCTGGCGGATGTCCGACGGAAACAATGTCCGGTGTAAAGTTCACTATTTGGTAATTTCAAAAATCTTGCAATATCTGTAGGCATCTTTCCAAAAATATTTATTCCAACAGGTTGAATCGTACATTTGTTACTAGTGTATTTAATAAAAAGACGTTGGTGGTTGACATGAGCTGGACGTAATGCTAGGTACTTATGATATAAGTCAATATAAGTCTCAGTAATAACAGTAAAGGTTCTTGAAACTCTAGTCTTGCTATCTGGAATGTTTACCACTAGTGTATTTCCTAAATCCTCAATATTGTTTAAACTCATTTGACAAAGTTCTTCACGGCGACACGCGCCTAGTATACCCATTACAGCAGCTACTTTAAATATCAAATACTTGTCATCTGGCGCCTCTGCAATAAACATATCAATATTTTGGCGTGTAAAAATTTTTGATTTTTTTGGACGATATCCTTCTCCTTTGCGCTTCAAAAATGCGATGAGTTTATAAAACTTACTTATATCTTGATTGTTCTTGACATTTAACATAGCCTTTATCATTGAAAAATGTGCCCAAAGCGTCGAAGACTTCCAAATTTTAGAATTTTGCTCGAAATAGGCCAACATTACATTTTCACTGTACTTGCCTGCAACATTCTTCCGATCGCACCATTCCAAAAAGCGTTTGTCCGCTAATTCATATTGTTGTTTGGATTTTGTGGGCAACAAATCTAAAGTTGCCCTTGTAGCTGCTTCATCAATTTCTTGGGGAATCGATTGGCTTCCTTCTGGACTATAATTAATATTGGAACTCATCATATTGCAATAGTCTTTCACATTTGACAAGCATGTGTCAAACAACGGGCAAACTTGATTTATTCATTTCATAAATCCTACAAACTACTAGAATTATGAGGTAACCATTAAAAGGATTTGAAATCTTTAAGAAACTTTATTGTTCTTTTAATGGTGTTTGTAGAAAAAACATTGTTCGTGGAGTTGCTCCACTCGCTTACGCTCGTTTCGCAAACTTCTCCACACACAAAATAAAAAGTCATTTTTAACACTTGTATCATAAATAACTATTTTTGTTAATTAGTTTTACAGCAAAAAGATCTACAAAACGGCACTATACCTTTTCTTCTAGATAAGATAGTTTTTGCACCAAATATAATGAAAAGTCTAAATTATAACTTTTTATCGTTCATGACTTTTGGTAGATTGAACCAGCAATCCAGATAGACATTTTAGGTACAAAAAAAGATCTATACATGTTAATTACAGTTTATAAAAGATATTGTTATTACTGAATAAAAAATGAATTGTGTAAGCCGTCACTTGTGATAATAATTAATCATGATGATAAAACAGAAGACACGTTTTACTTTGTTTTTATCACTAATTTATTGTAATTTAACGTTATTGTAGTTTCGGCACTTAACGTGCCATTTTGAAATGATTCTGAAGTAAAGGAATAGACAAAACAATTGGGTACTTCTCCATTATTTTTTTTGAAAATCGAAAACGAGATAAAAATAAGGGACAAGTGTCTTTTCTTTATTTTTTTCTTCTTTTCATTTAAACTGAAAAAAAATTATGTGAAACTTTCGTGACGTCACTAAGAGCAAATTTAAATAGAGCGCCAAATGTAGCTATTTTTAAGGCATTTTGTAATCTGCAGTTGTATGGCAATGCACCAAATTTGATATTTTTTTGTTTGTTTATTATTGTAAAAGTATAGCAGATAAATTATCTGATGTATCTTCTACACATTTTTTCCCATATTTGTGTGCTTCTAGACTTTTAAAATAAATACATAAACAAAAATGCCAAAAAAAGGAATCACAAAAGATTAATAGAAGTACCATCTTCCCAGTGTTCTAACAAAATCTTGGTGATTTCCCTAGTTTTCGCTTAGTGATGTAATTAAAAAAAAAAATTAACATTAAATTGAAATAAATATTTTATAGTGTTACGTAATATTTTTTTTGCACCAAAAATACTGAAAAGAACTACATTTTCAAAATATAACCTTCATCTCAGATGAATGAAAATACCCCAGTTTATTTATATTAAAACTATTTATGACTATTTACTACGTTAAAGATGGGAGATTCTAAATTCCGATAAGGTAAATAAAAAACTTCTTAAAACACGCTACTTTTAAGAGGTTGAAGGAAAATATCATTTGTGGGTCCTTCAACAAGCCAAGACCAAAAAATTACAACAATGAAGCTATTTTTAAATGGTTAAAAGAAAATATCACTAATTGTGCGTCCTTTAACAAGTCAATACCAAAAAATCAATTATTTATATCTAATTCTATAATACATTACCATTACAAAACAAAAATTCAAATTAAAGTAAATGTTCAAACTGATGTCCGTTATGTTCGATATATAAATTACATCTCTTCATAACACTCTGAATTGCATTATAAATATGAGGATTTGAAATGGAATTCACACAGTCTATAAAATTTTGTCCGAGTTCATTTATGTCGGTACTGGTTTACTTGTATAATTTATCTTTAATGTGGCCCCAAAAGAAAAATCCAGTGGCGTTAAGTCAGGTGATTGTGGTGGCCACCTAACTGGTCCATTACTTCCCATCCAGTTATTTCCAAAATTTGTATTTAATAATTCTGAAACGGTCCTGATATTATGAGGTGGTGCACCATCTTGTTGGAAGAACTGATTTCTTACCTCAATTAAGGTTAGATTATCCATAAATTCCTCAATAATTTTCTGGTTTAAGAGTACCTTTGGCCATTAAGCTTTTCTTTATATTTGTGCTAAGTTAATACACGATTGTCACGTAGAGCACACCAAAGCATCCCTGAGATCTCACGTCAACGATACGGTGAGGGTTTATGTCAGACCAATAGTGCTCGTTATGCCTGTCGAAAATTCCTGCACTGCTAATGTAGGCTTCATCTGTCCAAACTACATTTCTAGAGAAGAAGGAATCTTGTTAACTTTTGACGATATCATATGCAAAACTCCAATCGCGCTGAAGATCAATTGGTTGCTGGTGATGTTGTTTCCTTATTGTATAAGGCCTGAATTTGTGAGTCTTCAAAATACCCAAAGCTCAACGTCTTGAAATCCCAGACACAGCTTCAATTTGACGATTTGAAATTGATTGATTTGTAACCGAGATTCCAATTACAGTTATAGAAGTTTCTTCAGCATCTTCAATGTTGTAATTTTTTGGTCTTGGCTTGTTGAAGGACCCACAATTAATGAGATTTTCCTTTAACCTCTTAAAAGTAGCTTTATTAGGTTGTCTTCTTTCTGGATAGCGATCGAAATATATTTCGGATACAATATCGCAATTGTTATTACTTTGATTAAAGCATTCTAGCATATCATATTTCTCGTAATTTTCGTAAGACATCTTCACTTTTATTATTAAATGGGGTGTAATTATGACGGAAACAAAATTATTAATATGCAATTTACTGACAAACGGATAAACACTATCACAGATGACACATGCCTACTTGGAATAAATATAAAAAAACGTAAAAAGTAATCTACTACAAGATTATTTTCGTTATTTAATACTTACACATCAAATGCGTATCATATGTGGGGTTATGATACGTAGTTTGAAAAAGAGAATAAATTTCTTTTTAATTAAACCATACCAACTATGATTCTCATTCAAAAAAATAAAATTTTATGCCATAACTCGAAATTGCACTTTTTTTTTAAATTTTCTCGACGCCACTGTATTATACAGAAAAAAAGTGCCTGAAGAATGTAAAAGTTGTTTTTTCATAACTTTACAAACAACCAAGATATTGACATGTGTCTAAAAGTCGAAAAATCGAACTTTTGTTTATAACTCGAAAACAAAAGACGGTAGTAAATGTTTGCTTCTACCAGTGAATTTGGAAAAAAAGAGATCGAGAATGTGTCTTCCATTTTTTTTTTCTTATAGTAACCGAGTTAGGGAGGGCAATTTTGTAGAAGAACCAAAATTTACTTTTGTTTAAATTAATTCCTCCAGAGAAATTATTTTCAATATACTGTTAGTAAATGCCCACTTTATCTTACTATTCATTTTCAAATTGTAAGATGGTGATTTGTGGTAGGATTATATGAATCATTAGGCCAATAGTCCTTATGCAAATTAGAAAATATACTTCCTCTAACCGCATTGCATGTGATATATTTCTTGTTACTTGGAATTTAAACTGGAGATATAATTTTTTTTGTTTTCTTTCCAAGTCATATACAAATGTTAATCCCTTCTTTCTTTCTTTCTCTTTCTAACGTACTTCGCCTTGTTAAGTCCAAAAAAATTGCCAGACTAATGGATCTTAAACCAAACATGAATTTTTTGCATCACCACTCTCGTCCAACCGGTATCGCTATTTCTTTCTGAAACAAAAATCCATTAAACTTATATTGGAAATTGAGCTTTCCAGACAAATTTGTTGTCGATTAGTCGTTGGGTAATAAATACATAGAGTGTCACTAGAATGCCCATGAATAATTTATCAGATACAGTTCGGTGCCTTTGGCTTTTTAATTATCACATCACACCAGTCCCGAATCGATAATTTACATTAACATCCATCAACAATAATTATTTTAATCGGACATTAACTCAATACGCATTATTTGGACTCCCGAGGGAACGCACGTTTAATTTTTTCCAGTGCTTTCTCAATTTGGGGATCGTGTATAGTACGGAAGTTAATCATTGGCAACTAGCCGCTGTACAAAAACAAATTGAATTTTTGCTGTTAATACAGTGGGGTCATTTAATGTATTCAGAGAGGAACGCATTTAAAATATTCCTAGGGAAATAAAAAATTATCAGTATAAAATCGTCAAGAATTCATCCAGCATTAAGAAATCAAAAATCATCTCAAGCCAAATCGCAAAAATTTTTTTAGAAACGATAATTTATATTTTATTCTAAAAATTTGTAGCGCTTTTTCATGATAAAATAATTTAGTCCCGAGTTTAATATCAGATAATGTCATGGTTCATACTTTGTAATCGTATGTGCGAGCAGCTTCCCAAATCCATAATTACCATTAGTGATGGGACTCGAGTGTGAAAATACTCGAGTGACTCGAGTCAAAATTCGATTCGAGTGACTCGAGTCATATGGCTGTTCAATTCGAGTAAAGCTCTTATTCGAGTCGAGTTATTGCTACTCGAATCAAGTTTTAACTCGAGTCGAATTGCAATTCGAGTAAAGTTGTTACTCGACTCGGGTTATTGCTACTCGAATCAAGTTTTAACTCGAGTCGAGTTGCAATTCGAGTAAAGTTGTTACTCGAGTCGATTTATTGATATTCGAATCAGTGAGTTACTATGATTCAAGTTTTAAATCGAGTTGAGTTTGACTAGAGTCTAGAGTCAAGGGCAGAGTAGAAATCAAACTCGAGGCGAACTATAGAGTAAGTAGTTGGAGATGATTCAGTGGTTTGCTAAACGGTAAGTTTTTAAAGTGTATTTAGGTTTTTCTTTTGGTAATCTTTCAGCATTTAAAACACTACCATCTAATTCCAACATAAGTTTGAAAAATCGAAAGAATAAACATAAATCATAATAATTGAAATACAAAATAATAAATGGACCCAGGTCAAATATTATTTTTCTGGCAAATCAACACATTTCAAATACAAAATTAAATATTTAATTAACATTGTATATAAAATGACATTTAAAGAAAACCAACATATTTTTTTTTTTATAATAAATTAACAATAAGTTAAACTCTTGTTTAGCACAAAATATTAAATAAATACAGTATTTAATATTTAATACACACCGAGTACGGTTTTTTATTTATTTCGAACTAATTGAATCGAAAAACAAATCTTTATGAACATGAATATGCCAGTTTGATTGCTGCAGTCGTGTGAGTCTTGATTTTAAAGAATTCTAGGTTCTAATTTCTAATTTTCTAATACGTCGTAATAACGTCGTATGTAACAATTATAGGTTTGTACGTAAAGGCGATTTGTGATAATTTTCTGACTATAGAGATGCGAGTATTACGAGAGCTCTGCAATAACAAACGTTCTGATTGAACAAGCGCATCTCTACAACAATGTGCGCATGCTTCTGATAGTTTCAAACGGTTGGAAACTGCTCTACGAACAAACCTTTTAATTAATAATTATACAATCTGGCCTACAAACATGAAACAATAAACCTGGAGGGGAATTCCCGATCCCGATGACCCGATGATATAGTAATTGATTAGTGATTTCATTCATGGTTACATGTTTTCATCTTTATCACTTTTACAAGATTAGCGCCTTCAGTGCCTTCATGTAAATAATCTTTCATATTTATATTATATAAACAAATCACACTGGCACTAAAGAATATTTAAAAATATTAATAAAACCATAAACAATTAAATTAAAGAAACTTGACTCGAGTCAAAAAGCGACTGTGACTTTGGCTTTAGAGATAGAACAAATCTTTGAAAACATCGTTATATTTGCAGATAATGCAACCTTCACTAGAAACATGAGTTTTCAATTACCATCATAGTGATTTATATGCAACTAAAAATCTGCAAGCCATTATGCAGAATAGACATCAGAAATTTGGTATGAATATGTGGGTGAGAACTGTGAATGACTTTGTTAGGTTCCATTTTCTCACATCGATTAACTGTTTAATCACAATTTTAATAGAATAACTTTTAATATGTGTTTAAGGTTGTCCCATATAATTTAAGAGTTTCTGAACAACACTTGTGAAGCTAGACGGGGGAGGAGCTACACCACGGCCACCACAATCACCGAAAATAAGTCCATCGAATTTTTACTTGAGCGACATTTATAGTATTATTTTGTAACTCATTGTAGCAGATGTAAGCGATGTAAAGCAATAACTTCTTGATAAGTTAATAGATACTTATATGGCTAAGCACATAAAGAAAGACCATCGATATAATCTTATGGTACTGTAACTCCGAATAGCACCATTAAAGTCATTTATTTATTCATAACCAATAAATGCTATCAATGTTTTTTGACAGCCAATAAATGGTCGTAACTCATTTTTATTTTCAAAATACATATTTTCGGACTTGCTAACTTTTTCGTCATTTTAACGTGGGGGGAATCTGCCTTAAAACGTCTTCGGCATATTTTCTATATACCCTGTATATGTCAGACCCTACATCACCTAATCAAATATTACAAAATCTGCTGCATTATTTACCAACTTGAAACGTGACCCCAATTTCAATTATTTGCGTTTAATCCGGCGTTAGTGATTTGCCTAGAATTTTAGTAACATTAAACTGGCTTAGTGTACTCTTGGCACGAATACCCTTCCGGTAAATCCATCATTAACTGGCCAAATGCAGAGAAATAGTACCCATTGCCACTTCCTGTGAACCAGATGCTCGCTTCCTGTTGCAACTAAAACAATACTCAGTGTCTCGGGTGGAAGTGTGGGGCTGATATTCATCGATCTTAAACTGCTAATTGGGTTCAGAAAGCGGAAGATAATTAGAAAGGTAATAAAAGTCTTTAAATTAATTAACGACTAATTCTCTTAGTGAAGAATAGGTCACATTCCTATTTAGCTGTTATATTTTGTTAAAATTGTAAGAGGATTATTAAGAACGTCGTGGAGTTGATAGGAAGCGAACAGGTATTTGGGGGAAACCAATTTTTGATGTAGTCGACATTACGATTTATAATGATCATACTCGATATGAGGATGATTTAATTAGAAAATGGAATATAGATAAATTATACAAATATTCACTTAGTAATTAGTAATACAAAAATAATAAAAAATACGTAGTGTAACACCTGGAATGGGTTGGAACCTTTGATGTGAAGATAACACCAACATAGCTTTCCACGAAACACCAAAACACTGTAATACTGCACTCGACGCCTGTTCCGCCAACCAAGTTGACATCATCTGGAGATGATTACAACTAACCTTATGCTAACAATGTATCCTATTTATACCTAAACTATTGTCACGGTTTGCTCAATCATGATCTACTAACCAATAATAGCGGACTATTTGGAATTGGCCCTCTGTCACTATTCATACTAATTTTTACACTCTGTAATTTCCAAACTTCCAAATGCATCCAGCTGTCCAGTATTTGTTACATTCCTAATTAATCTTAAATTGCTAATATCTATTTTATGGTTGTTCTCAAACACATGTTGGGCTACATTAGACTTATCTATTCTACCATATTTGAGATGGGCCATATGTTCTTTAAATCTAGTTTGAATTGATCGTCTAGTTTGTCCAACATACTTTTGATTACAGGCGTTACAGCTAATTTCGTAAATCTTCGACTTTTCGTTTGTGTCAGTTTTGTCTATTGGATTGCCTAGAAGTTGTTGAAGTTTATTTCCCGATAAATGAACCACTACGCACTGTCATATCTATATCTTTAAAAAATGTTACCAGCATCACGGGTGAATCCTGGATCAAATGGAATCGATACAAATTTCGGATTTTCTCTTTCATTTTAAAAGGTCGAGGAATTTCGAGGTATTTCTTTAAATTTACGTTTTCTAATTATTTTATCAATTAAACTTACAGAATATCCATTACTCGCAGCTATATCCTTAATCAATGCCTTTTCTTTTTCAAACCTCTCCTTATTGAGGAGGCAGCTTAATAGACGATGGATTAGAAAATTAAAACTCGACATTTTTTGTTGAGCACAATGGTAAGAGTCCTTAGGGATATATCTTAGAGTACTGGTATCTTTTTTGTATATGTCAAATTCTAATTATTTTCACTATTTCTAATTATTAATACATCTAAAAATGGTAGTTGTCCAGAGTTTTCAATTTCATATGTGAATATAACTGACGCGAAACGACTGTTTAATTTAGAATAAAAGTTGTCAATATCGATTTTGTATCAAACATGAAAAAATATCATCCACATACCTAAGCCAAACCCTGTGGAAATACTCGAATTCTTCTTTTGCTTCTGTTTCGAATCTGTTCATGAAGAGACTAACAATAAATTGTGACAAAGTATCCTATTGCTGTTCCTTCATATGTTTGAAGAAATTATCATTGAATTGAGAGCAATTTGGTTTCATGCAAAGTTTAGTGAGTTGAAGATATTCTTTTACAACATCTTGACGGAGATTGTCTAATTCGAGTAGATCCTTAAGATAGTCCAAGGTCTGTGGTATCAGAACACTTGGAAACCATAAACAAACATCAAAGGAGATCAAAATTTCACCTTAGGGCAACTGAATATTTTTCACTTTATTAATGAAATCATTGGAATTAATCACAGAGAAATTAGGTGGTGCAATAGGTCAATTTTCGAACTCCTCTGTTAAACCATTTTAGTAGGTGGTAAGTTGGCGATCCGACTGCTGAAACAAAAGGACGTACCGATTTTCCTGGTTTATGTATCTTAGGCAAGCAGTACAATCTAGGTAGACTTAGGTTAGATACATGTAACCTCCTATTTAAAGCTGGAGTAATAAGGTTATTGCAGGATTTAAGTATATTTTTTACTTCAGTAATCATTTTTGATAATGAATTCTTAGAAAGTTTTTAATAAGGACCATTACTAATCAGATTATCTACCCTTTCGTAATAGTCCTCTTTATTTAAAATAACAATCTTATTGCACTTATCAACTTTTAAGTAAAAACAATCTTTTTCACGCAACCCTTTGATAATTTTTCTGTCTTTTGTAGACTTTTTGGTAAGTTAGTGTTACGTAGTGTAACAAAATGAGAGCATTCAATAAGTACACTATGACGTTAAATAAAATTAAGTAAGAAAAACAGCTTTGTAACACATTAAAAGAAGAAAAAATTAATCCTTTAGCTTCTGTACCAAATAAAAAGATTGAATTATTTTGACCCACAAAAAAGTGGACCACCTACAATTTTGATGAAGCTTGGGGTTTGATGATTTCTCAATCCGTAGGCCAATTCAATGAATTTTTTTGTCATTTTGTGGGTAATTTTATCAGAATTATTACCATTTTTCCCATTTTTAACTGGATAACCTCGTAAGATTTGAATATGAAGAGAAATTGTTTTATTTTTCACTAAATTGAAAACGCCCTGTACAGTGATAGCAGCGGATGAATATTTAAGTATGCAATATATTCAAGCTCCATCTCTCCTTATTATTATCTTTGTAGAATCAACTCATTATCTGTCCTATTGTAAGAGATACAAATTTTTAATTGAAAGAATTAACAATATACCAAGAAGATTCAGTAGAATGATAAATATCAATAAATAAACAACAATATATCATAACATAAACGTGCTTTAATATCGAGTGCATCCACCTCTAGCAGCAATTAAAACCTCCAATCGTCTTGGCATGAACTCGATCAAATTCGTTACCGTTGCTTGTTCCACTCTTCACTGAGCGCAGGTTCTAACCATTCCAAATATCCATGAGCATCATCACGAATTCGAATATATGTTCCTAGCTTAGCCCATAAACGCTCAATGGGGTTAATATCTGGACTTCTAGCCGGTCACAATAAAGTTCTATACCGACTTGATTCAGGTATTGAGTAACAATACCAGTTACTTGTGGCCGTAGATTATCTTGCATAAACAAAAAAATCTTCACACCGATAAAAGGTGCAAATGGAACCAAATATTCTTCAAGAATGTTTCGAATATAAAGACATTGTGTGGGCAGACCAACATTGAACCTTCTGCAAAACTTTATTTCTCGATGAACAAGCACTACTGATATCTTTTCCAGTTCTTCTCCAGATCCGCTGAGATCATCAGCTGATTTTAAACAGAATCGCGACTCATCCGAGAACATGACCCGAACCATCATCCGAGAATAAGGCCCAAAACTAGTCATTATTATTCCAATTTGCAAACAATTGTGTAAAATTTTAGTGAGAAAGTAATTTTAACTTCCATGAGCCTTCTGCGGACCGTGTAGTCCTTTAATATGTACCCTACGTACTTCTTGGAGACGTTGGTTATCAACGTTACTCATACACCGAGGACGATCTGAACCAAATCTTGATTACAGGCGATATCGCTAAGAACTGAGGTTTGGACAAAAAAAAAACGCTCTATTTGACACCTTGTCTCTATGACTTACTTCGTTATTTCAGACGTGTGTGAAGTATATTGATAAAAAGTTAAGGAGAGATGGGGCTTGCATATTAAAATATGCAGCCACTGCTAAAACACTGCACAGGGTATTTTGATTTCGTGAAAAAAAAAATCATTTTCTTTTAGAATCTTAAGATTAAAATTTCTTTTAAATAAATTCAGCGCTACCGTAGCAAGAGTGTTCATAGTTAGTATAATCTTGTAAACGGTATACAACGTGCGCTGAATCACCTTGAACTGGCGTTAAAAAAGCAATTGAGTGTATGTAGATTTTTGTATGTGGCGTATTGATGACACAGACCACTCTGCTTTCGTTGAATGCTTTAAGTAGCTGGAGGAGGGGCATTGTCTCACTACAGGTGGAGAGGGCATATTCCATATACGTCATTATTTGCTTTCCCTTTATTACAATGTTATTTTGCTGATAAGTAAGTAAGTTGTCATCGTCATACATTATCACGGATTGTTTAATAAGTAAATGTAGATCATTAATAAAGAATATGAATATAAAGGGCCTTAGAATGGACCCTTGGGATAGATCCATATTATTTTTTACCAGATCAGACAAACATATAGTTAAGCCGCTATTGTCGTATGATTAATTCGGACAGTACTCCAGTATTCATAGGCATACTCTTAACTGACCAAATGTTACAAATTTTTTTCACTCAAAAATAGTCTTCATCCCCAGAAATTCATCGTTCTACTCAATTGAAATTTTGTAAATTTCTAATTTTTATTTATTTATTTGTTTTTTTAAACAAAACCTTGGTCGAAGTTTTAAAATAATTTGTGCCATATTCTAACTACACCTTGTATTGGTTTGAGCATGTGAATTGATTATTTGGTGTGTAACTGCCCACGGATGGACAATACTAGTGAATAATCTAGTGGATTAGAAACCATCACCGAAATAATTACGACAAATCATTAATCAATCAGGCCACGACTATTCCCAAGTGATATTTTGATGTACGACCTGATTTTGATGTTGGTTCAATTATAATCGAAACATTTTTATAAAAATAGAAGTAGCCACATTGTACAACTGTCGCAATAATGTTATTTTTAATTATAATCCAATATTCATCGTGGTGTGTAGCCGGGAAAGTTGTTGAAAAAGAAATATGTTTGTACTTATCTGTGATCTTTTTTTTCGTAAAAATAGTAAAATATTTACTAGTACTTTCTGCTAGATTTTTTTATTCTGTTGTAGATGGAACTCTTATTCAGTACAAAATTTGCATTTGTAATTTAGAAAGTAATAATTCTTAACAAGTTGATTGAAGATGAAGTTACTTTGTGAAAATCCATTTTGATTTAAAAATTATAAACACTTTTTATTACTTGTCTAATTTTCACTTTATTTGTTATTTTACAACTAGTTTCATCCTATTCGGACATTTTCAAGCAAACTAAATTATACACAGATTTTACTTTCATTTAAATATAAAAATATGGTTGATAATATAATTCAAATTTGTACAGATGTTATGTCTTTAAATGTATGGGTTTTTTCAAGATAGTAAATTATATTATGGTGCGATTTTTATTACCAGCAGGTTATCTGAATAAGTTTAATAACGGAGAATTATTTAAATCAATTTGGTCGTTTAATATGTTGTAATTTTTATTCCTATTTAATTTATTAATTTCTAGCACTTTTAATAAATTAAGTTTTTTACTTTTCCCACAAATATGTAATATTTTAGGTTGATGGTCGTCAGTCATTATATGACCAGAATCTATTAGGTGTTTATAAAAGTTCGAATGTTGTTTTTATGTGTGAATATGTTCTCTATATCTTACCCCGAACGATCTACCTGTTTGACCTACATATGAGGCGTTACATTCTGGGCAATCTAATCGATATACACCACATTTTTTAGAGATATCAGTTTTTTTTGTTTTGCATTGAAAAGATATCTGCCTATATTTTTGTTAGAACCAAAAGATGTTTTAATATTAAATTTGGAAAAAGTATTGCTAATTGAATAGGAGAGTTGACCTGAATATGGTAATGAAATGTATGTTTGAACTTTTTTCTCGTTAATAGTGGGATAAAGTTCTTTCAAGAGGGACTTATTTTGTTTTTTTGTAGATTAGATTTTTGATTATATTTTGAGGGTACCCGTTATTATGTGCTATAAATCTTATTGTGTCTAATTCTTCTTTTAAATCTGTCCCAGATAGAGCTAAGCTGAGGGATCGGTGTATCATAGATTGATATGCGGCTAATTTGTGGGTGAGAGGGTTATAGGAATTAAAGGGTATAATGGCGTCTGTAAAAGTGGGTTTGCAGTAAATATTATAGCAAAATGATCTTTTATAAATTTTTATAGTTAAGTCGAGAAAGTTAATGAGGACATCTTTATACAAAAAACATATTCATGGATAATATTGAAAAAACTATATTGGATTCTCCAATATCAAAAAAACATGTTATATTTTGGTACAGGTACGTTGTAGACATCCTAATAGGTTTTAAAAGGACAGACAGACAATTAAAAATACTCCACGATATTATCAATAACACACATAATAATATGTCTTTTACCTTAGAAACAGAGAACGATAATAAATCAATAAACTTTCTCGACTTAACTGTAAAAAGACACAAAACATCATTTTCCTATAATATTTACCGCAAACCAACATTTACAGACGCCACTATACCCTTTAATTCCTATAACCCCCTCTCCCACAAATTAGCCGCATATCAATCTATGACACACCGAGCCTTCAGCTTACCTCTATCTGAGACAGATTTAAAAGAAGAATTAGACACAATAAGATTTATAGAACATAATAACGGGTACCCTCAAAATAAAATCAACAATCTAATCTACAAAAAACAAAATAAGTCCCTCTTGAAAGAACTTTATCCCACTATTAACGAGAAAAAAGTTCACACATACATTTCATTACCATATTTAGGTCAACTCTCCAATTCAATTAGCAATACTTTTTCCAAATTTAATATTAAAACATCTTTTAGTTCTAACAAAAATATAGGCAGATATCTTTTCAATGCAAAACAAAAAACTGATATATCTAAAAAATTTGGTGTATATCGGTTTGATTGCGAGAATGTAATGCCTCATATGTAGGTCAAACAGGTAGATCGTTCGGGGTAAGATATAGAGAACATATTCACACACAAAAACAACATTCCAACTTTTATAAACACCTAGCAGATTCTGGTCATATAATAACTGACGACCATCAACCTAAAATATTACATATTTGTGGGAAAAGTAAAAAACTTAATTTATTAGAAGTGCTAAAAATTAATAAATTAAATAGGAATAAAAATTACAACATATTAAATGACCAAATAGATTTAAATAATTCTCCGTTATTAAACTTATTCAGATAACCTGCTGCTAATAAAAATCACACCATAATATAATTTTCATCTTGAAAAAACCCCTACATTTAAGGACATACCATCTGTACAAATTTGAATTATATTATCAACCATAAAGTGACCCATCCTTCTATTCAGTTCAGTTTATATTTAAATGAAAGTAAAATCTGTGTATAATTTAGTTTACTTGAAAAAAATGTCCGAATAGGATGAAACTAGTTGTAAAATAACAAATAAAGTGAAAATTAGACAAGTAATAAAAAGTGTTTATAATTTTTTAAATAAAAATAATAATTCTTGCAAAATGACTCATAAAAAAATTATTAACACTTTTATAAATTTATTAATATTTTTGTTGGTCACCTGGTTTTATTTCCCCCTTGAAAGAAAACTTCGAGGCCTAACATAAATAAATGTTATATCAGTTTTATTACAATTAAATTGTTTTCTTTCATGGTTAGCGATTGCTGAATCGTCCATAAAGAATAACAAATGTGTGGTACACCATTTTTTATAGAGTAGATGATGCTTTAATATTTTATGGAACATTCTCCCGTTTTGATATTTTTGTCGAGATTTGTAATGACGTCGAACATAAAAAACTTAATAATCATATTTATTTTCCAATAAGACTGTGTACACAATAAAGTAGTATGAAATAATCAAAATTAAAATAATCTGAAACGAGTACGCAACATATCATTTTACTTATAGTGTACGGGGTGATCATTTAAATATATCCCAAGCATTTTAAAAAGATAAGAGCGAAAACACACGGGCGTTAATTCAACGCACGTTCCACGCACGCTAAAGTAACGCGCGTTGCTTGTCCATCCACACGAGATAAGTGAATAGGCATTAAGCGCGCGCTATCATTGTTAATTCAGCCATGGATAATGTAGAGCTCGTTTTGTTTGTTTATTTAAGTGCAAAAATTGTAAGAAAAAGAAGAGTTAGAAACCGAAAATGGTTGGGTACACCCTATTAATGAAATACGATATAGCGGGGTCTTTTTCCTAGACTTCGAGAAGATCCCATAAAATTTTTTAATTATTTTCGTATGTCAATTGCAACATTTGATGAACTTTTTACCAAAATTAAAAACGGAATAATTCGTACTTTAAATAGGTTATAACTTAACTAGAAACGTGTCTTCATACGAACTGAAACGCGCGTTAAATTAATATCGTGTGTATGCTCACATATAATACAACGTATTTGTACAGCACACGTTGCCACGTCGAACGCGCGCTGTGGAGATACCAAGCGTTGTCATTTTTTAACGCACGTTAAATATGACGCGCGTTGTTCGTGTGGATGGCACAATATATTTCAATGTATTTCTACAACGCGAAATTTCAACGCGCGTCGAACGTGCGTTGAATTAACGCTCGTGTGGTTTGGCTCTAAGTTAAAACGGGAATCTGCAACATTTAATTATGATCGAAGATAAAAATTAAGCGATTTCAAATCTCATCGACCGCGACGCGACGTTCAGCGTTTTGGATTAGCTATGAATAATTCCAAGAGATTCTCATCAAATGTACAATTATTATACTTCTATTCGACACGTCCTCCTAGATCACCCTGTAGTAATACCTCTTATTACTGTTGTGTGCGCAAGTTGAAAGAAAATGATTCACTTTCTACCCGACCCCGCCTGATCTCAGTTAGTCTCTAATGGGAAAAACATGGAATGTTACGTAGCACGGAAAAGCAAATCAGCAAAATTTGGTTACCTTTTATTTCAACAGATAATATACCTATGAAATATACAGGTTTTGGTAAATATTTAATATTTTTACAAATAGCATATTAAAATCGTGTCCTCTCATTTGCATATTAAACATATGTTAATCAAAACGAGTAGGTCTTTTCCCAACAAATTTTAACAAATAAAAAATGAAGATTTCCGCTTCTAAAAAATCTCTGCGAACAATAACAAAGATTAGATATTTTACATATACATTTCTGCACCAAAATAATCTCTATCAACAATAACAGAGATTGTATGTTTTTCATGCTTAAATCAAAGGGTGTTCCATTTAACTTAAGCAAGTTTTCGCGGTTTGAAGTTTACAAAATGTAACGGCAAAAATGGAACACTTCGTATACTATTATTGAATTTCTTTAAACTGTAGCGCGTAGCTCATCTTATGGTCTTTCTGCGAGCCCAAAAAGAAAATGAGTATCCTTTACACGAAGAAAGTTATAAAGATTATTGTAAACCATTACACCCGTCAAAATTTGTTTAAAATGTCAAATATCTCTGAAACGTCTGGGTTTAAGCATTTTAAGTATCTACATATTTTTGACTCATTTTATGCTCTTTTCGAAAACCCTAGAATATATAGGGTATTCCATTTAAAATAAGCAAGTTGGTATCGACTTCCGATATTTTTTTTTTTTTTTTTTTTTTTTTTTTTTTTAAAAACCCGGAGGTGCCAGATGCTTGTAATTTTTTGGTTGGATTGGACACTTCCGTCAGTTGCTCCCTAAATTTTCAAAATTTTCTGGTGCGTACTTTTCCCTATATCGATCGATGCAGTTCCTGGTGAGACACCCTGAATGTTATTTATATTTTTGGAAAGAGATTTTAAATCTGTTTTCAAAATTGTAAAAATACACAGGGAGTTTCATTTAAAAAAAACTGCTTTGTTTCTTCCCACTTTTATTTGACTTTCAATTGTTTTTTTGTTGTTTTCGAAATCCTTGGAAAAATAGTTACGTTAAACATTTTTTAAATTCATTTCCAAAGACAAATCAAAAAATTGGGGTGAAAATGTTATAGGAATCACCCTGTACCTTCACATGAAATAAAGATTTCCACAATATCTCATATATGCTTTATTTTATTTCAGTTTAAAATGTACTGCACTTAATGGAAAACTCTTTACATCACAGTAGGTTCTTCCGTGATCCTGCAAAACAAGTAGTTTGGACCACTCGGTATAGCATAACAAATTCTATATAATACATATTATATGTTGGTCCATTATCAACGAGTGTCAACTAGAGGTAAAACAACCATAAACAAGTGTTGCTGTTTTGTAATATTTACATAATTTATAGCATATTTGCTAAAATGTAGAACGGAATGAATAATTCATACTTGTCTAACCCCCTGAGTAAGAAAATACAGAAAAATAAACGAAAACAATAAATGCATGCGAGAAAAGTATCACTTTATTCAAGCGTCGAAAATTTAATTTCACGCATGTTACCTTTTACCTTGGACCTCCACAGTTTTTTGCCAACAGTAAAGATTAACAAGTAAATAAGAAAAATGCGTTTCTGAAGCCAAGGAAATGTATAGAGTTCGGAATAACGAGGAAAACCTTGTTTATTTTCACTTCAAAACTAATCTAAGTTTGAGCGTTTCCAGGGAGTATTTCATTAGATTTATTAATTTAATATCAATCAAAATTCTCATAACGAAAACTACACGAAAGTGTAATATTACATTTATTATTACTTTCTTATACAGGGTGTCCCGAAATTAGTGTGCAATATTTTACTAGCTGCTTCTAGGACCAAAAATAGGAAAAAAAAGTTCATATAAATAGGCCCCTAAAGGTCAGCCCATGAGAAAGGTTTTTATCGAATATCTTCAAAACCACTCAAAGTCAAATATTGAAAATTTACACAGCCGCTACTCTTCTTATGTATAATAAGATGAAATGGAAATAATTCGAAAATTTTATCCAGGGCTGTACCAAACTGGGGATTGTGAGGTTAAAATAACCCCAACTTTTTTGTATGTAACTTTCTTCTATTTTTGACGGTAAAATATGAAATTTTAGAGTTTTATACGTAAAAAAGGTACTCTTAATGAACATCGATAAAATGCACCGTTTTTGAATAATATCGACTTGAAAATTTTATAACATGGTATGAGATAGGTATTGTGAATCTAATTTAATTTTTTATTAATAGTAGGCCTTGAATAAAAAAAGAATGCTTCATGCCGCTATGATATAATTTGATGTTAGAGCTGTCAACAAGGTTAATAAATTTGTATAAACAGTTGTATGATTATTAAATATGATTTGAAGGAAACAACTACTCAGCGGGCAAATACCCCGACCTGCATTGGATTACACCTTCAAATCATGATAGATCGATAGCCAATATCATTTGTCAATTCCTAACCAGACATAGACCGTTTTCGAACTTATTTGTTCTCCTCAGTATGCCATAGGTTATGGAACAGACAAATGATAGTGGCCAACCTGCTAGTCATATACTAACTAAGGTAAATTGAGTAGTGGTGAGAGGTATGAAACTTCTCGTATGGTCTAAATGCTACTATCCGACCGACATCATAGATGTCTCTGTGGCGGATAGCGACTTGCGAAGCAAGTATCGAGAGCGGCTACCTCTAGCCTAGGTGGACTAAACTACTGTTATTAAATATGATTTGAAGGAAACAACTACTTAGCGGGCAAATACCCTGACCTGCATTGGATTACACCTTCAAATCACGATTTGTGTTAAAAGTGTCCTCCATTTTGATTAATACACAAACGAATTCGGTTTTTAAAAGACTGGTCAACATTGGTCAGCATGTGTGGCGTAATTACTTGAAATGCTACTGTAATGCGCTGCCGCATATCTTCCGCGGTAGTTGGTGGTGTAACGCAACCTTTACTTTTTATAAATCCCCATAAAAAGAAGTCGCAACTTGTCATATCTGGACACGTTGAAAGACAACTCACTGGTCCCCCGCACCCAATCCATCTGTTGGGAAAAGTTTCGTGTAAAAACTGACGAACCGTAGCGGCATTGTGAGGTGGAGCACCATCATGTTGCATCCACATTCTTCGAAGTATAGCTAAAGGAATGTCGCCTAACAAATCTTCTAAAGTGTTTGTTAAAAAGTTTAAATAAACTGCTCCAGTTAGATGGTGGTCAAAAAAGAATGGTCCAATGATATGGGTTCCCAAAATTGCTCCCCACACGTTCAAAGACCATCTGTGTTGGCTATGAGTTGTCCGGAATTGGTGAGGATTTACTGTGTCATAATAATGGCAATTATGACGATTAACGAAACCATTTTTATGAAAAGTAGCCTCATCGGAGAACATGGCCCGTTTAAAAAATTCATCATCTTGATTTAACATCTCAAGTGCCCACTGACAAAACCCCAGTCTCCGCTGAAAGTCTACTTCTAGCAACTCTTGGTGTAATTAGATGCGATAAGGATGATAACTGTGCTTTTTAAAATCCTATGTATCGACGTTGTACTAATACCCGTTGTGTGACTAATTTGTTGCATACTTATTTGCGGGTTTTCCTGAATACATCCCAGCACGAAAAATTCATTTTCCTCCGTAACTACAGTTTTATGGCGATTTCGTTTTGTACGTCGAATATTACCAGTATTTAAAAACCTATCAAGCACTAGTTGAAAGGCTTTACGCCGTGGATGTGGTTTGTCTGGATAGCGCTGTGCATAAATTCGTGATGCCAATAATGGATTTCTTTCGCACTCACCGAGGACAAAAACCATATCAATCATTTCTTCCTGCGTCAGCGACATTTTGAATATATTATAATAAACTTTTTACTCTCTACTTAGCAAAATAACTACAACGTCAACGTTAATCAAAACTAGAGTGACATTTAATGTGCTTTGTATGTTAAACAGTGCAATAAACATTGTTTGCAAGGCCTTCTTGACGCTTTTACATAGCTACTTTTTCGTCCTTTAGAAAAGACCTGATTTTTCTGGAAAACTGTTAGAGATAATTATGGACAATCTTATATCAGTCGAAAGGGCATTCAATTTTGAATTCACCCATGACAATTAATATGGGTCATTCCATTTGAAAAAAAAGTTTTTCAACTCGTAAGATTATTAAATGTAGGTCTCAGTATTTTCGAGTCTGAATAACGTACACGTTTTGCTCATAGTTGACAAGATAGAGTAATTTATGCCAAAACGAATTGTGAAAACTGCATGTTTCTAACTCTTACGGTTTAGACGCTATCTACCCTCATTTACAAAGCTGAAATCGTGATTTTTTTCAAAAACAACTGAATATCTCGAAAACGGTAAGATATAAACACCATGTACATTTAATAAACTTAACTAATATAACCAGAAATTCAAAAAATGCAATAATATTCAGGGTGTTCCATTTAAAATAACAAAGTTATGTAGCGCCCACGCGAAATGGAACACCCTGTAAAGCTAAAAATATTTTCTTTACATGACTCACATAATTCCAGATAACTTTTATTAAAACCATTTTTTTATAAATTTTACAGTTACATAGTTATAGAAGAATCCCTTGGGGCTTCATCTCTGAGCCAACTAAAAGTGCAGCAGAGGATCTTTTGAAAACTGTGTATTTTTGCTGTATTTGGTAGTTAAAGAAACGATGCAATAAGACAGTATTTATCTAACTACTTAAACTAATCTGATCAATACACCACAGCAACTTAAAACTTTTAAGACGTGTCTGCCTCTGGTGATAGCTTATTGTAATCAACTTTGTGTAGCCCGGATGAGGCAACTATATGAATCAAAAGTATTAATAGAGGTAAAAACGAAATAAATGGAGAATAGAGAAAATACTATTCCAATGTCCTTACCCTATAAATAAAACTACAATCGTAGAGCATGTTTGCATTGTCAATGATTCTCATGACTGTGTATAAATGCATTTTAATTGATATTCAATGCACATCGCATCATCGATATTTGTTTTAGTCAAAATTCCATATATACTAGTCCGATTTTGTTGAATAAAAAACAATTTATAGTTAATAGATTACATTATATTATAAAACTAGGGATAGTTAATCTTCATTATCTTAGAATAAGAGATAGCGGCATGTTTACAATTACTAGAATGTGTAAGAATAATTATTATGCTACTTTGGGTTTAAGACTGTTTTAAAATTTCGTACATACATTGCATAATAAATACATAACAATGGCAGGACAACAAATTACACAACATTAAAATAAAATGCATTTTGACACTCATAGTAACTTCATAAAAGAAAAAATG
>JANEYF010003569.1:80000-265923 GCA_029963845.1 Rhamnusium bicolor | reverse complement strand
TTCAAATAAAAGTTATAGGAGACCAAGAGTACCATATCCTAAAATTATTTCTAATCACACAGGGTGTTTTATGTTAGAGTTGCATATCAAAAGTATGTCTTTTTAAATGGGACATCCTATATATTTTTGCAAATTCTTATTCTTTCTTTAATTGCCTTTTCGAATATGTCATGTTTTTGAAATTCCTTTGCGGCGTTGTCGAATTATTCAACTTTTTTCAAAAAAATTGTCATTTGAAGACCTCACTAATAAATTCTGCATGAGCGGTATTTTCACAGATTAAGCAAACTTCTTTTTATTAAATGTTAAGCAATGCCATGGCCTAGCATCCAGATATTTTAAAGTTGAAATTATTGGTACAGGGTGTTTATTACGATGATACAAAAATGGCCAACTTTAATCTATCATAATTTCATTTTTTTAAATGGAACACCCCGTATATTTTCACATATTTGGATAGAGTTTTTTGTCGCTCTATAATTTTTGTTAACCTATAGTTATACCTAAAACCAACGGTTTCCAGTGAAACTGTATTCTAATAAAAACATCAGGTAATTTCTAGAAATTCGGATATCATAGGAGGCATTGGCACATGTTTTTTTTGTTTTTGCAAGAAGGAACTACGAACATGAAACAATTTATTTATAACAAAACGGTAAATACAATTTTTTTAGTTGTATCTAGTTCATAAGATGTTCAATGTGTCCTCCATTTTCTTGCACGCACAATCTTAGACGACTCAAAAAAGATTGGCTAACATTTCTTAATTTCTGAACATAAACGGTCACATAAAATAATCTAATTTTGTTAGGTCAGGTGACCTAGGTGGCCAACAAATTCGCCCACCTCTACCAATCCACTTATCTGGATATTCATTATTCAAATAGTTGCGTACTTGGGCACTGTAGTGGGTTGGCGCCCCGTCACGCTGTAGCCAAAACCCTCGTATTGTAGTTAATGATAAATTTTCCAACAAATCTGGTAGACTATTCCTTAAAATGTGTAGATATGTTTCTCCATTTATTCTGTCTTCAAAAAAATATGGCCCAATTACATATCCTCCTATAATTCCACCCCAAACGTTTAATGACCACCTATGTTGATGGTCAATACTCCGTCTGAAATGGGGAATTTTCTGTAGAATAATAGTATAGATTGTGCCTATTAACATTTCCTTTTTTATGGAACGTAGTCTCGTCGGAAAACAACAGGTATTCGAAAAAATCCGGTTGTTCTCGCACTTTCTGAATTGCCCATTCACAAAATTCTCGTCTCTTAATAAAATCATTAGCTCCTAGTTCTTGCAATAATTGCATATGATAAGGGTGAAACTTATTTTCTATTATAATCCTTGCAATACTGGACTGACTAATATCCAATTCCCTACTTAAAATTCTTGAACTTACATGTGGATTTTCTACGAGGCTTAGCACAACAGATAATGTGTTTTCTTCATTTACGACTGGTGTAATTCGCTTCGGCTTCTTAAACATAACTTTTCCGCTTTCATCGAATTTAGTTTTTAATTTTGTAAAAGCACGACAATTCGGATGTCTTTGGTCTGGATATTTTTGCCAATACAATCTAGAGGCCAATAATCAATTACCATAACACTCCCCGATACAGTAAATCATATTAATTCTTTCTTGCTTAGAAAAATTCATTTTAAATACTTATTTAAGTAGAAATTAACGTAACAATAAAGTGTGCAAATTAAAAGCGTTTCAAATTTGTTTCAAACAAATATCAGTGATAAATGCCATCTAGATATTTGGAAAATTCAAACAGATCAAGTATTTAAATGTAGAATAATAAGACAACTTTCTTTTCATTTATAAAAGATGAAACTTATATTAATTGAAACAATAATGCTCAGTTGTTTCTTGCAAAAACAAAAAAAAACATGTGCCAATGCCTCCTATGATATCCGAATTTCTAGAAATTACCTGATGTTTTTATTAGAATGCAATTTCACTAGAAACCGTTGGTTTTAGGTATAACTGTAGGTTAATAAAAATTGTAGAGCGACAAAAACTCTATTCAAATATGTAAAAATATAGAGGGTGTTCCATTTAAAAAAATGAAGTTATGATAGATTGAAGTTAGCCATTTTTGTATCATCGTAAAAAACCAAAAAAAAAAAAAAAAAAAAGGGGGGGAGGGGGGGGGGGGGGGGGAGGGAGAAAAAAAAAATGTAAAAAAAAAGTGGAAAAAAATTGGGGGGGGGGGGGGGGGGGGGGGGGGGGGGGAGGGGGGGGTGAGAAAAAAAAATTAATAGAGAGGTGAAGAAAAGCGGGGGGGGGGAGGAAAAAAAAAAAAAAAGAGAAAAAGGGGAAAAAAAAGGAAAAAAAAAGAAAAAAAAAAAAAGAGAGGGGGGGGGGGGGTGAAAAAAAAGAAATTGGGGGAGGCCAACCCAAACCAAACCCCCCGGGGGGGGGAAAAAAAGGGTTGGGGGGGGGGGATTTGGGGGTTTTTTATTTTTTTTTTTTGTTTTTTTTTCTGGGTTAAAAATAAAAAGGGGGGAGAGCGCCCGCGGGGGCCCGGGCCGCCGCTCTCTATATATATATATTTATATATATATATATATATATATATATATATATATATATATATATATATATATATATATATATAAAAAAAAAAATATATATATATATATATATATATATATATGTTAGATTACGGTTTGCGTAAACTTGTTTTTAAAAAATATTTATTTATTTAACATTGACTCAACGTTGAGTCTTGGTAAAAATACAATGAATTTAATTTAATGTAATTAATGTTTAAAGTCGAAAGTGAGTATAAGAACTGAAAATGATATCAATTTAATTTATAAGTTTGGAAGGCTGTACTTGGTCAGCATAAACAATGATTCCCAAGCTTATAACAAAGGAAATGCAAATTAAGCAGTTAACAATAAAATAAGCAGGAATTTGTTATCAGTCACGTAGTGAAATATGATATCCTGGGATAGTCTAGAATATAATCTAAGTTACTATACGGTGTCTGAAATATTATATAACAACTTCCCCCTTATAGAAAAGTGGTGTTTATACAGCAACTTTTACAAAAATGTAAAACAGTGTAAAAGCATGAAATCTAACATTACATAGTGTAAAATGTAAAATAGCAAAGCGTTAACATTAAGAATGGTTATAAAATGAAAATAAAATAATAAAATAATAAAATAATAAAATAATAAAATAATAAAATAATAAAAGTAAAAAAAAAAAAAGGTGACAAAATAATAAAATGATAAGATTTAAAATGCATCACAAAAATGAAATAATATTCACTGAAAGTCTTTTGCATTAAGTTCAGATAGAAAAACACATTTAACAGTCTTTTTAAGTCAATGCGATTTCTTCGGTTTCTTCTTCATGGATACTGAGTCTTTTCCTCGGAGGTAGAATGCTGGAAAATCTCCTCGAGACCTTACTTGGTCGTGGTGGAGGTGGAGGTGATCCGGATGGGTTGACAAGAGCCAGCGTCCGACTCCTTTTTCTGCATTTGCAAAATACATAGAGAAGAATAAGGGCAATAATTAATGTTATGGTCAGATATGTGAACCATGAGATGTGTTTGGTCACAAAAGGTTCGTTGATAAGATCGTCTAAATTTTTGGAATATTGGTCTAATTTGTGTTTGGCAATTTCGAGGTCTTCGGTGTTCAGGTGGTTTAATTTTAATGGTTTTAATTTGGGTAGTTGACTTTTGTATGGAAAGTTGTTGCAGCATTCATACGGAATTTGGATAGGATGGGTTTTATCTTTGACATCTAATATTTCCTTGGATTCGGCTTGAATCTTGGTAATGCCGATAAAGGCGTAACAACTAGGTTGTAATTTTATAATAGAGTTCTTCGTGATGATTTCCGTTATTGAATTTCTCTTAGGGCAACTGATAGTAACGTGTAGAGGTTCTACATTAATAATTAGCCATGTGTTCTCCTGGAGTTTTTGAACATTATATCCTTGACTAATGATAAATGATGTTTGACAGTTTTCGGGTAGGCGATTGAGATGTTTGAACAGTCTTGCTTCACAAATTGCATTGGTGTCGATTGGATAAGCGAACAAGTTAGAGCATAATTTAGTTCCAATGTAGAGTTGTTTGCATTCTTTCAGGTCCGGAATAGGTATAAACATTAAAGAATCATCATCTCTCGCGATATATTTTTGAGAGGTTGACAGAATGTGGTGCAAACCAGTTCTATTATCCAAAATAGGGATAGGGTATAATTGATAGGTTGTGTAAGTTTGAGGATCTACTAAAGGTATCTTTAAAGCAAAAATTAAACTTGAATCTGTTTGAAAAGCTTGCAGTTCAATAATATCTAGGTACTGAGCAACTCTTGATAATTTTATTTGAAGTGGCAAGTTGTTCCTTTGCAAATTTTGTGAAATTTCTTGTAAAGAGCTTATTAAATCCTGAGGGGTAATTATAGAGGTATGAATGATTTTTAATCTTGCAAAAGTTATTGAATTTAGAATATCGTTTAAATGGTCCTCGATGTATAAATAGTTTGCCATTAATTGTTCACATATTTCGAGAAACTTTAGTTTTGTTTTAACTATTTGTATATCATGTTCGGTACGTAAGATCGCATCTTCGATATCTTTGATATCTTTATTAAACGTTTCCTCGTCAATTTGTAATTTTTGAATAGTTGAATTGAAATTTTTTATAACCGATGTTGTTACGGATATTTGGTTTTTAATTAAGTTTTCTAGTTGATGCTCGTCGTTGTTTAGTTTATTAATACAATCGGAATAGTATTGACCGTCTTCAGCATCTAAATTTCCGGTAATTGATTTAAATACTGTCCCGATTCCGTTTATAATTCCTCTTTTGTATCGTTTTGTATCAAGATAAACCTCGTCAAACTTAGATTGAATAGATTTAGAAATTTGTTTTAGAAGGCTAAGATGAGTCTTAACTTCGCTCATGAAAGTATTCATGTTATGATACGCAGGGTCAAGGGTGTTTAGGATGGTGTCCAGGATTTTGTCGTTTTTGTCAGAAACTGTCTTTAGTGCGGATATATTCTTGTGAACTAATAGTGTCCACTTCTCGTTGGTCACAATTATTTCGGATTTTTCGTGGTAGTAAATTCCAATGGTGTTATTTATTGGTGTAATTTTGTATTGGGAAACTGCTAGGGCTACTGATCCGAACAGCAGGAGTAACCTGAAAAAGGTTAATTTTCAAAATAGGGTTTCATTCGATCAAAATTTACTTTACTAGTTTGGTTAGTGTCTGGGTTAAGTAGAATAGCAGAATTTTGGAAAATTTCGATTATTTCGAAAGGACCGTTAAACTTGTTGTGTAGTTTATCTTTGATTTGTGATTCTTTGACGTAAACTTTATTGCCAATTTGGTAATCGGGTCGATTTTCGGGAATATTTTTGTCAAAGCGGACTTTTGCTTTTTCTTTTTGTAGTTGCGTTCTTTCGCGCGCTAGTTTATAATAATGGGATATTCGATTATTAAGGTCTCGTACGTATTTAGTAATCAAGTCTTTCTGGTTATAAAGTTTTTCGGGTGGTCTGTTTGAGGTATGCCCGAAAATTAGCTCATACGGTGTAAATCCGTGTGTTTTATTGATCGAGTTATTGTAACAGATAACAGCATAAGGCAGTATAGTGAGTGGATGTTCGTTAGGGTTTTCTGTATTATGAACCCTTATCATTTCCGCTAACGTGGCGTGGAATCTTTCGAGTGAACCGTTCGATTGCGGGTGTCCTACGCTAGAATATGTCAGTTTTATGTCATATAGAGTACATAGGTCTCTGAGTAGGCTGTTGTCGAATTCACGGCCATAGTCACAGTGTACTCGTAATGGTGTGCCAAAATGTTGAAAATATAGCAATAAGGTATTGACAACTGATTTCGCCGTTTTGTCCTTTAAGGCGTATGCTTGAGTGAATTTTGTTAATTCATCTCGGACGGTTAAAGCGTAGTTTCTGTTCGGTGTTTCGAAAATATCAATATTTATACGTTCAAAAGGCGTTCGTGGGGTTTCTGTAATAACTAAAGGGTTGCTGAGATTTTTGCGGCAGACTTTTGTCTTTTGACATGTTTCGCAATTTTTTATGTAGTTTTCAACGTCTTTGGTTAAACCTTGCCAATTATATTTTACTTTTATTCTCCGAATAGTTTCGTTTATCCCACGGTGTAAGTTATTTTTACCTGTGTGATTTTGGTCAATAATAATAGGAATTTGGTCATTATCTGGAGTTTTGACGATGTTTTGGCAAATTACTAGTTTTAAGTCTTTTTCCGCAAAGATAAATGATAGCATTTCCAATGTAGGTAAATCTAAATTATTTTCTACGTGATACGTACATGAAAGATCGAGATCATTTTGATGTTTGAATAAAGTATAAAATAATGTTTCGTTGACAGATTCTAGATCGAAAGGTAATGGGATGATAAAATATTTTCGATTTCTGACAGTCTTACTTGAAACTATGTTAATTTTAGCGTTACTAAAATCGGGATGTTCTTCGAAAATATCCTCGATTATTTTATAGTGAAAATCTTCCAGTTTATGTTGTTGGAAGAACGTTATGATATTTTTGTTTTCCTTGTCTAATAATTGTTTATTAGAAAATTTGATTTTAGAATAATCGATTAGCGATTTTGTCTTGTACAAATTTACGAAAGTATTAAATTCTTGAAAAAATTGTTCGTCTGTGATTTTATCATCGGAATCTTCAGTGTCGGAATTCTGTTCGTCATCCGAATTAGCGGCTAAAATAGATGTTTGAAAGGTAACACAATCTTTAACATGGTTTAGTTTGATTCTAGATAACGCGTCGGCATTTTTGTTAATTTTACCTGGTTTGTATATGACTTCGTAGTCATATTCTTCCAGTTTTAAGCGCCAACGAGCTAGCCTGCTTCCTGGGTCCTTTATAGAGAACAGCCAGGTAAGTGGTCTGTGGTCAGTAACTAACGTGAATTTTCTGCCGAATAAATATGGTCTAAAGTGCTTAACTGACCAGACTATTGCTAAGAGCTCACGTTCTATTGTAGAGTACTTTGTTTCCGCACTGCATAACGTTCTGGATGCATATGCAATAGGTAGGTCCTTGCCTATAGGGCCCTGCGAGAGCACTGCACCTATCGCGAATGCGCTAGCATCCGTGGTTAGTATGAAAGTATCGTTAAAATTCGGGTATATTAGAATCGGTGTGGTTGTTAAGGCTTGTTTCAAATTTTCGAAGGAATTTGTACAGTCATTGTCGAAATTAAAGGGAATGTCTTTTTGCAGTAATTTTGTCAATGGTTTGGATATCTTAGAGAAATTAGGAATGAATCTCCTATAATAACCAGCTAGACCTAAGAATGATTGTATTTCTTTGGAATTTTTTAGGCTGAGGAAAATTTTGAATAGCGTCAACTTTAATTGGGTTTGGCTTTACACCATCTTTAGTGATGAGGTGACCAAGATAGGCGACTTCTTTGCGCAAGAATTCGCACTTGTCCGGTTGAATTTTTAGATTTGCTTTTCGTAAACGTTGAAATACTTCGGTTAAACGGGAGATATGTTCGTGAATGGTTGGTGAATAGATGATAATATCATCCATATAAACCAAACAGCGTTCATTCTGGATACCTAACAAAATGTTGTCCATCACTCTCTGAAATGTTGATGGGGCATTTTTAAGTCCGAATGGCATTCGCACAAATTCAAAATGACCATTTTCGACGGTGAAAGCAGTCTTTTGAATGTCTTCCGTATTTATCTCGATCTGGTGAAAACCAGATGCCAAATCTAGTGTCGTAAAATACTGGCATTTGCCAAGTTGGTCTAGAAAGTCAGAAATATTTAGGAGTGGATATTTGTCGTCAACTGTCAGTTCGTTTAATTTTCTATAGTCTACCACGACTCGCCATTTTTGTTTTCCGGACGCGTCGAGTTTTTTTGGGACAACCCAAACTGGAGAAGACCAGGGCGAGATTGATGGTCGAATGATACCTTGGTCTAACATTTTAGAAACTTGTGTTTTGACTTCTTCTTTATGAATATGCGGATATCGGTATGACTTTGTAAAAACTGGCTTTGTATTATTTGTGTCAATCGAATGTTTTATTTCGTTCGTAAAACTCAAGTTATCTCCTTCTAGGTAGAAAATATCAGAAAAGTTTAAGCAAAGTTCAGTAATTAAATAACTTTCTTCTTCGTTAAGATGTTCTAACGTAATTGTTTTTTAATTTCGAAATGTCTGTCTGTCTGTTGGGAATCCAGATTTTGGGAATTCAAATTAAATATTTCTCTAAATTTCTCAACAGGTTCTAGTTTAAGATTTGAAAGATCTATTATTTTAGGTATTGCATTAGGATTTATAACTGATGTTAAAAATTCTCCATTACTGTCAATTTTGACGAGGGCATTTGGCAAACGTACTTTGTCCGATTCCTGAGCTAACAGTATAGCATCAGTATTTCGTAAATTACATTTAAGTTTAAAAATCTGTTCCATACGCGGCTCAATAGATATTAAATTTTGGTTATTGGTATTATCTAAATTTTGATTTTCTGGATGGGGTTTTTGACATTGATTTTGCGTTACATTTTTTACAACTAACAGGTAATTGTACGCTCGAGTCATCAGTAGAGCTGTCCGATGTGCCTGGAGTACAGCCACGGTCTTGCGCTGTCATCACACGTGCCGATTTAGAAGTGATTTACGCTGCAGTTTTATTTGAAAGGTTAATGCGTGAGGTTGTACCTATAAATAATACATAATGTCAAACGCGCAAAACGACCGTACGCGGACACAGTGAATAAATTTATGCAAAATAATTTGTAAAGTTTGCAATCAAGACTTAATGTGCTGGCACAAAACAGATTGTCGTCGTCATATCAATACCGTGCAACATCAAAATAAAAAAATGGCATGCCTTTGACAACTCAGTTTATGTTTGATTTATTGTTAATGTTAATAGCCTGTAATATTCCTCTACACATACTGGATAAACAACCATTTCGGGAGTTTTGGAATAAATACAATCCCCAGGTGAACTTACCAAGTCGTACATCGTTATGTAGATATATTCCAGCTGTTCGTGAAGACATTGTAAATAGGATTAAATGTGGATTAAAAAATACACGGCTCTGGTTATGTATTGACGAGACGACAGATTGTAAAAAAAATTCTATTTTAAATGTTATAGTACGTGTACTGGACCCTCTTAAACCAACATTTCCACGGCTTTTTATTATGCTGAATATTTTCAACAAATAAAAGCTGTGATACTACAGTTCAACCCTAACGAGGCTGCAGCTATTAGGGAAAGCCAGACAAGCTTTCAAGGCGTTTCCCTTGAAACAGATTTAAAAAAGTATTAATAGCAATTATAGGGGACTACACGACGCAATAGAAAAATTGCAAAATAGTTCGTTGTCGTTAGTGGAATCGCTGCAAATAGTGGACGACGTAAAAACACAGTTACAGGCTATAAATGACGAAAAAAATAATCGCGTTAGTGAAAAATTCGAGAGTGTATTACAGAAAGATCCTGATTTTAGCAAATTAAGACAAATTTGTGATGGTGCATCTACAACTTCGTTAAGTGAGTTCACAGATTGTTTTACTTATGTCTGTATTACATCCGTAGATGTCGAACGGTCATTTTCAAAATACAAACATATTTTTTCACCAAAGCGAACATCGCTGACAGAGACAGCTGTAGAAACATACCTGATGCTATTATACTATAGATCTTCCCCACTTTGTGATGACGACAACCAAACTACTTCATAAATCTGTTTAAAAGGGTGAGTTTTATACAAATTTTTATAAAATGTAACATTATTGTTAAAATTTATTTCCATTTAATATACTTATTCAAGTATTATATGATGTAAACATATGAGTCATATGACGGTTCTGGCGGCCAGGTGACCTCGGTGAGCTCTAATCATCAGTAACCTTAAATAGCGGTACAGTTTTAAAGTTCGTTATTAGTTTTTTATTTTTTATATCTACCTGACATTCGTAGTGTTCTAAAAAATCAGCGCCTAACAGTCCATCAAAGTCTATATCTAAATTATGAACATAAACTTTATGTGGATTGCCTTCTGTAAATGGTATAAGTGCTGATTCACTTATTTTTACCTTTTGGTCCGTTATACCCTGTATAATTACATTTTCGGAAAATCTTTGTCGATAATTTTCAGCTGCTTTAGGTTTAAAAATAGAAATACCTGCACCGGTGTCTATTAAAATTTTAAATCTGTTTGTGATATTCTTTATATAATAAAGATTTTTTGAGTTTACAGATAGTAATGAATTTACATGAATGCCTGTTCGGGGAAGTTTAAGGATGGGTTCAAGTCGTCTTGTAAGTTCATGGTTTGTATTTGTGTTTGTAAATCCGCAACTGGGTCTGAATCTTGGTTGGGAGGATTCGTTGGATGATCTAAGCCTTGGTAAAAATCCTGAGGATTAGCAGTATAATCCTCATAGTAAGTATCCTGAGAATTAGCAATATAATTCCCATAATTAGTATCCTGAGAATTAGCAGTATAATTCTCATAGCGAGTGTCCTGAGAATTAGCAGTATAATTCTCCTCATTTTGTTCAGGTTGAAAATTATTAAAATTACAAGTTTCATTTTGTACTTGATTATCAAAGGAATAATTTTCGTATTGATCAGTGTACTGGTTATCGTAAGTTGCGCAATTTAAATGATGGGTTTTTGGTTGATTATTATTGAAACGATTAAAATTGGGGTTATGCTGTATTACAGATTGTCTTTGTGGATTATAATTAGGATTCGGTCTTATGGCTGAAGTCCTATTCTGTTGAGAAGAGCTCGGTTGTTGATTTTGAAATTGATTTGGATATTGGTTTTGTGGAAATGTTCTTTGATAATGATTTGATTGTGCAAAATTTTGATAGTTTGAATTTCCTTGGAAATTTGGCCTATTGAAATGTTGAGAAGTTGAAGGTTGTTGTTGTTGTTATCTTGTTCGGCATTCATTTATAGTATGCCCATTTCTTTTGCAAAATGAACAGAATTTTTGAAAATTAATATTTGGCCTTCTTACTTGACTTTGAATTGGATTTTTAGCAACGTTATTCTTTGGGAATTTTTGAATTTCAAAATAAGATAGCTGTAATTCTCTTTTAATACGATTTATAGCGTCTAGCATATTTTTAGGATTTCCGGCACGAATAATTTTGCCTAGTGTTGGTTCTAAACCTGTGAGTAGAGTAGTTAACGTCATTGTTTCAATTAGTTCGCTTTGAGCTTGTTTTTGCTCCGCAGTAAAATGTTGTTTTTGAATTGCAGCATGCATTTTTGCATTATGCGTTTGTAACCGTGCTATAAATGTTAATGCAGATTCGTTATGTATTTGATGAATCCGCTGTAAATCTTGAATGAGAGATGTCAGATCTCTCGAGTCGCCAAAATGAGACTCTAATAAGAATTTTATTTCTGCCCATGTAGCTGGGTTACGAGAGTTTACAATTTCGGCAGCTTTGCCACGCAATTTATTTTTTATATGTATGGTTAACAATAACTTTTGATCTCTAACAGCCATAGAGTGGGCGTAAATACATGAATTAAGAAAGGTTGGTAGAGCGATGGGGTTGCCATCGAACTCCGGTATTATGGAAAAAATTTCAGATAGTTTGTAAGGTTCAACTTGTTCTGTAACTGCGTCTGGCATTTTGTTGCTTAGTATTTAGAAATTATTTAGAAAATAATTGATCAATTTAGGTGATCAAGGAAAATATTAAAAGTATTTCTTAATTAAAATTATGCACTTATTTGTTTTAGTGGTGCATTAACTTTGTAATGCGGTTTTTATTATTTGTAGAATAATTGTAAATGGGATAATAATAATAGTAATGGATAATAGAAATAATTATGCACTTACATAAAAATTAGTTTGGTCTCTAAGTCGAACTGTACTTCTTGCTCACCTCTACACGTATATGTAGCGAGTGGATACAGTTAGAAATATCAGCCAACTAATATGTGAAATATAACGAATTTGGTCTTTAGATCGAACTGTACTTCTTGCTCACCTCTACACACGTATATGTAGCGAGTGGATACAGTTAGAAATGTCAGAGCCAAATAAAAATAAAAATTAAAAGTGAAATAAAATAATAATAAAAATTGTTTGTTGCTTGATAAAAAAATTAAAATGATAGTACGAGATGATTCTTATAATATTTCTTACTCTATAGTTTGCTTCATGGAGTAGGTTCTTTTCTGTTGAAGAATTGGGATCCACCACTGCAGCTACGAAGTTCTCCTTGTTCTAGTAGGTCCTGTCCACTAGTTAGGCACCTTTTCGAAGATGGACTCCTTGTTCTCTTGGAGGGTTACACAACTAGTTAGGTTCCCGAACTGCAATGTTTTCAGATCCTACCGACTGCGCCAATTGTTAGATTACGGTTTGCGTAAACTTGTTTTTAAAAAATATTTATTTATTTAACATTGACTCAACGTTGAGTCTTGGTAAAATGCAATGAATTTAATTTAATGAATTTAATGTAACATGTCGAAAGTGAGTATAAGAACTGAGTTAACAAATGATATCAATTTAATTTATAAGCTTGGAAGGCTGTACTTGGTCAGCATAAACAATGATTTCCAAGCTTATAACAAAGGAAATGCAAATTAAGCAGTTAACAATAAAATAAGCAGGAATTTGTTATCAGTCACGTAGTGAAATATGATATCCTGGGATAGTCTAGAATATAATCTAAGTTACTATACGGTGTCTGAAATATTATATAACATATATATATATAATATATATATATATATATATATATATATATATATATATATATATATATATATATATATATATATATATATATATATATATATATATATATATATATATATATATATATATATATATATATATATATATATGTATATATATATATATATATATATATATATATATATATATATATATATATATATATATATATATATATATATATATATATATATATATATACCGGGTGGCCACGAGTCAATGTACGCCCCCAATATTTTGATTGTTTTTTTAAATTTAAAATTTGGTTTTGCTACACATAAATTAGACAATAATGGGCTATTTTTAGACTAATAAGAATGAAAATATCACTTCCGGTTGAACCGGAAGTGACATCAACTTCTTTTTCTTAAATAGAATGACGGTTTCTCATTAAGCATAAATTTCTAAGTGCAACAGTTTTTTCAGATTTTTAAAATTCCAAAAAATAAGTGAGATACGAACAATTTTTTAATTTTTTTCAAAATGGCCGCGTCAGATGAATGCGATGTAAAAAAATTACTAAGTAGGCTATGGAAATTATTAGTAAGGTTGTAGACTTGTCTGTAAAGAAGAAAGTAATTGTTTGAATTACTGTTAGGTACCAGTATTTTTAGGTTTTTTTTTTCAAAAAACGGAATTTAATTTTCATTTTCATTTCCGTAGGGGTCCTATGGAAATTTTTTTAATGAAACTGTGCTATTTTCTTTTATTAATCAGAAATAATGATTCATAAACTATAATTTTTTCGCCATTAATCATTTCTTAACGATATCCTTCGTAATAATAAAAGTATTTTTAAAAGGTAAACACAAATTAAACGAAATAAATTTAATAAAACATTACAACCATGAATAAATAGAATAACAAAACTATTTAAAACTTAAATTATAATAAACCATTATAAAAATTGTTCAAACTATTCACCATTTTGATTAATACACAGAGTAGCGCGACTTATTGTTGCACGTCTAACATTCTACAATTGTTGAGGTGTTAGTTGTGCAATTTCGTGTCGAACTCTTTCTTTCAGATCTTGCCTGGAGCAGTCATGTAGAATCTCTTTTTCAAATGCGCCCAAATAAAAAGATCGAGTGGGGATAAGTCAGGCGACCTTGCAGGCCATCTGACTGGACCATGGGTCCCAATCCAACGATCTGGAAACAATTGATTTAAGTAATCCCTAACGATAATAGCATTGTGTGGTCCAGCCCCGTTTTGTTGGAAGTAAACCTCGTCAATATTGGTATTGGGAATTTGATTAATCTGTGGAACTATTATATTTTGAGAAATTCTAGATATCTGGGTCCAGTTAGAGTTCCGTCAAAAATTATTGGACCTATGATATGGTCGCCCAGTACGCTTAACCAAATATTGAAGCCAAACCGCTCCTGAAACCGCCCCTGCCCCTGTCTCATAATGTGAGGATTTTCTAGTGCCCGATATCGAGTGTTGTTTAGATTAAATAACCCAAGGTTTGTAAATCTCGATTCATCAGTGAACAAAATGTTTTTTGATAAAATTCTCATTTCTTAATTGGCGTAACTGTAACCAATTACAAAAGGTTATTCTTCGTTGATAATCATTCTTATACAAAAAATGATGCAATTGATATTTATAAGAACGATAGCCGTGTTTCTTTAAAATTTTCCTGGCTGATTCTTTGGAAACTGGTAATTCATGTTCAATTTGTTTTACCGAAATGGTTGGGTCAACATGCACTAAAGCTTATACATTAATTTCTGTTTCTTCATCCACAATAAATCTTTCTTCAATTTCTATATCAGGTTCAGTTCTAAATTGATGCTCCAACCGGGCGAAATAGTTTCTCCGAGGTTGTCTTCTTTCTGGATATCTCTCTCCATACAGAGTTTGTGCTCTAGTTGCATTACGTTGAGTCTCTCCATAGTTAATCAACATGTCAACTTTGTCATCTCTTGAATATTTTTCAGCCATTTTATATTAATTTTCTTGTTTATAACAAATTTAATACACTTGCTTCAGAAAATTAGTTATTAAGTCAAGAATAATTCAATTGTTGGGAATGTCTGTCATTTTCATGGCTATCTGCAATTTGGGATTTAAATGTAGATAGGTATCTTATAAAAATGATTTGTTGGCACTTACCTTTTAAAAATGCTTTTATTATTACGAAGGATATCGTTAAGAAATGATTAATGGCGAAAAAAATTATAGTTTATGAATCATTATTTCTGATTGATAAAAAAAATAGTACAGTTCCATTAAGAAAATTTCCATAGCACCCTTACGGAAATGAAAATGAAAATTAAATTTCGTTTTTTGAACAGAAACCTAAAAATACTGGTACCTATCAGTAATTCAAACAACTATTTTCTTCTTTACAGACAAGTCTACAATCTTATTAATAATTTCCATAGCCTACTTAGTAATTTTCTTACATCGCATTCATCTGACGCGGCCCTTTTGAAAAAATTAAAAAATTGTTCGTATCTCACTTATTTTTTGGAATTTTTAAAATCTGAGAAAACTGTTGCACTTAGAAATGTATGCTTAATGAGAAACCATTAAAAAATATAGTCATTCCATTGAAGAAAAAAAAGTTGATGTCACTTCCGGTACAACCGGAAGTGATATTTTCATTCCTGTTAGTCTAAAAGTAGCCCATTATTGTCTAATTTATGTGTACCAAAAACTAAATTTAAAAATTTAGTTTATATATATATATATATATATATATATATATATATATATATATATATATATATATATATATATATATATATATATATATATATATATATATATATGCTTGACAAATAAAATAAATAGTCTTGAAATATCAGCAAATCAAATGGATACAACTGCATATTCTTTATATCACTGAACATTGATGCGAGGATTTTAAATTATACACCATTGAAATACCTGGGTACTCTCTGGTGAATAGCTGGGATTAATATTCAACATGTTTATTAAGTCCATAGAATTAATTACTGTATTTTTGGTTTCAATTTTTAATAAGAAAATAGAGCAGTGTACTAAGCCCTATGTCTGCACTGATTGAGGCCCTAAATGCGACACATTTGGATACGATTATGTATGTAAATGTAGTATTATTTGTCCTAGTGTCCACCATTCTTTCAATTTTTGTTTCGGATCTATACCGTTCTATGGTGTATATAAGTATGTCCGTCGCCATTTCAGGGGTACGGCATAACATGGTATTGCTGACATTTTAGAATATTTCCACATAATATTTGAAATGTTTTGTTAACAAACGTTTGTTAACCAAAATAATAATTTTGTTAATAATGATAAAATAATAATTTTCTTTTCTCCTACACGATGCCATTGTAAGGTGGCAAATTTTATTAACAACTCTTATGAACAAACTGTATTCTTTTAGATCTATTATTCATATCAAAATGTAAAACAGCGTTTGAGGAATGGGAATCAAAATTTTTCTTACATCATTTAAGGATTTATGACTCTTTTTGTTAAAGTTACTTTTGAGATATAATGAAAGTGAACAACATTATTAAAAATTGAAACATACTTCGTCCAGAGTAAAAAGTTAGAAGGAAATAAAACTCAGGTCTCATTTAAAAAATCCAGCAAATCATTAATCTCTAAAGTTTCTCTTTTAAGGGATGTTTAAGTAACAAATCAGACAGAAATAAAAGTAAAACCTTGAGTATTAATATTCTGTGTTACTTTCTTTTATATTGTGCCAAGTATAAAACATTCATAAAAAATGTTAATTAGATATTTAGTAACACAATCTGTGAATCATTGTAAGTTATTGCAGTAACTATCTAATAGGTATGCTTGACATACATAAATATAATTTAAATATTTGGAAAAGTAAAAATTGATGACAAATAAATATAAAAATTGATTTATTAGATCACTCAAATTTAATGTTAATAATGATTAACGTTTGTTTACGCGCCATCTATTAAAATTAAAATTAGAAGATTCCCGCGGGTACCAAAATGACCAAAGATCATGTGGACATATCTAAAATTAGGTTATTAATCGGCTTCCATGAAATAATGAAATTTTGGTAGAGTTTGAGAAGGAAATTGCATATTCACGTAACCATTCAGTTCTAAATAATAGAAATTGTCCTAGATTGTTGGTGCAGGAAAGGGCTACAAGAGACAATGGATATACATCCAATATCCGAGTATGTTGAGATTAATTTCTGCTTTAGAAAAAATCCCAGCTCCTCGACTAGGAATCGAACCCGATAAATATCATCACAATCAGTAGAACTCTATAATTTTTTAAAGAGTAGCATTTTTCTTTATTTGACATAACAACATCTGTGTAACCCTTTAATAATATCACCTGCAGTTCCAGGTAACTAGAATACCAATAAATTGGCTAGACTTGGAACCGAGGAACCCTGTTTCGGGCATGAACCTATATTAGGCATCAAAAGGAGACAGGATACGACAGCCTTCAATGGGCCCACCAGATACTGAGAAGACATTGAAAGACTAACAAGGCCTACAGGCAAACTTGATATTTTGTGACGCGGTCAAACAAATCGAGATCGGCCTGGTTACTTGGCCGAGATTGAAAGACTCTGAGTCTTTTAATTGGGATTCCGACTGACCACTGCAGACTTGGGAGATATATATCATTAATAGGTGTTGAGGAAGACTAGGATGCGTGAGTGATCAAAAAACGTCCTATCACTTCCTAGAGCAATGTGAAGTGTTCGAATGCCTGAGGCATTGCATTTTGAGTACTGAGACGCTTCTAAGTAAAAAGTGAGCTCCTTCGCATTGAGCGATATCCTGACCTTCATTAGAAGATAGAAAAGATTTAACGAAGGTGCAAGAGAAGTGCATGGCTGAGGACACAGCCGGAGGTTGGTAAGAAGGGCCTGTCTGCGTCCAACTTGCAGGGAGTTAGCTTGCCCACCATTACCATACATAGTTAGATTGGCGAAAGATTAGGTGATTTTGCGGACTGCGAAAGAACGTTCAAATCAGTATGTTGTAGGAACCTTCTGCTTATGAATCACTTTCACATTATACTGCTGAAAAATAGAGTCTTCCAACATTTGAATATACTATAACATAACCAGTTCCAAGACCATGTGAATGTATTATTGCGCATTCATGTTCTTTTTTTAGGAAGACTAAAGAAGACTTGCAATATGCTATGGCACTCTTTATCGCAACCACATGGTTAAGTTCTGTATCCCCTTTCACACAAAACTGAACATCTAACATTACTACAAATTCTTCTACGCCCATTGTGAGACGAATCTCGATTTGTCAGTAAGCATTATCCGATTTCATTTTTCATTCTGCTGCGATGGTCACGTTCTTGGTATTACTAAAATTCCCAGTATCCCCTAGTCAGTGGCAATATGAGGCGGGGTCGATACGGTCGAAGACCAAAAGAACTTATTCCTTGATAAATGGATCTGATGGATAGTTGTTGATCCATAGTAGCTAACTTTTCTTTTGTTACCGAGCTGGTTGTACTGATTACGATTCTCTAGATGTGTTGTTCATGTTCAGTGATTCTTCCGACAGCCCTGGTACTTCTTCAATGCCATTGTGCTTCGTTCTACTGTACTGGATTGTTTATCATATATAGTGTTTGTTTACAATATCCAATGTTGCATAGCTGATGACCTTAACAAGTGAATTACTTTTAAAGTTACGATCAGAGCTCTGATATATTGTGTAATAAATCCAAAATGTTAGCAATCGAGCTAAAATAGCACATTTCTTCCCCTCATTTTATCCTGCGCTTCTAATCTTCTACACTCTATTCACTTAAACTTTGCAGTGTTGGGTTGGAGTTAAGTGAGTAAAACGTCCTGCTACGACCGATGCTTATGAAATAAAATAAACATGAAAATGAACCATTATAGGAGTTTTGCCCTTGTGTACATCTGCCTGCCATCTGCACCAAGAATCAGCGAGCAATTTTGTTCTGTATCCTGGCTAATGCTGCAAAGTTAATGTGAACAGAGTATTATTAAAAAAATATATACAAGTTGATACGAAATGTTTTAAACAAAATATACCACACAAATCTTTTTCATGAATTTGTTTTCATTAAGAACATAAAGGCTTACAGGAGCCAATAAAGCAATTTCTCTTCTAGAGTTCTTGATTCGAAATTTGCATTCTTTATTGCTTATATTCTGTTTGCTCGGAATGTCGTTTTGTCCTCGAGTTGGCAATAGAAATGCTTCATAGTGAAAGTTTTCCATTACTCCATCTGCGTTTGGGCATACACTCGAAACAAATCAAGTTGTCTGAAAAGTTTAGAGACTTTGCGGCGACATTTGCTGCTAAGCTATCAGCTTCAACATTAGTTATATTTAGTTGTAAAACCGCACTGCAATACGTTTACTACATCTGTGTTTACGGACTGGCAAAGTATACCTAATTTGGAATACTTGTTTGGGACCGTGAACTTTCAATTTATGTCTTCAAGTTTCGAAGCAATGTAATATCTAATGACATTCATTATAATAAATTAGGAATTATTTCATTAAGATGAGTCAATCCAAATGAACCACTGTGTTTGAAATTGTTCTTCTGCTACTATTAAAAATTTAACAATTATTAATCCTTTAATCTCAAAATTGCACAATTCATATAGCTATATGAACTTTACCCAAAAAAAAAATTGTTTTTGAGTAATTATCACACACTTGGTTTTGAAAAATCGAAAATATTATAAAAGTATAGAATTAAAACTCAAAATTTGTTTGACGATAACACTGTGAAAAATAATGTAGGTGAAATACAACAAAGCTGTTCTTTTAATTAATTTTGCAAAATTTATGCAATATTGGTTAGTGTAATTAAACTTGTGTTTATTTTAAAATGCTTAGTTTTTAAAAAATCTGATGTTTTATTTACTTCGTATTATGCATTTCTAGAAAATATTAATTAATTATTTGAGTATGTGCGGTTTCGTGGTCGAACGGTAAGAGCACGTGCTTCTCACCTCCGAAGTCCCAGGTTCGATCACCGTTCGAGAAACTAAGATTTTTTCTAAAACAAGAAATTAATTCTAGCATAATTGGACATTGGGTGTGTGTCTTTTTTTCTCTTTAGATTTGTAGCCGCCTTGTTGTGTTACATTTTTAAACTTAATATGATAACAATAAACTACCTATAGTTTTCTATGTTACACTGCTATTCTTTGAATGCTTTAATATAAAAATTTTATGTAGAAATTAATTTAAATATAACACTTCAAATATATTTTATCTCAGAAACTATTAAAACAACTACTTCTCCTAACTACATGCAAGATGATATTGGATTAAATAATAGTATTCGTACTAGTAGTATTAGAAGCAAACAAAATATTGAGATTAAAACATGTTGACTTACCAGAAATAAAACTGACATTTAGGAAATGATTCCCGCCAGTTACAATACGAAAACAAAAAGCCTGCAGACTCTCGGAATTGATTAGGGAGTTCAAAAACACAACCAAAAAAAAAATTTTAATTACATACTCGTAATTCAAAATGTCATTATTTAAAAAAATATATATTTTGACATTTTAAATTGCTAGATTGATTGCAATTTTGGTAACCACAATGGCATACATAATATCTAACCTAACCTATATAAGCCGGATCTTCTACATATTTTAAAAAATGTAGTTAGAATAAGTAGTTTTAATAGTTTCTATGATAAAATTAATTTAATGAATATATTAGAAAAAATTTGTTGTAATAAACAAATTATAAGTCAAATAAATAGAACAACCCAACATTTTTACATTTTTTGGTTGATTTTAATCAGTCAATAATATCAATTTTTAGCTACTACTACAATAGAATAGATGACTTCTATTTTACCAAAGCAATAGATAAAATCAATCCTGCTATATATCTTTTTACATTTGCGACTTTTGACAGAAACTAAAATGCTTCTTTATAAAGAAATGTTAACAAATTTACTATAAGTAATATAGGGTTGATATAAAAAGGAAATAATTAACCATCAAGCAATGACAGAATTTACGAGTTTAAGATAGATTTTGCAAAATTTCTGTTAAAATTATATACACTCAACAGTTATTTTGGATCATTAATTTATTATTGCAACCTAGAACAGGCATGATTTTACCAGACGCTGTCTTAAATTTTAAATATTTCACAAAAATTGTTATTCCAACTAAAAAATTTGTTATATATTTACCTATAACTAAATGAAATTCAGTAAAACAACGAAATATTCAGTTAATTCGGTCATTTATTTATACTCTTGTAAGATGTGCCGAAGAGGACAGCTTGGTTGTGTTGTATTTTGTATAATGAACAATATAATAATGGGACCCTAAATAAAAGTTTTTACTATCGAAAAAAATATTTTACAAGGAACTATATAGATAGATATGATATAAATGGCAAGTATTATTCTATTTACAATTAGTATTTATTATTATTGTAAGAAACCAATAAATTGTAATAACATTTGAATATAAAATGATTGAATTATTGCCCCTCAATCAGAGCGCATTGGCACCATGGATATTTGGCTTGGTTCGAGCGCAAGTTGCGGCGAGAAAATTTTTTTGTACCTTTAATTATTAATATATTTTTTGAATTGAATTAATTTGCCTCTTACTTCGGCATCCCGGGTTTGATTCCCTGTCGAGGCGCTGGGATTTCTTCTAAAGCAGAATTTAATACATTTTGTATATAAATTATTTAGAAAGTGTAAAGAAAAGTAAATAATATTTGATTTCTTTGTTTTTTCACAAAATATGTTATGTAAAATAATAATTTTCCATTTTTTACTGAACCAGTAAACCCAAAAAAATCAAACAAATTTAAAAATAAATAATAGTACCCTAAAATTTGTATTACATTTATTAGGTTGCAATGCATAAATATTATTGTTAGAGAGATTTTCACCTCAGCACCTGAACTAACAGTATCTTCAACTCGACGCAGTTTTGTCGCAGTATAAGGTCCACAATAGAAGTTGATAATGATCAACATTTAAAATACATTACCCTAGCTGTACCCTCGCATATTAGACTATCCAACTCACAATTTAGACTCGAGTCCACTCTATAAAATAAGTTAGGTTGGTAAGGGTATAAGTGATAAATTACCAAGGAGCAGGGAATGTTAAATTTATTCGGTATAAGTACACATGTTCACAATTAAAATTGTAATGGGAAAATTAAGTATAAATGTACAGCAGTCAAATTATATAAATTTTATATGTACGAGTAGAAAAATATAAAACAAAAATCAATATAATTCATATTAGTTCAATTTTATTATAGAGGTTATGTGGTATATTATCAAGTGCTTACGATATTTTTTAATACTAATTGATAAAGTAAGTCAACTAGGTACAGGGTGTTGTCATACATTTTTTAAAGTCGGTGCCATTTCCGGCTAAACTGGAAGTGGGATGATTGGATAAGATATATTTTTATTATCACAATGACGAATTAACTAATTTCTTTATAAAATGTAGGGTGATAGTTTTTTTATATCAGTTTTTTGTTTATAACTCAGATTCGGATTCCTTGCAAAAAATCCCACATGAACTGATTTTATTGTTTTTCTTCTCAAGCTTAGTAATGAGGCAGAGAACTGAATGATCCGTTTATGTAAAACACTCATCTTAAAAATCAGCACCTGGTGCAGTTGAACAATTATTTCATTTATGGGAATGCGACTAATTTCTTTTCAGCATGTGTTCTCATACGACTGCATCAAATAGGGTAAGAATAACAACTGGAGTAACTAACTACATAAGTAACTAACTACATAAGTAACTAACTACATAAGTAACTAACTAAATAACTAACTGAGTAAATAACTTTGAAGAATGCCATTGTTTGAAATATATTCTGGTTGGCATGCCGACACCACATATTAGATTGTTTTTCTTTCAGATGGCTCCAACTGGATTAATATTCCTCTTTTAATCAGTTTCCAGACAATTGATCAAAGCTCAACTAGTATTTTGAATGATAGAGGATAAAAGCATAAATCAGACTACCACAGAAAGCTTCTCAGTCTTTCAGTGGTCTTCATATCTGTTGGATGTTATTACTGTTCCTATTAGGAAGCCTGGTGCACTTTATAGAGCTTGTTGAAAAGCGATAGCAATTCATTACCTAAAAATTAAGCTGTTAGGAAGAACTCTGCGCCTCATTTGAACTAACGATTTAACCGCTTTATTGTGTATACATTAAATCTTTGTTTACTAGCAAATCCATCGCAGATGCTTTAATTAACGACGTTCTGTTAATTCAATATTTCAAGTTCATGATAATGAGGCATTGTGCAACATTTGTCTCAATATGATGCAAAATCATTATTTTCTTTGAACTTCTGTGTGCTGAAGGCAAAGCTCAACTTATACAATATAATGTAAAATCAGAAAAAACTTGCTTAAGTTTCTTCCTCACAAAAATTGTGGTTTAGTGATTCGTGTTGGCATCAAAGACAGTTTTCTTGATGTACTCGTTGAAACCTAGCCCAAAACCGTCTTTGAATGTGTTAAATTAATTGGACTTAACGGTAGCAATTGCCTTTTATTGGTTATTTTCAAATCAATAACCAATTAGGGTGAGCCAGGTCCGGACTGACAACCATCAGCCAACTTGTTTGACCGGTCCCAGTTCCTAGTCCTCTTTTTACAACAATAATGGGTACAAAACAAAATATTTGTAATGTTTACTAAACTGCTACTTTCATTTTCTTGAAGCGATTGTTTGGGATCATCTTCAAAAAAGTCAATCCAAATGAAAATAGGTAACCCTAAGAATTAAATAAACTATCTAATATTTAATTAGTAAAATTTATATTTACAAACAAACATTAAATATGAAAGGCCGACACCACGTGTTTGCATTCGCATATGTACAAAGCGTACATAATTTCCTTATTCATTTATTTCTCGTCGGCCCATTTCCGCTACCAGGGCCAATCACCGACGTCAGGAAATTTTATCGAATCCCTTCTCTTGCCTAACATTTCATAGACAAATAACCAACAGTGTAGGTTCTATTAAATAAAAGTTTTATATTAAATGGTTACAACGAAATGTTACTGTTAAATAAATGTTTTTAGAGTGGATGAGTAGTATTTATTACACTTTTTCCATTATTCAGTGTGAGAAAAACGTATTTTTTGTTTTTGTATTAAATTGCCTTTCTACCCCTCAATACTAGCAAGTGAAATATCATGTCATTTGACCGGAAAAATAACCTCTACGTGTTTAATTATAATATCGATAATGTTGTTTTACAAATACATGACATTATTAAAGACCTCGGCGTGTATTTTGATCCTAAATTATCATTCAATAAACACGGCGAATTGGTAAATACTTCTGCTTTTTAAGAGTCTTGACTTTGTAATCAGGTACTGCAAATATTTAAAAAATGACAACACTTATCGTTTACTGTATGTAGAATTTGTTAGATCTCGCCTTGAATATGCTTTAGTTATGTGGAATCCAATTTATAATGTTAATATATTACAATTAGAGAATATTCAGCGATAGTTTTTAAAATCTGCAGCATACGTATTTGATGGCACATATCCACTTATTGGATTTCCATAAAATATATTGTTAGAAAGGTTTAACATACCAAGTCTCATCAAGTGAAGAATATTTCAATGTTTAATTTTTCTGTATAAAATTGTTAATAATCGTCTGGATTGTATTAACCTGTTAAATTAAGTAAATTGTAAAGTTTATAGAATTTCTGCTCGCCATGACAACTTCTTTCTTTCATAAGCAGCAAAAATTAACACTCTCATTGCCTCCCCAATACACCAAATATATGTCAACTATTTTAAATTTGAAGATTTTGTTAATATGTTTTTCAGCAATGAGAGTGTAATCAAAAACACTCTTTTGCACCTTGATGTTTTGTTGTAATCTACTCTATTTTTTATTCATGTTTATATGTATGTGTATGTATATATACATGTGTATATTTATACGTAATTCTATCTATTTTGTTCGTATGTATTATATATTTGATTAAGACATTTTTTGTTTATATGTATTTATCTATACATAATCTCAATGTACCTAATCCTGTAATTGGGCTCTTGCATGTTGGATTTTGTATTTAAATAAATAAAATAAAATAAAATTAGTTAACAATAATAATGATAATTTATTTCCATAGAGACTTTTACAAGTATTTGGATAATGTCACAATAGAGTAAACTTCTATTATTTTTACTGATTCTATCGAGTCTCTGGAAAGATAAATTTCGGACCACCCTGTATTATAAATGATACACATATTACCATTTATAACATCTATTTATGATTCAAAATGCTTCTGAATAGTACTCGAAACTTTATTATTCGGCAGCATCTTTAATAAATTGCTGTATTTCGGAGGGTCTTGTCATGATATCCAAGAATTGATCGTTGGTTAAATTTTGATTATCATGACTCACGGCTTGATTTGCCTCATTTTCTATGCGGTCGTACTCTAGAGTATTTGGAGTATTTTGATTGTGAACATTTTCAAATTGGTCATTTAAATGCATGTTCGTTAAATATATTTATCCATTTTGGGCCGAAAGAGCGGGCATGGCCACCCTAGTGTTTTTCAATACTATAGTGAACTTCCAGGGTGAGTTATTTTGAGTATCTAGAGCTTTCAGTTTAGCACCCCATTTCCTATTCTTTGCAGTGTTAATAGCGGCCCTAACAGTTCCTTGCAACCTGTTCATCTCGGCCCTTGCGGCAACATCACCAGTTTGCTTCCTGCAATATCTTAGTCAATTTTTATCTGTGATATGCTGTCTGACCGCATCGTTGTTTCTTTGTGTAGATCTATAGTTATGGCCTTAACATCCCAATTACTGCTTGCGTAACCTCGTGAAAGTATTTAATTTACCTTCCAAACTAGCAATCGTATTAATAATATTATTTAGCCACTCTATTATTGGTAAGGTCTCGGAACTGTTGCTTAGCCAGTTAGTGTTTTTGAAAGAGATAACCTTGACCTTAGCATCCACTCGCCTCGGTGTGTTGTTTTGATACAAAAGAACTTGATTATGATCAATTCATCAGAGGTTAGATCCGTTAACTACCGGAATGTACCAAATGGTGCTGCAGACTTACTTTAAAATTTGTCTTGCGTGACCAACCAGAGTGTTTGCAGCGTAGGCGTTGCTTTGACACTACATTCAATGAAAGCATGAAAGCGTATCTGTAACATTTTGCGCTTGTTAAAAGTAGTTGCGGGGTAGTAGTTTTTTTAGTTGTTACATAAAAATTAGTGGTAATATTATTTTGTTGTACTGTTCATATTCTTCTTTCTAATAATTTATGTTTTGATGATTTTACAGTAGTACAAAATATGTTTCACTGATTAAAAATGCCAATGCTTTCTTGTTAGAAGGGGTGCAATTTAAGACCTAAGAAATCAAATTTAGGGCCTTTGGGAGTCTCTAAATATTGATGAGCTCATTTGAAATTTTACAGATAGTATTAATTTAATGAAGTAAACCATATAAGAAGCTTATAATGAGAGCTAATATTTTTACGACTTAATTTTTTTGGGACAACCTATCTCGCATCTTAGGCAGGTATGATTTTCTTTAACACCCATTAGTTGTAGGTTTGCAACGGCCTATTAAAACTACGATTAGAGTCTACTCGAGCGAGTAACCAGGCCGTTGTGAAGTTTCCAGTTTATCTGAAGTCTCTGCTGGATGGATAAATATATAACAAGGTTACTGTTATTATTTTAAATATTAAAAAGTCTGGTAGATTCTTTTTAATCTCAGTTTAAGCTTAAAATAAATATTTCACAACTTTAGACATATTCTAAACATCTGTTGAAATACCTAATTTCATTTAAATATTGAATACATATTAAGCACTCGATGTTTCCATGCTTCGTGGAATTAAATACAAAGAATTTTACAAAGTCGTTTTCAGGCTTCTGAACATATTAGTATGTTACAATGGTTTCAAATTATAAAATTTTAATTAGTACATCTCTAGGATAATGTAAACTTGTTTAATAGAATCAGTATTCTAAGGGACACGAAATTAAATTTGTGATTTAAAGGATGAAACTTATTTTAGTAAAAGTTGTCATTTAGAGCTATATACTTTTATTAACCTCTTTTATTCTTTGTAAAGTGCTTTCTTTTATTCTCTTTGTGAGTAGAAATGAAACAATGAGTTTTACCACAATACACGTATATCTAAACTTGAATCCTTGCAGTTTTATAATTAAATAATACTAGAATGCGTAGACCTCATTTTTCTTGTCAATTCAATAAAGTAAAACTGAACAACTTATACACGTTAAAAATTTTTAATTGAAAATGTCGTTCACAAAGTAAACTTTGTTTGAACAAAAAATAGCAGGATATTATTTAAAAAAAAGTTTTGTAACAAAAATAAGCGACGAGTCATAGCTTAACACCGACGACACATTCTTGAAATTAATCGTCTTATTTGATCCTGGTTAATGTTGTTCCATATTTGTATTAAACGTTGTTGAAAAATTAAGGTCTGGTCTGCATGCTGGCCATTGAAAACTTCAATTGAAGCCCTTGGTGCAAAAAGGTTTTAACTCACTAATTAGCAAATTTGCAATTTGTGCATGCAAGAAGGCGTAAAGTCAGTATCCGTCTGGTAACAAAGTTTTTAGCATTTTAGATGGCTCTCATTACGTCAGTATAAGATATCAAAAAGGTGTCATCTGTCTATAACTTGTGTTTCATTCATGCAAAAAACGTGTTAACTCTAAATTTCCTAAAACTGCAAATATTGAGTTAACACCCTCTTGCACCAAGGGCTTCAATTAAAACCTCATTTAAAAATACTCCCACTATATGAGAAGTTGTCCTAAATCAATATAAGGGGGGAAAGGGACAACGTCGTATTATAAAATGTCCAATACGTATTCCACATAGTTCTAAGAAACCTCATTTATGAACAGATTTATAGAACTTGTTAAAAAAATTGTCTCCAAACCCTCACTGAATCTGCATTGAACAATGTAATTTGTCGAATTTTGTATTGATAGAAACTTTCATTTACGAATTGGAATATCCGTAGATGGCGATTTATGCTATAGGTATAATCAAAAACTCGACTCGTCTATAAACAAAACACGTTTCCAGTCATTCAAATTATTGTGGTCAATGAAATATACTCGCACGTTTTGAACGGTGCACAGTGGACGGAAACGCCAGAAAGCTGGCCAAAATTAAAAAAAATGAAGATTTTTTTTTGAAATAGAAACGTTTTAAATCGTTGTAGTGGTACCCCTTGCATTAGAAACGACCGTTAATACCGGTCCGGGTTCACTACGTGAGCGAGGAAATTACTTATTATGCGACCGTGCAGCGCGTCACTTCGGCAGCTCACAACACTTCAAAAATCGATAAATTTTGTCTGCAGCGTAAAAATTCTCAAAGTGCAGTTTTCTGTGTCATAAAAATGGATTCTGCATCAGAAAGTAAGTACAATTAAAATATCTCAGTATCAGATCAGTTTATTTATATGGTAATTAGTAAATAATTATCGAAGTGGAGTGCATTTTTGTACATGCAACGATTCATAAACTCCACAAAAAAAGCCATAAGTTACGCGGTTGGTGATGGTTGGTCTTGAAACTTATTGGAATGTGTTCAATGAACATTTTTTCGAAAGTGTATAAAAAATTAGCTGCATCTTTTTGCATCTTTGCGAGATATTGACCAAATTGTGCGCGAATGCACGGATGCATGCACATTCGTGCACCATAAAGTGGGCTCCTTTTGAATGCGTTCTCATGAAATGAGAACGTCATGCGTTCTCAACTTATGCGTTCAAAGTCATTACACATTTTTATTCCATTCCCCAGATCCTAATTTTCCCGAAACAAATGAAACACATGAATTCGCTTCAATTCAATAATAATTTTTGAACTATGTATATATTTTTGACCGTAATTTTTTTGAAATTCTATATGGGATTCATCAGCGACCCAAAAAAACTGTATACAAAGTTTTGTAAAAATGCAGCGATAATTGGCGATTTTTGGTATGTTTTGGGGGATTTCATGGCCGCCATTTTGTTTTTTTCAAAATTCAACTTCGGATTCTTGATCAGCGACACAAAAAACCCCTGTATGCACAATTTCAGTAAAATATCTCAATGCCTTTATATTTTGGCCAGCTTTTCGGCGTTTCCGTCCACTGTGCGGTACATTATTTTTAACAGTGTATTTGATGAATTAATTCAATTCAATTCCTTTATTAATCCAAGAGATCATATACATCATATAGGAGTCAATAAGTACAGACATGATTGAAATGATAGTGTAATGGAACTTAATACAGAACAGTGTGAATAATATGTATATAATTATGACATTAAAAATACATCAATAGAATAGATCACCTTGTCCATAAGGAATATTTTTAATTTATATATGAATTTGTCAATATGAAATTTCCTTTAAAATACTGTCTAATTTATTATAGATAATTGTATCTAGATAATAAGAATTTTTTTTCATATGGTCCTAACCTGAGGATATTATGTTGCAAATTTAATCCATGACGTGTAGAATGATTATTGTGATTTGCATTCTGAGGTTTAAATTCTTCGAAATTTTTCTTGGCAAATTTTAGGATTTCAAATAGAAATATACAAGGCAGTGTAAGAATTTTTTTGTTTGACAAAAATCTCTATACATGAATCCCTGGGTTTTAACATACATCGTATCGCTTTCTTTACAGCAAAATTAGAAAAATAGAAAACTCTTAACAGTGTTAATATAAGTTACTTGGCGCAATCTTTTTAACGCTAAACATATGGAAACACATTTGCTACAAATATAAGTACAGGATCTCCAATTCAATGATAAATCCAAGTGAATACCTAACAGCTCACAATCAGTTACTTGCTGAATAGGCTTGCAATTTCGTCTTAGAAGTAAGCCAAAAGTGTAATTTGCGAGATGAAATTGCATGAACATTGCTTTGCCTCTGCTTTAAAATAGTCATTGATTTTGTTTACGTTAACAATTATATTGCCATTATCTTTCTCATTTACAACCATGAAGCCTAAGAGGCTACCTTGTGGAACTTCGATGTCTACTGTTATTCTACAAACTGTTTTCTGTTTCTTAAATAAGAATTTAACAGATCTTTGAAGGGACCCTGTATACTATAACACTCCATATTATTCAAGAGAATGTCATGGTCAACGCAGTCGAAAGCTTTCGATAAAGCAATGAAGATTGCGACAACTTTGTCACCATGATCAAGATTTGTGTATATGAAGTTTAATATATTTAAAAGTGCTGAAATAATTGATTTATTTTTCTTAATACCATGTTGATTTGGTGATAATAAATAATTGTTAGATTCTAACGACTTTACTATGCAATTTGCTAATAATTTTTTAAATTGTTTTGAGAAAACCGAAAGGATTGTAATGAGACGATAGTTGGACATGAGTTTCCTGTCGCATTTTTTTTAATAGAGTGTAACGAAGTGATTTTATTTTATTAAGTTAAGTTTGGTAGCTAGGTGTTATTTGTCTGTTTGAAAAATATTTTATCCATTATAGTACTGCGCTTGTAAATAATAACAGGTTAATTGTTAATTATAGATAGGTAGTAGTGATGTTTTTATGCACATTCCACATAGGCCAAGTGGCCGGCAGTAAGCGAATCGCGACGCACGCATTGTGTCCCCGACACCCTTATGCCCGCGCTTGAAGGAGCCCGAGACTGAAAATAATCAAATTAGTTTTCGTCCAGCTCCCAAACGAGGAACCACGCCGGCCAGCACAGTAAGTAAACTCGTGAGTATAAGGATATATTGGCATTTAAATTTCATGCGAAATTATTCTAAGTCGATGAACGGGTGACGTAGTTGTAATATACCGCGCATGACTACCGTATCTCATCCTACTTCTGCGTTTTGGCAGTGTTAGTAGCATGAGGATTTTATCATTTAGTTAGTCTCCGTTTGACCGCTACTCGAAGCACCACGCCGACCTAGATAGTAAGTAAATTCGTGAGTATACAGAAATAGGTAATTAAATTTAATGCGAAATTATTCTAAGTCGATGAACGGGTGACGTAGTTGTAATATACCGCGCATGACTACCGTATCTCATCCTACTTCTGCGTTTTAGTAGTGTTTAGTAGCATGAGGATTTTACAATTAAATTAGTTCTCGTCTGAGCGCCAACCGGAGCACCACGCCGACTTGGATAGTAAGTAAACTTGTGAGTATAGAGGTAAATAGGTATACAAATGTAATTGCGAATTTTTCTAAGTCGATAAACGGGTGACGTAGTTGAAATATTTCGCGCATGACTACCGCATCTCAGCCTATTTCTGCCTTTGGCAGAGTTTGGTAGCCTGAGGATTTTCCGAACAAGTCAGTTGCCATTGAGCTGCTGACCGAGGAACCACGCCGACCAGGATAGTAAGTAATCTTGTTGTAAGTATGAAGGTATAGGTTTGTTTTAACCTGAATTCGGGTGACGTATTGCGAGATTCCGCGCATGACTACCGCGTCTCATTCTATTTCTGCTTTTTGGCAGAGTTTAGTAGCTTGAGGATTTTGCAGAGTATCCGAGACCAGTCCGTTGCTGCCGCCCGTACCGTCCAGACGTGCCGACCCCGACCGCTCCAGAGAGGAAGCCAGCACAGGATCAGGAAGTAGGTAGCAAGGTTTGATAAAGGTTTAGTAAATAATCGGTATTACTTGGCTGGTGAGTACTTTCCGGGCTTTATTTTTTAGAGTTAGTGAACCGCGAGCGCTAAACGTATCCGCCTCATATCCTTCCTTAGAACGGGAGAGCGGCCGAAGGTTGGAATTAGAACCGAGTTCCACCGCGTTACACCGCGTGTTCTCCAGGCCACCTGAGCACGTAAAAATTCTGCAGGGTGACTTGGAGATACTAGCATTTGATACCGCGTGTCCTCTTGGCTACCTGAGTCCGTTTTTTGGCAGGGTGACTTAGAGGTATTTCCGTAACCGCGTGCCTGCCAGGCCACCTGAGCACGTAAAAATTCTGCAGGGTGACTTGGAGGTGTCGTCCGTAATCGCGGGTCCGCCGGGCTGCCTGAGCACGTAAAAATTCTGCAGGGTAGCTTGGGAGCTTTGACCATACCGTCGTCGTCTTAGATTTGCAACCGTTCGGCTTGCCACTCCTTCCCCCCCCCACCTTGAACCGCGTTATACCGCGTGCCCTCCAGGCCACCTGAGCACGTAAAAATTCTGCAGGGTGACTTGGAGGTATTGTCAGTTGCCATCGCGTGTTCTCTAGGCCACCTGAGCACGTAAAAATTCTGCAGGGTGACTTGGAGGTATCGTCCGTAACCGCGGGTCCCCCGGGCTACCTGAGCACGTAAAAAATTCTGCAGGGTAGTTTTGGAGTTTGACCATCCCGTCGTCATCATCAATTCGCCGCCACTGTTAGGCTTGTTACTCCTTCCCCCCCCCTTACCGTAACCGCATTCAACCGCGTGCCCTCCAGGCCGCCTGAGTCAGTTTCTTTGGCAGGGCGCTTTGGAGGTACTAGTCGGCGTACGATAAATCCGGAACCATCCATCAGCCAAGCGATAGTAAATAACCGCTTCAGATAGGCATAGTTTTGCTTGTATTGGCGCCTCCTGGTATCCGTCCGCCGTCTGCTCGTGACCGATTAAGTTATTGCTGGTTACCGTTTCACCGCTTTACCGAACCGCTCCGCTTGACCGCTCGCTTACTACCCCGCTCGCCCGTCGTTAAGACATCGCTGCTCACCGTTTCACCGCTTTACCGTACCGCTCCGCTTGACCGCTCGCTTACTACCCCACTCGCCCGTCGTTAAGACATCGCTGCTCACCGTTTCACCGCTTTACCGTACCGCACCGCTTGACCGTCCGCTTACTGCCCCGCTTGTCCGTAGGTAAGACCGTTGTAGTATAAGTTGTAGTTATTAAGGTGTGTATAAAGTGTAAACACTAATTAGTGTGTAGAATAATTGTACATATATTGAATGAGAGTGTGTTCCTTAACTGTAGTGTGTAAGTTCCCTTTTTCCCGACCCCTGGCTTAGCCGTATCTTCACTGCAGTTGCCCGGCCTCTATCGTCCCGCCGATAGAGTAAAGTGGTGTTTCTGCACTCTAAACAGAAACTGGCGCCCGAGATCTCCGTACCGTGTGCACCGCCGTAGTGTTGGGCGTCAAAGTGACACTTCCGCTCTTGAGTAGAGCACCGGAAGTACGTCACAAGAGGAACAATTTTAGACAGTTTAAACAATCTGAAAAAAATACCATGTCTAAAGCATACATTGATTATGTGACATAGAGGTATAGCTAGTTGTCCAGCACATTGTTTAATTATTTTTACCGAGAAGTCGTCAAAGAACGTGTTTTTTTAAATTATTAATTACTGATGCCTTCATATTTTCAAGAAAAGAAACTGTGGCAACGATACTATAAATGGTAGCTATGTCGAGAACAGAAAAAAATAAATTAGCAACGTAAGTATACAACTAGTTTTTACTATGCCACTGAATTATGAATAAATTTGGTGTAGTTCAAGTCCTAATTCCACCTTTGGTTATAATTCAAGTTATAAATAACAAGTTTTATTCTTGTCTAACGGGGTTAGCTGAAATTTATTTATTTATCGCAAAGAATGAGAGTCGCTCGAAATGAATTATTTTATTTGAGTTTGATTGATTTCTTCTAATATTTCTCTGATTCCAATACATCTCACGAATTATAACTTGATAGCGAAACTTTCCACTAGTTTTACTTGTTTGTGTTGGATTCAATTATTGCTTCTTTGATGCTATCAACTGAAGGCATTTTAATTAAATTTACACTCCCTTTCATTGTAAGAAAATAAACAATTAGAAAAGTTAGACTGCACCTCAGGTAGTCATTGCGCTAATATAAGTAGCAAAATAAGCTCTTATGCGAACACTTCAATAATTTCATGTGCAAAAATTAAATACAATATAAAACAAATAATATATTACTTTATATTTTTGACGGGTGGTTTTTGTTCAAAATTAGATGAACGCTGAACATTTAGAAGAAAGCACTATTGCACTATAACAATTATTTTTTGGCACTAGAAAAAAATGTATTATTAATAATCGTTCTAAATGAATTGTAGTTAGATTCCGGTGCCTGGCATGAAAAATACGTTTTGGTGAAAGCCAATTGCGCTTGACTCTCGACCATGTGTCACACATACTGTTACTATCTTAGTTTATAGAAAAATAAAAATAGTTTCATCTTACACAGTTTCTGGGGAAGATGAAGATATAGAGTATTTCTAAAATAAGTTTTGACTGAAATTTTCAGTGGTCTTGTCGAAATTATTTTATTTTTCCCCCACACAAATAATGTCAGAGATGAAATTTTTCAAAAATCTAAGTTATAAATTTTACAATACGTCAATTGTCTTTTTTATGATTCCATAGCATTAAATAGAAAATCGACAGGAAATTAGGTTTACGATTTTGAAGTGATAACGACACACCAAAACGTACTTATTTATTGATCATCAATTTTCGACGTTGTAGGTACAGCGGATATTTAAGTGAATATAACGTCGGAAATCACACGTCATTTTCACGTCTATTCATTGGTCAGTGACGTCGCCGACCAATCTGTACCAAAAAATTACGTGACTATGACGTCATACGTCCCACAATTGTTTGCTGGGAGTTTTTAGTACACCGAAGCGATGTTGGAGATATGCCAGAGTCGAACTGTTGCGTCAGTAATATAACGCACCCACACTGCTTTAGAGTTTGTTTATAAATCGAAATAAATTAAGTATTCAATTTTATTATGCAGCTCCATTTACAATAATATTTTTTTTATTTAAAACCAAAAAAAAATTACGTAACTTTTGCGAAGAAATGTACCTCCCAAGACCACTCCTGTTATAAATAATAGGAGCGGACGTAAACGTCATTTCTCCAAAACCCCAGTGGTCTAGTTATTAGTAAGATAAAAAAAGGTAAAACCATACAAAACTATTCTTCCATCTTCGATTTTTAATTTTCGGGAATTATTTTTTGAGAAAAAAATATCGATACACAGATTATACTTTTTTCCCAGGTAGTCAGAATGCGTAAAACAGAAAAACAATAATTGGTCCAACAAATGAAAATGTGGTCGAAAGGGTCGAAAGACCATTTTCAACAAATAAGTTTATTTTTTATTCACTCAGAAGTATTAAGTCACTAATTAAAAGTAATTCTATGTATGTTACAATAATTTCTTATTTGTCTCAACAAGTTATAATAATTTTAGTAGTAATGAGCAATGAGTAATAAAATATGCCGATTAGATTCTTCACAATGATAATTTTTTTTATTCTAAGTATCTTTTGTATTTAAATACTCATAGTAAAAAATTATGTTCCAGTTACACCTCATAGGCTTGATATTATGAAAATTTTTAAAATTACCATTAGTATTTATCAAGATATTTATCAAGAGAGAGAAAGTACAGAAATGTAATGTAATTATATCTCTAAATGTTTTCATTTCTATTTTACTTTTGCTCGATCTCGATTGGAATTAAATATGTTTCATCATTCGTTATCAGGAAAAATGTCAAGAAAATTATTATTCTAATATGGTTAATACTGTAAATCTCACTTTATACCGTTTACTTCAGAGTGGGTTTATTAAGCTTTTTACATGGTGTACATGCGGCACTCCACTACGTTGCGAAAAATCAGTGTATCTGGCCAACTGAACGCATTAGATAGATAACCGGCATTTTCCATAAAAAGCCTTTTAGTCTCAAAAATTAAATCAGAGCAGTATGAACGGTTTAAAGGACTAAAAGCATTTTGATTGTTTTCATTAAAATAATTTTATAACTTGTAATTTGAAAATGCGAGCCCATTATTGTATATTTATTAAGGGATTATTAGATTTAGCTCTCAAATGAGTTTTATTTTAAATTTTAAATAATTTATTCGATTTATAACGCATTTCAAAGTATTTTATTATTTATTAACACTGAAAGATAATAATAGTTATACATAATTTGTTATATACAATGCATTGCAGACAATTCGATTTATATTTTTATGTGCATGTGTTAATACTAGTTTAATTGCTAAAATAGAAACAAATGGACACAGTGACTTTTAGGTTACAACAGAATTATGAACTACATAAGAAACATACATTACTGAAACAAATAAATTTGAGACTTATTTACATAAAAGATTATAATCAGTAATTAGGGCCTTTGATCTAATCTTTCACGTGGTTAAAAATACTGTTTAAATTAACGTCAATGTGATGAAACTACAAGTGCTAAAACTGAAATTCAAAAACTATTGTATAGCTGGTACAAATTATACATACAGCTATAAAAATGACATAATTATACAGTATGTTTTACAAACCCATAACTTGAATAAAAAATCGCTACTGAATATACCTTCATACATAGCCCTGCATGATATTCACATATGTGATATGGACGCACATATACATACATTGTTTTAAAGTTAAAAGAATGAGAAAAATAACCATAGGTGTCGCATCCAAAATTTCCGGAAGGAGGAAGGCGGAGCAAAATTTTTTAGAAATGCGTCTGAACGTTTCTTCACAGTGAATACAAGAAAATATTTTTCTTTCTGTAGAATAAAAAAACTAATTTTCTGAAAAATACGTAATATAAACATATTAGTTTTGTTAGCATTGCTGCAATGTATCTGCATTGGCATTTGTTTTAATTGCCAAGAAAGTGTATATTGTTTTTGTTTATGTAGAAGTGCAAATGTATTCAATATGTATAAGTTAATTTTACTGTTTTATTGCCTGCCCTTTGTACACGTCGCGTCAGGTTATTTCTTTATCGGTGCCCGAAGGTATCAGTACTTTTAATATTAATAAGAAATCCCTTATATCTATTGCACCTACTTTGTTTTGACGAACGAGCGGCTTAAGGACTATCTACAATTTTTCATGAATCAAGAAAGACTATCAGTCCTAGCTACTCTATTCATAGAACATGAAATATGTGAATCAATCAATTTGAGCAATGTTATTGAAAAAATATATCTGAAACCTAAGCGCGAAAAGTTTTAATAAACCGTAGAGTTAACAAATTTTGCAACTAATTCGCAGACTACAGTTTTAATAACTACTATATTTTTGAAAAAATTTTCAAAACATAATTTATTCAACACTTATACGGCTCTACGAGCACATCTTCCGCTTTCATTATGTAAAGTATCTATCTCTAGCTAATTATATTTTTAAGGATGCATTTATTTTATTTTTGTCAATTTTACTATTTTTGTCTACTATGGGGATGAGGTATGGTCATCCGTTTAATTTCCGATATTCGATCAGTGATGTTAAGCAGTACTGATCGAGCCCGGCAATTGGATGGATGACCGATAACTCTGTTGTACAACCAAAATTCTACAAAAAATTTAATTATCTCGAAAAAATAATGTTACCAAAAAATCACCCATATCACATAGAAGGCCTTCAGCCATTAGAAACATTTAAAAAACGCCCGAGACCGAAATTACACGTGTTCAAAATATCACATGTCACACCATTTTTTTTAGTCAGTTAGATAAAGAATAAAAAATAATAATCAAAACTTCAAACCGTAATTATTTATCTCGATTCTCCGATTTTTAAAAGCCGAAATAGTAAAATTAATTTTCATTACAAAACCGCCCCGCAGCATAAGCGCGACGGCGGGCGCCGCGGTGCACTTACAAACATTAAAATGGCAAAAAAACTTATAAAGACATTCCTAAGCAATAATAACAAACCGGTCTGAACGATTTTATTGCAATCCAATATTTTAATTTCACTGGTCGACAGAAGCAAATAATTATCAGAGGCCAAAACCATCATAAAATAGTAAAAGCCAAATTTCTATATTTCTATATATAAATTTTAAAAGTTGCTAGTCGCACACACCAAAAAATTAATTTTTATAAAGCAGTAAATTGGCAAATTTCACAATATTTTATGAACTTTTCAACGTTTTCTGTTAAACCTTGCCAATTATATTTACTTTTAATTCTTCTAATGGTTTCATTTATTCCGCGATGCAAGTTGTTTTTTTCTGTATGGTGTTGATCTAGAATAATTGGAATTTGATCTTCTTCTGGAGTTCATACGACATTTTGGCATATTACTAATTTCAAATCTTTCTCAGCAAAGATAAAACATAAAATTTCAAGTGATGATAAATCTAAGTTGTTCTCAAAGTTTGAGAAAGGTCTAAATTATTTTGATTTTTAAACAGTGTGAAAAATAGTCGTTTACAGAATCTGGATCGTTCGGTAAAGGGATTAGAAAATAGTTCCTTTTCCTAACGCCTTTGCTAGAAAATATATTGATTTTGTTGTTGTAAAATTCGGGTTGTTCGTCGAAAATACCTTCAATTATACTATAATGAAGGTCTTGCAGATTATTTTGTTGGAAAAAGGTGATGAGGTTTTTGTTTTCTCTGTCTTATAAATGTTTATTAGATAACTGAATTTTAGAGTAACCGATTAGCGATTTTGTTTTATACAAATTTACAAAAGTATTGAATTCTTGAACAATCTGTTCATCAGCGTCATCATTGGGATTTTGATCGTCATCCGAATTTTCGTTAGAAGCTAAAATGTTTGTGTGGAAGGTTACACAATCCTTAACGTGATTAATTTTATTTATAGAAAATTCATCTACATTTTTGTTAATGTTACCGGGTTTGTATAAGACTTCATAGTCATATTCTTCTAACTTCAGTCGCCAACGCGCTAGTCTACTTCCGGGGTCTTTAATCGAAAATAGCCATGTTAGAGGTCGGTGACTAATTTAAATTTTCTAACAAATACGTATGGTCTGAAGGGTTTCACAGACCAAACGATTGATAAAAGCTCGCATTCAATAGTGGAATATTTGGTTTCGGTGCCACATAAAATTCAAGAAGCGTATGCGATTGGTAGATCTTTATCTATTGGGCCTTGTGAGAGCACGGCGCCTATCGCAAATGAGCTAGCGTCAGTAGTTAGAACGAAGGTATCGTTAAAATTAGGATAAATAAGGATTGGAGTTGTAGTTAAAGTTTTCTTAAGATTATCGAAGGCATAAACACAGTCATTTTCAATGTTAAAAATAACGTCTTTCTGTAAGAGTTTTGTTAGGGGCTTGGAGAGTTTAGAAAAGTTAGGAATAAATCATCTATAATATCCAGCTAAGCCCAAGAAAGAGTTTATTTATTTCGGATTCTTAGGTCGAGGAAAATTTACAATAGTTGAAATTTTTTCAGGATTTGGTTTTACACCGTCTTTTTTAAAGAGATGTCCCAAATAAGCTACTTCCTTACGTAAAAATTCACATTTGTCAGGTTGAGTTTTGAGGTTAGTGTTACATAGACGGTTAAAAACTTCTATCAAACGGGAGATGTGGTCATGAGTAGTTTGAAAATAAACAATGATGTCGTCCATATGCACGAGACATCGTCCGTTTTTGGATTTCTAATAAAATGTTATCCATCACTCTTTGAAATGTTGATGGAGCATTTTTTAACCCAAAGGGCATTTGCACGAATTCCATAATGTCTGTTTTCAACAGTGAAATCCAGAAGCCAGGTCTAGGGTAGTGAAATATTGGCATTTGCCTAATTGGTCTAGGAGGTAAGAGATGTTTGGTAATTGGTATTTATCGTTGATAGTCAGTTCATTTAGTTTCCTGTAGTCCACACAACTCGCCATTTTTGTTTTCCTGACGCGTCTAATTTTTTAGGGACTACCCAACCAGGGTGAAATACATGGTCGAATTATACCTTGTTCTAACATTTTGGACATTTGTGTTTTTACTTCCTCTTTGTGTATATGAGAATAACGATATGATTTAGTAAATGCAAGTTTCGCGTTGTTGTGTCAATCGAATGTTTAATTTCGTTAGTAAAGGTTAGGTTGTCACCTTCTAAGTAAAATATATCTGAGAAATCTAAACAAAGTTGTGTAATTAAATTTGTTTCTTCCTCGTTCAAATAATCTACGCGTAATTGATTTTTTTATTTCTAGAGTTCTATCTGAATGTTGAAAATCTAGGTTTGAGCGTTTAAGATTGCTCTGAATTTCTGGACGGGTTGAAGTTTAAGGTTTGAAAAATCAATTGTCTAGGGAATTGCGTTGGGATTTATGATTGATGTGAAAATTCTCCCTTGTCATTAATTTGTACCTATGACATTTGGTAAGCGTCCCTATTCATTTTCCTGCGCTATCAGTATAGCGTCAGTATTTTTTTAGATTATACTTTAGTTTGAATATTCTTTCGGTACGTGGTTCAATAGAAATTAAATTTTGGATATTGGTATTATTACCAGGGATATCTTGAATTGGAATTTGTGCTTTAAGTTTTTCCCCGTGGAAGTTCAGGTGTATCTTCGTTTACTTTAAAGAGCGGAACATTTTTAAAATCCGTTATTAATTATTTGTTTTTTATATCAATAATACAATTATAGTGTTCTAGAAAATCTGATCCTAGAAGTCCGTCAAAGTCAATATTTAAATTATACACAAAAACTTTATGTGGATCACCAGGTTTAAATGGAATTAAAGTTGATTCGTTAATAAGTACCTTTTTCACTAGTGATACCTTGAATAATAACGTTTTCTGGGTAACGTTTAGGATAATTGTCACAAGTTTTGGTTTTAAAAACTGATAAAAACTGCGTCGACTAAAATTTTGAATTTATTTATAATGTTTTTGATATAATATAGACTTCTGGAGTTAACATGTAAAAGAGAATTTAAATGAAGATCTGCTCTTCGAAGTTCAGTGATGGGTTGAAATTGTCTTGTAGGTTGAGTGCTTGAATTTGATTGGATATTTCGGTTACAGGACGTAACTGTTGGATAAAAGGTTCTGTTGGGTAATTTAGACCTTAATAAAAATCCTGAGGATTAACGATATAATCAACTTCGGTGTTTAGAGAATTAGCAGTATAATTCTCGTAGGTGTTTTGAGAATTAGCAGTATAATTCTCTGGAGTATAGTTTTGATTGCCTTGGAGATAATCGAATTCATAATTCTCTACGTATTCAGGATAATTATTAAATGGAAAATTTTCATGTTGATTAAACTTATATCGATCATCATGTGGTTCTTAACTCTGTTCATAATTTACATGATGAGTTCGTTGTTGATTGAATTGATTAAAATTTGTGTTTTGTTGTTGAATGCTTACTGATTTTGTTGTCGATAATTTTGAAAATTTGGATTAGGTCTGTTTTGTTGATGAAACACTTGTTGGTTTTGTTGAACATTTTGAAAATTTGGCCTCGTAAAATTTTGTAATTGACTTGTAAATGGATTTGGTCTGAAATTTGTGTTTGAGTTTTGAAATGATAATTGTTTTTGTCTTGTGCGACATTCATTTATAGGGTGACCACTGTGTTTACAAAATGTACATGATTCCTGTAAGAAATTTACATTTGGTCGCCTCTGTAAAGTTGGGATTGGATTTTTTGTTTGAATAGAATTGATTTTTAGGAAATTTTTGGGATTCAAAATATGGTAATTGTAATTCCCGTCGAATTCTGTTTATTGCGTCTAGCATAGTTGAAGGATTACCTTCGCGAATAATTTGTCCCAGTTTGGTTCTAAACCGGTCAATAGAATATATAATGACATGTTTTCAATTAACTCAGATTGAGATTGTTTTTGATCTTGAGTTAGTGCTTGTTTTTTGTATGAATACTTGCATTTTAGCACTGTGAGCTTAGAGTCTAGCTACAAATGTTAAGGCTGATTCATTTGTAAATTGGTGAATTCATTGAAGATCCTGAATTAAAGAATTTAATTCTCTTGAATCACCATAGTGGGCGTCAAGTAAATATTTAATTTCTGGCCATGTTTCAGGGGTTTCGTGAAATGTCTAGTTCGGCAGCTCTTCCGCGTAATTTATTTTTTATATGGAGAGTCAGAAGAAGCTTTTGATCTCCTTGTGCCATATGCTGTGCGTGCCTACATGAATTTATAAATGTATGTAAATTTATTGGGTTACCATCAAACTTTGGTACGATAAAAAAAGATTTCAGAGAGTTTGTAAAGCACAACTTGTTCTACTGTATCTGGCATTGTTGCTTATTTATTTAGAAATTATTTATGGTAATAAAAATAATAATGAATTAATTTTATTAAAATGCTTAATACTTGTTGAAACAATAAAGGGATATATGGGTTACTTCTGAATATTAGAACTGTAATTTAGTATTAACAGTATAATACTCTTGAATAAAATATAAAAAATTAAAACGTAATAATTCTTAAAATGAACTTACGCTAATCTTTCCATGTGTGGTTCTGTTGAAATCGAGTGTTGCTCCGTAAGCCTGGGTCCACTGAGATGTCCCTATAAGGGGCGTTACTGTGTGTTCCTTCTACAGGGATATATCTCAATGTCGAAGACACCGATTTCTTTGACTTGTAATGGTTTTTTACTTGTTATTGTGTGCTTGCGTATTTTCTTATTACTTGTGTGCTGTTGCGTGTTGGTTCTTCCGTTGAAGGATTAGGATCCACCACTACGACAAAGAAGTTCTCCTTTTTCTTGAAACACTATCCTACTGGCTAGGCATCTTATTACGGATGTGCTCCTTGTTCCTTTGGGCGTCTTCTTCAAGTTAGGCTCCCTGTCCGTAATGTTGTGTGGATCCTACCGACTGCGCCAATTGTTAAATCACCAATTGTACGTTTGGTTTTTTAAAAACATTTATTTACTTATATGGAACATATTTGTACCTGGTTTTTATAACAATGAATTTGAACGTTAAATTTACTGAGTTATAGGTAGAAGTATCTACAGTGGTAAGAATATTTTAATTACTTAAAATTATTAATTTAACCAGAGAATGCAGTGACGTGGTTAAATTTTTATCAATGAAGGAGGATACCCACAATTTATGAAAAGCGCTGATAGTTTTTTAAGATTATTTAACCTTAATGAAGGGTATGAAGTAGCTGTCACTCTACTTTTCATTCCCAATAATAAATTTATTTTTTGCTTTTCAAAATGGAACGAATCATAATGTAAGTATCGCCCGGATGAGCCTGGTTTGGTATACCAAGACGTTATGACAGTATTATCACCTATTCTTATGTAGTTGGTATCTAAGAAGCTGACACTATGGTCCTGGTCTTCTACTTCGATGGTAAATTGCAATTGTTGGTTGTAGTTATTAAACAACTTGTTCTTTATTGTTAGCGAGGATACTAAGAATGATGTCGTCCACATATTTTTTTTAAAAAGGGTATCTCAAAATCTGTTATGTTTAAACGATCATTAATCAAATCATCCATCACATATTGAGCTAAAATAGGTGACACTGCTCTACCCATAGGCATACCAAGAGTCTGTTTTAAACAATATTATTGCAGCTAAACATAGTAGTATTAAATAGAAATTCTATTAGCTCTAAAAATCTGTTTTAGTGATTTTGCAATGTGGTTGTATTGCATCCCAATGTCTTTCAATGGAATTTTTTGCCAATTCAACTGTGATGTTATTAAACAATGATTTTACGTCTAGACTAACTATTACGTAATTGTCTGGTAGTTGATATTCTTGTATAAAAGTACAAAATTGAAAGGAGTCTGATAAGAAAGTTATTATTGATATTCTACGAGATGGTGAGAATATTCCTTACAAGTTGGGTTATACCCCTATTCGGGCTATTCACCCCCGAAATGATCGGTCTTAAAGTTAAAATTGGTTTATGAATTTTGGGAAGGCCATAAAATTTTTTAATGACACCGTTATAACATCTGTATGTACTACCTTCCTGTACAGATATCATTTCACTTTTCTCTAGTTGTGAAATTATGTTATTAGCTTTACTTTGAATTATGTTACTAGGATCTCTATCGAGGACTTGATAATAGTTATCATCAACCAAAATCTCTTTCGAGAGTCTGTAATATTGTTTATTGGTCACAATGGTCGTAACTTTCATTTAATCCGATTGAATGATTTGTAGTTCAGGATGTAATTTTAAAAAACATTTACAATTTAGGAACTCATTATAAAATTGATAAGGACAATTATTGTTTCTTTGTACAAAGTTGGTTATAATATTAGTGGTTTGTGTTAGGAGTAGGTTTTTTCCCTATTACTAACATTATGAATATTTTTAACGATATGATCGACATCTGACAGAAATTTTGGTATGTTAATGTCCTTCGACAAAGGTTCAATACTAAATTTAGGACCCAGTGCTAGGAAATTTAAAATTTCATTAAGAATTTCAATATCAGACAGATTCTTTATCCAATTAGTTGGAGTTTCAATTTTAGACCGTAATAATAATTTTAAGTTATTAGATTTTCTACCATTGACGTTTTTGACTTGATAAAATTTTTTATTGTAATTAATAGATCATTTTTTAAAAAAGTTGACCGTAGTGTAATAAGGTAATTTATTACCACGTTTGTTTTTTGTACTTTTAAAAAGTTTTTCCAAGTCTCTGACGTTGTCATGTGTAACCTTTATCTCTGAATTACGAAACGAAAATCATTAATTTGTTGATTATTGATTATTCATTTATTTATTAATTATTCTAGTTTTGATGTTTCAATAATCAACAAATCAATGATTTTCGTTGTTAAACCTTTAGTTAATAATGTTTTTTATAATGTAAGGAACTAGTTTTCCTGTTAATAATGTTCATTGCTTCATTTATAACCTCACTTGTAAGTACCTTTTCACTTTATTAAAACAATTTGTAAATTAATAATTTTTTGTAGAATTCCTGATGAAGAAACAATAAAGTTTCGAAAGATAGAAATTTAAAAGAGTTTTTTTTATCACGTGACTGCATTCCCTGGTTAGTGATTTTTTGTTTTTAACTTAGAGAGTCGTCTAATCCAATCTCTGTACTTATAGATAGATATGGGGTTTTATCAGCACATCCGTAATACTTTCTGGTACAATACTATGAAAGAGCTGAAATTAGTGGCAAATACTTACATCAAGCTAGCAACATTAAGAAACAGGAAGACTTTTCTCCTTCATTGTAGAAAACATGAATTGATACCAACATACATAACGTATGGTGTAAAAAAACGTTGAAAACCTCACTGGTCACGCTGTAGGGAGGACATTACACCAAATTGCACAATTCAATAATAGGTTAAGAAAAACAATAATTAATTTAGAGATTAAGGTTATATATGACAGCGTCAGAGACTTGGAAAAAACTTTTTAAAACTACAAAAAACAAATTTAGTAATAAATTACCTTATTACACTATGGTCAACTTTTTTAGAAAACAATCTATTAATTGCAATAAAAAGTTTTATCAAGTCTAAAAACGTCAATGTTAGAAAATTTAACAACTTAAAATTATCATTATGATCTAAAATTGAAACTCCAACTAATTTGATAAAGAATTTGTCTGATAATGAAATTCCTAATGAAATTTTAAGTTTCCTAGCACTGGGTCCTAAATTTATTATTAAACCTTTGTCGGTCGGATAGTAGCATTTGGACCATATGAGAAGTTTCACATACCTCTTACCACTACTCAATTTACCTTAGTCAGTATATGACCAGCAGGCTGGCCACTATCATTTGTCCGTTCCATAACCTATGGCATACTGAGGGAGAACTAATAAGTTCGAAGCCGGTCTATGTCTGGTTAGGAATTGACAAATAATATTGGCTACCGATCTATCATGATTTGAAGATATAATCCAATGCAGGTCGGGGTATTTGCCCGCTGAGTAGTTGTTTTGTTCAAATCATATTTAATAACAGTAGTTTAGTCCACCTGGGCTAGAGGTCGCCGCTCTCGGTACTTGCTTCGCAAGTCGCTATCCGCCACAGAGACATCTATGATGTCGGTCGGATAGTAGCATTTGGACCATATGAGAAGTTTCACATACCTCTCACCACTACTCAAAGAGATAATTGTCCTAATCAATTTTATAATGAGTTCCTAAATTGTAAATCTTTTATAAAATTACATTCTGAACTAAAAATCAGAATGCAAAATTAATACATTACTCATTTAAAATTGAATATGAGAGAATACTGTCGAGACGAACTTGTTTTAATTGAATGAAATTGGTTTTAAACGATTTTTCTCAATAACAATAATTAATCTGAAAAGAATTTTTCGATAGATCTGTTTGACATATTTTCTTCATACTGAACAGTTTTATTTATTTATTTTTTTAATTTGACACAATTTTTTGGGTGCTCTTGAGACGTGCCCTCTCTGGTGAACCAATTCCATCGATATTCGTTTGGATTTTTCCTTGTGCAATTCCAAATAATATGTAAAGTTTTAGATAATCAGCGACATGTACACACAGATACACAGACATATACAGACACACAGATGGCATGTCGATTCGAAACAATTTCCTATTTTCAGATTTCAAAACATTAAATTTGATCATATTTTGGAATTTGATTTTTTTCACAGCGCCAATATTTTTCTTTCTGTAGATGGACGAGAAAGTACAATGTAAATTGTGCAAATATAAAAGTGGTTCAGTGTTATCTGTAACATAACTGAATTAATTTATCAACGAACTAAACTTAAAGAGGACATTTTTATATATGACGATCTAGAGGGAATACATAACTTTGTCAGACTCTGTACACGTTCATTTCAACCTTAGGCACTTTCGTGACAGACATATATACCATATCCCTTAGTTAATTTAACGACACAGATACGGAAATATAGTCCACACGCCCTTGAAAAGTGTCCTATAAAAATAATATATCTGTTCAGTCCGTGGAATGAAACACACTCACAGCAATTACTGCTGCTTTTTGCCATCAGTGCATTTTGTTGATGGGTTAGACACAAAGCGGATATGAGCTATGTCTATGTTAATATGTCAGTAAGGCACAACCTTTCAGTTTCAGGCCAAAAGTCACTTAGTTTGATCCACAAAATCAATACAATGTACTCTAGCTTTGCGGTAGAAAAATGAACGTGCCGAATAAGAAGGAATCTTGTCTTAATAATGCCACAAAGTATTTCATGAATTAATATTTTACATCTGACATTTTGAAATTTTTTAAATGATAACTAATGATTAATTAAGAAGTCATGATTTAATTAATATAAAAAAATTACTTTATGTATTGTCAAAATTTAGTTTTCATTAAAATTACAAGAATTATTAGAAAAATTCCTCAAAATCTTTACAAAATCTGAGATTTTATATTTATATTTAAGAATGAATTATATACATCCAAACTTGGCCTAACAGTGAGAAACACATAAGCGCAATTTTAGCAGAAGTTTTTATGGGTTACGTGGAAAACAAAAATAATTAATTGAAGCTAACATTTCTTATAATGGTATGTGTACGAAAATGATACAGTTAATTTTACAAATGGCTCGGGCAGTGTGAAACATAGTGGTGCGTGCTTCCACTCAAACCGTGCAGATTCAAAACCGGACAGGACCTGAGACTATCAATAAAAAATAGACACAGCATGTCAGTGGTAATCACTAGGCATGGGACAATTTTCGTGATTCCCGGGACCGGCTTCTCGATCGGCTTGCCTTTCATATAGGAAAGGAGAGTAGCTGTGCGTATTCAGCAAGATTTAGAGCATATTCCTTATTCACTTTCAGTTTATCTACAAACGTTACGTAGATGGCTGGCGCAAGGATAAAAATAAATCAGTAAGTGTAAATTTCTGTTCACGAAGCCACGGATTTTGAGGAACATAAAATCATTCATGTTGTTATGCGGATCTTAAGTGCTATTCACTATACATGTCCACTGTTAATATGTTGCAAACGGGTGTTGCAAACCAATTCACGAACAATTGAGGAATAGTGGTAAATGCTTCTTGTAATATTGCTCTTAAAAGTAAAAATATTTTATTGTTTGTATCAGACGCAACGGCATCTAACCCAGGATAGATATAACAAGAGTGTAATGGACAAAAAAATTTCGAATTTTGGAGTGGCACTTTGGGAATCAGCCCTGCTCGGTGTGAAACTATGATGTATCAAAATGTTGATTTGGTGTTATACAGGGTGTTCTATAAGTCAATTTATAAAAATCGTCACTAATAAACTACCTTTATTTTTCAATATGTGAAAAAAATGCTTTAAAGAAATTGTTTATAATGCAATTTGTTGTGTTTTTGTTGAAAATAAGATAATACGTAAAGAATAAAATTTATTCATAATACTAATTTATTTTAGAAAGATATTTGTGATATCAGCGCAGTCTCAACTTACAAAAATGACTTCTTAAAAAATCAAAAAAAATAACATTATTGAAGAAAGAGGCAGTTTCTACAAAGTAAATTTCAGAAAATTAGTAAGGAGACACAAATTGCATTCTATTCAACTTTTTTTAATGGGATTTTTTCTTATCCTGAAAAATGTAGGTAGTTTATTAGTGACGATTTTTATAAATTGACATAATAAAACACCTTGTAATATCGAGCAATGCATTTTTAATATGTTTAAGTTTTACATTAAGCAGAACTGAATCTTCAAGTCCAAAATTCTACAATTTGTTGTCCATTAGAACTCTTGTTGCATTTATCCTAGGACACAGTGTATGTATAAAGCTGCCAGGCTTTTATGATCTACGTCTACCAAATATTATTATTCATGTGACTTGTCTGGTCCATGCCTTGCAATCTATATGAATACCTTGAATCCAGTACAGGAGATTTCACGAAATGTTAAGACACTCGAGGTATGTATTTTAATTGTCTCTTATCCAGCCCTGCAAGCACAGAAATTGACCGATGTCTAGTAATCATAGTGGTCAAAGTGTGATAACGCGACTATATGGTGAGAGTAAGGTGAGGAAGAGGGATCTGGCGGTAATGCTTCCAGTTCTGTTTCCATTTTAAAATACAGGCGTGGGCGGGCTTGTTAGCGCGTGTATTACTTCAAATATTGATTTTTAATATTAAAATATGGAACATTTCCAAGCAAATTATTATTGAAAAAAATTAAGAGAAGAAACTGAAACACTTTTACTACTACGCATTGCGAATGCATTAATAGCTCAAAATTTTAAAAGAACCAAAACAAACTTCAAAATTATTGAGTTAAATTAATAAATGCGCCTTAAATGTAATTTTTCTTTTGCTTTTTTTCTTCTGCTCACATTGAAGGCAAAAAACGGCGAAGGAGTTAGTTGATTTTATTAAAACAACTCTAGTCAGTACCCTAGTCTGTGACTTCATCGGCAAGTAATTCATTAAATTCTTTAATATTAGAACGCAGTTTCTCCCAAATTATTAATTCAAATTTAAAAAGTAAGTATCTACAGTTGTAGAGAGAATTTAACGAGCTTTAAAAAGTTGTTTTACTTGACCCCCTTACCATTTAAAAGGGGTAGATTCCAACACAGCTTAAGGGTTGAAGTGGAGCGATCGATAATATCCAATCAAAGTGTCCTATTTGAAAATAAAATCAACGGGTCTAAGTGTTTCTCAAAAATGGGCTTAAATGCAGAAAAACAAACCTGTTTCGTTTTAGGTGGTTCACTCTGTATAAAGACTACCCTAACAAGCATCAAATTTTTGATGTTAAATATTTTATTATGGTCAGAAAAATCCGTTGTTTGGTAGGTTAGTAATTTCTCTTTTTCTCCTATTTTCATCGCATCTGTTTATAGAGAAGTTAATCACTAGTGGTAAGTTTAAAAACAATAAATCCTCTTTTATTGCACAATTGCACGTTTTTTTTACGTTTGTTGCATCAAAGATATTTCTACTGGAATTGCTCGTATTTATGTAATATTGTTTAACTTCATACTTAGTAAAGTCGTTTATATGTCAGCTTTTTAAGTTCAACTATTTTACTGACATCAATTTCACCAAGTACCTTACGTTCACAAAAGAATTTAGATCTAAAAAAAGTTACACAAATATTTCCGCTGAAGTTTACAGTGTTTACACATAAATAATAAAAAACAATATAGCAGATATAAAGAGAATTTAGTTCAGAAAGCACTCCATCTGCATAGTTGTCAACTTGAATGAGTTGGATATGATTGATTGACGCGGGAAATCAATTTCCCTCAATTTTACTATATAGAAACTTCATTTTATATTTATAGAATATTCTCCAAATAAATAGACGGAAAAAAGCACCCTTTCAAATTTTATTTGGACTCGAAAACATCGATAATTTCGCGTGATTGGATTTGTAAGTGTTCACGAAAATATCCTACAGCGATTTGTCTGTTAATAATAACAACGTTATTAATGATCCACTAAGTAGAATTGTGAATTTAATAAAAGTAGAAGAAATACTATTAAGGTATTGAGCAAAAATCTTTCCATGATTTTAATGCTTAATATGATAACTAGAATTACCTAGTTCTTTACATGTATAATAGTGATGTTCTTTTCTGATCATACTAATATATGTAGATGCCAATGTTCGAGTACAGTAATTATATGGCAAAAATATCCTCAACGTGGACAAAATTGCAACAACACAAATGATTCTTTTTGCATTATACTCTAAAATGTGTGTTTTATAACATACCCAAAATTTCCATTAATCCAGACATCTGAAATCAATCAAAATCTATTTTCCCTGGCCCAAGAAATTCGTACAAATACAAGATGGCGCCTGATATTAATATTATGATTAATTTGAACGATTTTACATTGAATTAAATTTTATTTACACAAATTTAAAATTAATTATTTCGAAGAAAAACACTGCCTTCAGATGTAAAAATGTATTTCGATACACTACATATGTTTCGGCTTATTAGGCCTTTCTCAAGAGCATTACAGATGAATACTAAAGCTATGAGAAGAATAATCTCCTTTAGAATAATCGCCCTCATCGCTTTAGTATTCATCTGTAATGCTCTTGAGGAAGACCTAACAAGCCGAAACATATGTAGAGTGTATCGAAATACATTTTTGAAGCATCTAAAAGCAGTGTTTTTCTTCAAAATAATTATTTTCAAGATGTTTCACAAGGAACCTACCACATATTCAATCCAGTATATTAAAAATTTAAAATTATTATGCAACAAAGGACACTTTTTTATTAAGAAATAAATGAAAATGGAAATGGTGCGACTTTATATTAAAGATGTGTATTTCACAGTTCTTCATCTACAATGTTTTCACTTTCTAATTTTTCGTCCAGCATCAGTTGTGGAGTGTTTTTACAATTATTTGTATCCTGACAATGACCAAAAGAATTAATACAATCAAAGCCATTTTTCATTCAACCGCATTTAATTGAAGAACAGCCAATTTTGCAACTACACCGTATGAAGATTTTGTCTTTTATACTTGTTCAAAATTCTTTTGTACCGACATATATGTAGTGTGTCCTCTAGGTTTCTGCCAAAAATCGTACTATTATCTTATTTCCAATTTCTTCAGCCTGATCGGTATTTAGGTTAATTGAGCTGTATGATAGTACAAGTTCACGAAAACTTTTGTCTTCCGTAATGCTAATGAAGGCTGATTGCTTTCCAATATGGAGTATTATAGAGGTTGTACCACATCCCGTGAATATATAAAAAATAGACTGTTTATTAACTCATTCCATGTGATCATCTAACGGCACTGATACTGTAAACTTTATATGCCTTAGAATGTTTTTATCACTCCTGAGAAACAACTCATGATTTGCTGGATCACACCATCTGAGATTATGACTAATTTCCCGGGTCGGGATTAATGTGGATTTTGAGTGTATTATACAATACATTTTTTAGAGTATAATACAATAAGAAACATTTGTGGTGTTATTTTTTCCCAGGTTAAAATTTATTTTGACTGTACCATTACGTAAAAGTAATAATTATTTAACACTTTTAAACACAAATTTTTGTAGAATCTACTAATACAACTAGGTACCTTATCCTAACTAGAAATTGACATATAATACAATTCACAGCATTTTAAAGAGAAAATTATTGACCATAACCTATTAAAAATAGTTTAATTATTCACAAAAAAAATTTTATTTTCAATAATCTTTTCAGAAATTATACAGGTTCTTTAACTTTTTTTGAAAATCATCAGGTGGTGTACGATTTGCAATGATTAATAATATTTAAGTTAATATTACTTTGACGTGTAGCAGGGGCGTGCGGTGAGTTTTGATACAGGGGAAGCAGTTTGTGATATAGAGTGATGGGTAGCGCGAGGCCCCGAGCGAAGCGAGGGCAAAAAATTATTTTAAGAGAAGGGACGTGGCTTCCGTATACTCATTTTAAAACAAATGTCGAAAGCTGCAAAGTTATGATATCTAGAAAAAAGTACACTTGTAGGACCGCCACTCCTCAATAAACATAAAACATAAAAACACCACAAAAATTAGACAACCCCCGATTCCAAAGCCGAAGCTGCACGGGCGAGGGTTACACTTATGAAAAAAACGCAGACACACAACCATATCCACCGACATTGCCAGCGCCGGTGGCGAGGATTGAATCCGCAGCGAAATAGAGAGTTTGTTAAGTAGTTAACATGCACATACCTACCTATTTACAATGTAGTTTAATCCGCCTCTCCTTTTTTGCGATGTCGGAAATAACTTCGTCGTAAAAAGTTTGAATTTTTGGACATCTTCACAAAGTCACTTTCTATTGTTAACAGGGACAATTTTGAAAGCCGCTCTTCACTGGTTAAATTTCTTGAAAAAGTTTTTATTCTCGTGTCCGTTTTGATGATTTTGAAAAAAAGGCAGCCATTCCACTAATACTTGAAAAAAAACACTTTGCACTCTTTAAGACACGCTGCAGATTGAGCTAGAACTAAATTTAATCGATGCGCAAAACAATGTACAAATATTGCATTCTGAAAAAGTCTCTTTTACTTTGGCCTGCAGGCCCCCCAATTCACCAGCCATTACAGCGGCCCCATCATAACTTTGGGCGATAAGTTTGGCACCACACTGTAGATCATCGACTATCTGACAAACTATAGTATATAAAGCTGCGGCCGTTCATGGCGTTGCTACGTCTAAAAATCCTAAAAAGCGCTCTTGGAATTTCCCATTTAGATTTATGTAGCGTACTACGATTGACAACTGACTAATATTCGTAATATCGGTTGTTTCATCTAACATAACTGCAACAAAAGGAGCTTTTTTATTTCTTGCTTGATCTTTTCTAAAACAATATTGCTTATCGACTGAATCAAATCATTTTGAATATGTTTTGATGTACCGCGAAATATCGTGGAGTGTTCCAGATGGTTACTTAAAATTGTATCGTATTTTGCTAATAAATCAACTAAATTGATAAAATTGCCCCTATTAGCAACGCTTCGAGATTCAGTATGACCACTAAAACTAAGTTCATTTTCGCCGAGAAAACAAACAATATCAATAAGTCCTTTTAACACTTTCTTTCAACTGCTGATCTAATGAATGTTCAATTCGTGATTTTCCAAATGTTTATTCTTTTAGCACCGCTCCCAAATGAGTTTCACACTTACCATGTCTTTTTGTCACTTTGTGAATGTTGTTTAAATATGAAAAGCCATTTTTATTCCAAACACCTTTTTCATTTGTGAACAGTATACATGGCCAACTAAACAATTTACACAAATTTTCACAACCCCTTAACCACTGATTAGCACTGTACACTTCAATATTAAAGTACCTATAGCATGATTTAACTTTCGTTTTTAAGAATTTTAAATCAGGTGTTGGTTTCCCATTTCTAATAATATCCAGTTTATCTTGAAACGAATATGTTGAAAATCCCCTTTTCAACAAATTGCACACCACACAAACGCAAATAATATTTTCCACAGTGCTAGAACCAGCTTCCAAATTTAATAAGTAATTCTAAATCTGCGTACACGGCACTAATATTCAACGTTTTAAAAATCACTTGTCGCCGCACCACAGGCACAGGTTTAGAAACACCAAAAAAGTTTTTACAAATATAGCACAAAAGCTGAGAATAATACTAGGAAGATTAATATTAAGTATAATATTAAAATCGATATTAAAATCGAGATTAAAATCTATAAAATAAAACGTATTACGATGCTATACAGCTCAGATATCAAGATTATGAAGTGGGATGGGATGCATTTCAATAAGTTACCTACTTATCAGAGACAGTTGTCTCTGCTTACATATATCGAAGTTGCGCGAGTTCGTGTTGGCTCGATTAATCGAGTGCGTCATCGTTACGGTTTTAGCGTGCAACATTAATATCAGCTGCTGAAAAGCAGGGCCGTATCTATTGAAATTGGGTAAAAGTAAATTTTAATGATTAATATATATGTGATAAATAATAATTAGGTTCTATTTATGTGTTTTTTTTAATAATCCCAGGGGAAGCACTGCTTCCCTTGCTTCCATGGACCGACCGCCACTGACGTGTAGTAACCGTAATACATTATTTATCTGATATCCAAACCCTAACAGTATCTTACAGTTTTTTACAAAATCTGATATTTTGTAATTTGCTATTGTATAGTTGTAGAAATATTATTCTATGAAACAGGTTAATAAGTCGTTAATACTGTTTGCTTTAAAATACTATGATTATATATAATCCAATTCCTTTTTCAAAGATATAATTGAGAGAGTTTTTTCAGTACATTCTACAATAATTAATATTTTAAAATGTTGATTAATTAATTTTACCTAACATGTGTATAGATGTTAGGTTAGTATGATCAAAAGAGAAATCAACATTGGTATTCCGGTAGAGGCAGTTCTTATCTTATCAAATTTCGATGAAAGATTCATGTTATACCTACCCTATGATACACCTCATGGGTATCATATTAAAAGCTAAACAATATTATAAAACCTTAGAAATTTCTTGTAGAAGATTGGATCAGTAAACGTTTAAAGTGAACACATAAATTTTTATTGTACGTTCCCACTTCACTGACGCAATCAACAAGGCTTGGGGTAGAATGATTTTGATGCAATATGCAAGATGTAAGAATCATTAGATTTTAAACTGTTGCAGTGTATGTATGTGTTTAAAAGAAAAAGCACGTTAATTTTAAGAATTTTATTAGAAAGTTAATTAGATACAAAAAAAAAAAAAAAAAAGAAAATTTATATCTTATATTTACTTACAATTTTGACTATGTTGCAAAACTATTTTAATTTTAATTTTGACTACCCTGGTTTTTATTTATAAAAAATTCCTGTGTCTGAAGATGTGAAGTAATTTACTTGTTTACGAAACCGGTCACACTAATAAAAGGAATTTTATGAGAAATTTTCTGTTTGCCTCATCATGAATAATTACTCATATGGGATTAACCTACCTACATTATAATATTAGTTATATTTATGTCTAATCCACATATTTGTAAACTTAATGCTAATATTACTAGGTATAAATTATTCTTCAAAAAATTGTATGAACTGTATTATAGCAACTGTACTGCTATTATAAAAAATATTTGTGGGGGGGGGGGCCCACCCCCCGCGCGCGGGGGGGCCCCCTGGAGAAAAATTAGGGATTTTTAATTTTTGGGGGGGATTTTTTTTTTTTTTTAAAAAATTTTTTAAAAAAATAAACCCTTTTTTCGTTTTTTTGGGCCTTTTTTAAGAATACCTGAACAGTAAATTTTGTGTTGATTGCTTATATAACCACATCTGGTACCTACTATAAAACTATTGTAAAATATGCTTTATAAATTGAATATTACTTTATTTTTTAAATCTAAATTATTTTATTTAAAATATGGTGGCCGGTAAAATTTTTTGTTCATTCGTTAAATTTTTATTATTTTTCACAGCCTTTTTTATTTCTAATTATTCTAATAGATCAAGTTCCTTTCCTTCCTTTTCCGAATGGAGTAATTTGACATTATTTAAATCTATAAAATCCATATCAACTGAATAGTCGATTGAGGTGGAACAGAAACGTTTTTAAAACATTTTGGAGTTACTTACACTAGTAATACATTTTAAAATATCTGACTTATTCATTTCACATATACTAATATTAAAGTTTATAATTTCGTTATCTGAAACGTGTAAAACCGCGACATTTTAAGTTGTTTGTACGTAAAAAAGAAACGTTTTTCAAATGGTTTTCGGACATTATAAACGTCTTTCTCACGTTTGGGTGTTTACTGGTGTAGGACATTAACTCATTACTTTGTCAGTTATATTCTTACACCAAATTTTTAAATTACCACTAAACTAACATGTCTACATCCATTTATCCTTCTAGTAGTTGGAGGTAAAGGGTAGTTAGTAAATAAAATTGCGTTCCCTTCACTCAACTGAAATTAGCAAAATTTAAATCGTCTATATTAGTCAATTAATTGGTAGAGTAAAGTGGCGTGTAACAAAAAGCATGTTTAATCGACTAATGTAAACAGTTGGTCGAATAAATTGGAGAGTATTGGGTTAATAGATTAGACAACATAGTAACTCGCCAATCGCTGTCTCTTATATCAAACATTTAGCTCTACCGCTATCACTAGATTGCCTATTCTCCCTGTATAAACAATTGTGTCAGTGTAGAGGAGAGTCGAGTAGCATTTGTTGAAGCAACTTGTTTTGTTTCTCCTCAATCATATGAACTTCTTAAACACCTTCTAAGATCAACATGATGATGGTTCTTGTTCACACCCGCCACTTTATAAGCATCGACCGGTGGAACAGGATATTCGATATGACGATCTGTACCATACTATTCGTAGCATTCCTTCGCTAATATTTTCATGCAATATTCTGGCCCGTCCTCTAATACAGCACTAACAGCTGACATCACAACATATCGGCAACAGCTGATCAAGGGACAAGCAGGTAGATTTTGCGTATAACTCTGAGTTGAAAGAGTTGGTTCCACTAGTATTATAAAGACTAAATACTATTTTGACATAAACTGGGGGTATTTCTGTAAAGATATCACTAAAATTCAAAACTGATAAGTGGTATAATAGCAACACCCAGTTTTTATTACTTCAATTGAAAAATTCTGCATCTTATATTCCTGGGAGGCACGCGGTTGCTCACATTTATTATTTTACAAAGAGTGCAATATATTGCTTTGTCTATATATTTTGCGTCAAATCTTCTGTGGAATTGATTACATTAGTGGTTTGTAAAACAAACAAAGAAATATTCTATGATTAATTTCATATTATTAAAGTCAAACATTGAAAACTGGTATTTTTAATTATTTTGGGTACTGAAATTTTAACAAAACTCAGAAATATTAGTGGGCTGGTTGTTTGGGTACTTATCAAATATCTTGAACTAATTTGAATGATTACCCTCGTAGGCATTTTCCCAATAGTCCTTTCAACCTGTAAATCACCTTGGGTCTTTCTCCTCCCTACTGAATATACAATTTAAAACCGTGTTGAACCATTTAAATATGTCTTTTATAATCATTACAATATAAGGAAAACTTCAAATGTGCGAAAAAACTAATAAACCACTAATTGCATAAATTTACCGAGGAAATTTTCGCTGGTTAAAATTAAATTAATCCTACCTTAGTGTAGAAAATAGATCCAATTAATAAGCATTTCCTGAAACAAAAAAAATATATATATATGTATCAATAGAAATGTCTAACCATGTCTTTAATATAGTTCAAATTCACATATAATGAAACTTGTAGTTATACATTCTGTATGTTGAATAATATACATTTTATGTACTGAAATATTAGACATGGGTCTCTTAAATGGCAATGTTACAATGTAAATCAGAGGCAGACAAGCCGTCACTTGTCAGCATTAGCATTAATAGAGGAGAGAATTCATTTTCTATCTAGCTGTCGTGCGGTAAACAGTGTAACTGCGCACAATACGATGCCAATTTTCAGCCTTGCTTAATATACTATGTCTAATATTTTAATACACATACTGGATATATATGTTTAACTAAGGATTTTTAGGTTTGTTATCTCAAGGAAGCGTTTTTAAATTAAGAGAGGAACCCATCAGATTTATTGTTATCTCACTCTCAGTACAGGATTACATTAGATACTATTCGAGAATATATTGATGAATTTCAAAACTTGTTCATACCTACATAAGTAAATACATACATTTTGCAATTTATTACACTAAATATAAATTTAATGTACGGAATACAAAGACTTAAAAATTGCTGGTCACTGAGATTGATATATTAATATTGAGGTGAGTAAAAGTACTGTTCACAAATTCAAGAACTTAGAACACGCTTTTCCTGTACCAATTTCAACAGCAACAAAAATATGCCCATCAATTATAAAACTGCACCCTCAGCTTCAAATAAATTGTATTTAAATGTTGAAAATAGCTGTGCACCGTCTGCAGTTTATAGGTTTCTTAACATGAATAAAATACTCCATAAATACTAAAGTTTGTTAAAAGGAAAATTAGTTCGATATGTACTATCTGACGGAAAATGCAACACCTAGTTATTGTTTAATATCTTAATGAATGGCTGCAAGTAGGCCGCAAATAGACCCTTTTTACCCACCCGACTGTCCCCTCGGCCATGTACTTTTTTTGCTTTCTCGTCGAATCTATCTGATCTTCTAATGAAAGTCAGGATGTCACTCAGTGTGAGGTAGGTCATCCTACTTTGAAGTGCCTCAGTACCTAAGATGCTATGCATCAGGCCCCAGAACATTTCACACTGTCCCAGGAAGTGGTAAGAGATTTCCTCATAACTACTGCATCCTAGACCTTGATGAAGACCCTACGTCTACATCAAAACCAATCAATGATAGGTGTTCCTTAAATTTACAGTGACTTATCAGAACCAAAAGATTTAGAGTCTTTCAACTTCGGTCCATTATCTAGACCGATATCGATTTGTTCAGCCCTCTCACAAAATCTCGAGTTTACCTACAGACCCTGTTGGTCCTCCAATGTTTCCTCGGTATCTCCTGCACCTACTTATTTAGGGCTGTCGTGACCTGCCTTTTTTGTGAAACCCAATAAAGCCTCAGGTCCGAGGAAGTGCTCCTCGGCTCCAATACTAGCCATTTTATCGGCCTACTTATTGTCTGGAAACCCGATATGTCCCAGGCTCTACATTGTCTTACTTGTTTATGCCGACCAAGCTCTTTTAGCATAATCTTACACACTCTTTAACTGTATGAGTCATGCTTCGCATTAAGTAGTCGATGTCTTCTAAAGGACTTGTGTCCCAAGCTATTGGAACTTTTTGTCGTAAGCGTTGAAGGTCCATTAGTGAGACCGGTAATCGATCTACACATTTGCCTATCATGTTCGATACGTAATCAATAGGAAAAAGGTCAGCTGATTTTGCGGGTCGTGGAACAACACTTGTATTAGTATTTTCAGTGGTTCTTTCATCAACATCATTTCCATTTTTGAGATTGGGCATATTATCCTCTACTTTTTTAAACTTAAAAAAAAGTTTTGTTATAAATGTTTTCTTAAACACCTTGCAAGTTACCGAAGTAACCCCTTAAAAATCTAGGATTTTGTATTAGGTAAAGAGGAACGAAGCCCTACAGAGTACTAAGCACATCTAGGGCATCATCAGTTGCATATCTCATCTTAGTCAGAAACAAATTTCAAATTAACTTTATTTGCCCCGCGTTGGGATCGAACCACCAATTTTCCGTATGAAGTAAGAATCGTCGCTCTAGCCCATTCGGTTACCATCGCCCAAAGTTATCTTGGTTGATCGTTTGATCTGTTCAACATAAAATAACCCCCAAATCCAGAAGTAGAAGCTGTGCTATCTGCCATATGCCGGAGCAGGAAATCGAACCCAGGAGAACGCTAGACAGTGACCAGTCACGCTTACTACATAACTCCCTTTAGTCAATTGTACTAAGTGCCCACACATATTAGAATAGAGCCTTTGTTAGCTAGTAAATTTACGACCTTTCATTTATTCCAATTTTGTGCTATAAACTGTCAAAAAATTTGCTTAATATATTTCCTTTTTGATGAATAACTTGATTGTCTCCTTGAACATTTTATTAAGACTGTTATAAACAGGACAAATCTTAAAGCAACTTAGGTTTTTTATCGCCTCCAGATGATACCAATTTGGCTGGCGAAAAGCAGACTTGTTGAATATAGTTTTATTATTTTGACCTTTATGGAAATTACCTCAGGGATATTAAGATTTTAAAAGTCTTGGTTTAATAAGTTTGGAAATTGTTAAATATCTATAGCTATACCTTTTTATTTAAAACATACCGAAAAGTGCGCATTTTATTCTAAATTAAATTGTTATGTGTTAACGATAGTATTATTAAAGAATTTAAAGTGTTGTTAATTCATTCATAAATACAAAATATTAAACAATGTAACAACATTCATTGAGGTTTTCCTAATGCCTTTCATATGAATATTCCAGCCTTTGTGGTAGTTCTCAGAAATATTTTATTTCTGAAAATTGTCGAGCTAATACGTTTTGATCACGCACTCTCACAATGTGTGCAAAACATCGTTTCCACCCTTTCTGTAATTTTTCAGAATTTATTTGATAAAATCAAAGGTTATAGTTTTGCACACAAAAGAAAAACTCCTCTCACATGGCCGGGAACTAAAATAACATATTAATACTTCTTATAATGACTAACGGCTGTAACAAAACAAATTTGGAAAAAGCTTGAATATTATATATTATTTAATAGTAATATAATAAAGCATAGTATAATGGAAATGAGTGAAGTTACCTTTATAGAAATATTAGAAGAAATATTCTTTTATAAGAACTGAAATGCAGATATGTTTATATCATATCCTATGTCCTGCAATTCATTGTTTTCCATATTTTATTTTCCTTTTTGGTCATCTGTTGTATAATTTATACAGTAAGGAAATAAATCATTATCACTTTTGTGGTAGAATTCTCTTTGTTCTATTTGGGCTTTGAAAGTATTCGATATCTTGTTACATATCTATTACATATGGAACGTTTTGATCATATTCAGCATTTTTTACCACTTCTGATTGATAGCAGAAGTGATATAAAATCTTTAGTTTTAAATATAACATCCTGTATATTTTCACGAATTTAAATAGGAATCACAAAATAAATAGTGGCGCTATCTTTATTGGCTACTAAGATTTTGAGTAAAAACTTCATCTGCTGAATAATAACTATACTAATTTGGAAAGAAGAAGAAATTATAATTTTATAATTGTCCACGGCCTCAAAACAGAAAGAAATGATTTATATAAAGATGTATTGGATTTATTCAATAATAAAATAAAAATTGAAACAAAAAAATGTGATATTAATCAATGCTACTTTTTCGGAAGAGAAGACGCAAAAAATGGCAGACCAAGATCTATAGCCGTCGAGTTCTCTCTACGTTGGCATCGTGACCTCGTATTTTACAACAAGAAAATGTTAAAAGGTTCCAGTGTTGTCGTATCTGAAATGTTGACAGCTGACAGTTTACTTCTCTTTAAAAAAGCGAAAGAAATGTTTGGTAAATCTGCATGGACCTACAATGGTCTAGTGTTTGTGGATGATGGCAATGGGAAAAAGTGTATTAAATGTGACTCTGACTTGAAATAAATTAATGATATTGTTGTTTTAGTTTGGGCAAGTACTTTATTTATATTCTTCCATTAGTTAATATATGATTTTGCTTATTTACTTGCTATTTTTTTGAGATTATATTAAAAATATTTTTCATTTATTATTGTTCGTTATCCTATTTTCTTTTTTAGTTGATGTCATAGTTTTGAGTAATATATTTATTCTTACAGATTGTAAGTATTTACTTAAACAGTAAACAATATTTTTACATTTATTTATCACTTTTGTTGATTTATTAATTTTTTCTTTTAAATATTACAGTCTTTGTTCTTATTTAAATGAAATTGGTTTCCATTGGGGTACACGTAGGTAATGTATTTTTTTTGTCTTGTATTATAAAATTATCCTGATAGTTTATTTCTTTTTTTAAATTACTTATGTAAGTAATTACAAGTACATGCCAATAATTATTATTTATTTGAACATTATATGCTTGTTTTATGCACGTGTATACATTTATAATGCAACTACTTTTTATTAGTTTTTTTTACGAGTTTCTAGTTTATAGTGTTAATTTATTTGAATATTTGCTGGAAATTTTATTAATTAATCGGAGCTTACTGAGTTTCTGTGAATATTTTTCCCCCTTTTTTTTTCTGAGTATATTTGCATAAGTGTTTTTATACATAATTTAATTACCTTTTGCTCAATTATTTGATTTTGGTCTTTTTTCTTGGTTTTGGTACTGTCATTTATATTTGTAAAAAACAACTTTTCTTTTTTATTATTGTATCCAGTTTGTACTTTCGTTTTTTAACTTTACTTAGCAACACAATTGTTTATAGATATACCATAAATATTTTTTTGTATTTAATGACTTATTATTGGTAATGAATTAATATGATTTGCTTGCTGCTTACCTGAATATAATTATTAATAAGAATGAAAATAGCACACATTAATATTAGGTCAATTTTCACAGGTTTTAATGATTTTTCTAATTTGGTGCAAGAGAAAGATTTTGATATAGTTATGGTTACTGAAACTTGGCTTTCTGATGATGTGGAATCGCAAACTATATCAATACCTGGTTACAGATTTTTTCGTAAAGATAGAAGAAGCAGAGGTGGTGGTATTGGTGTTTATGTCAAACTTTCATATAATAATGTTCAAGAATTACATTTCGATTTTGCGGTAAGTGACCAATTTGAATGTCTATTTATTAAAATTAAATTACGATCTTTTACTCTAGCTATAGGCTCATTTTATAGACCTCCTAATACAAACATTAACACTTGTATCAATGATCTTGATAATATATTATCCACGGTTTGTCCTGCAGTTGATGAAGTTGTCTGCCTTGGAGATCTTAATGTAAATTTTTTTAAATTTGTATAATCCTGTAGAACTTTGCTTTCAGTCATATAACTTTACACAACTTATAAACGAGCCTACTAGAATTACTGATCGCTCCAGCACACTGCTTGATCCTGTGTTCATCTCTAATAGTGAACTTGTTAACTCATTCGGTACTCTTGCCACTGATGGGATATCCGACCATAGAATGGTATTTTGTGATTTAAAAAAGTCAATAAAATAAAAATGAAACCAAAACTTGTAACTTTTCGCTGTTTTAAACATTTTGTCTTAGAAAATTTTTTGGCTGATTTATACAACCTCCCTTGGCTTAATATTATTCATGAAAATAATATTGACAATAAAATTAATTTATTTAATCATTTTATAGTTTCACTTTTTGATAAACATGCTCCAATCAGGCATGTTAGAGTTACTAAGCCTAAGGCCCAGTGGTTAACTCCAAATTTAAAATTAATTATGAAAAGAGCGGGATAAAGCCCTTCAGAAATATAAACGCACTGATTCTGATACTGATAAGATATATTATAAAAATTTACGTAATTATACTTTAGCTATGGTCAGGCGAGAAAAGAAAAGTTATCTTGAATACGTAGCTTCTCAGAATAATTCTAAAAAAAGTCTGGGCAGCGCTTAGATCTCTCAATGTTCGCTCTAACAATCAGCTTACTCTACCTAATGAACTAACAGATCCTAATGCAATTAATAATTATTTTGCGTCTTTTATTCAGAATATTTCTAATATGTGCAACGATCAAATCAACTTTTACAACAACCATAAGTATAATGAAAATAATATTTTTTCCTTTACACTTACATCTATAAAAGAAGTCAACGAAATTTTAAATAATATAAAAACAGGAGCCTATGGTGCTGATAATATATCGTCTACTATGTTAAAGTATTGTAGTCCTTTCATTGATCCTTTTTATTACTCATATAATTAATTGTTGCATTGAGCAAAAATATTTTCCTGACTTATGGAAAACTGCTATTGGCATACCTTTACCTAAAAATAGTAATCCAAATTCATTTTCAGATCTTAGAATTATTAGTATCTTGCCTACTATATCCAAAATTTTTGAAAAAATTTTATATAATCAGATTTTTCATTATTTTATTTCTAATAATCTCTTACCTGATTCTCAATGTGGTTTTAGGAAAGGATATAGTACGGCTACAGCTTTATCCACCGTTACTGATGATTTAATTAAAGCTCAGGACGAAGGATTGGTTAGTGTGCTGGTGCTATTAGATTTTTCTAAGGCTTTTGATACTATTAACCATAGTCTTCTTTGCTCCAAACTTAAATATTTTGGTTTTGATGACTCCTCAGATTTGCTTATCAGCTCTTATTTATATGGTCGAATGCAGAGGATTTCCGTTGGTAACGTGCTTTCTTCCAATATTAACATACTTTCAGGTGTACCACAGGGATCAATTTTGGGTCCTTTTACTTTTTATTATTTATACCTCTGACATCATAAACGCAGTAAATATGTGTAAAATTCAAGCATATGCTGATGACACTCAGTTGTACTTTCACTTTAATGTAAATGATCATGCTCATGCAGCTGACGTCATCAACTCAGAATTGCAAACCATTAAACAACTTTCTGATGAACATGACTTAAAATTAAATTCATCCAAATGTAATTTAATTCTTTTTGGGAACAAAAACAGAAAATCTTTTTTAAAAGATAATTTAATTATTAAAATAGACGGTGTGTCCGTGCCAATTGTAGATCATGCAAAAATTTGGGAATAATTCTTGACACCAATTTACGCTTTAAAAGAACACACAAAAAAAATTACTGCAAAAATCCTACTCATCGCTCAAATTAATATTTGCTAGTCGGGCTATTCTTAATTTTAAATTAAAAACAATGCTGTGTGAATCACTTGTTCTTTCCCATTTTAACTACTGTGATTTCATATATGGACCATGTCTTGAACAGTTTGAGAAAAACAGAATACAAAAGGTTCAGAACTCATGCTGTCGGCTGATTTATGGACTAAAAAAATTTGATCACATTTCGCATAAAATTAGAGATATCAAATGGCTTAACATGGAAAATCGGAGAATCCATCATTTAGGAAATTTTATACATAAAGTTTTAGGTACACCCACCTCTTCAGTTTTGAAAAATAAATTTGTTATGCGTTCTAACATACATTCTAGGAATATTAGATATAAAGATAAATTCACAATGCCACATCATCGGACTGCTTTGTTTCGGAGAAGCTTCACATTTAATGCTATTAATCTGTACAACTCTCTTCCAGAAGAATTTAAATTATTTAATTTTAACAAATTTAAGTATAAATATAAATTGCACCTCTTCAGTAGGCAGTAAACATAATGAATTGGTTTATATTTCAGTACCAGGCCGTCAAAGAAAGGAGGAATTGAAAGGTAAATAAATAATGCATATGGTAATCATTCTTTTTCTTTTTTTTGGTATTTTGTATGGAGTGATATATATTTTTTTTATTTACTTTCTCATTTGAGGAGAGATTTACAACCTCTCATGGTTGAGTATGAATAGCTTGTAGCTAGACTTCGCCATGATTTGTTTGTGATCTATTCTCTTTCAATAAATTTTCTCGATTTTGTGTACTTATTTTTTTAAAGCAATAAAGTCGATTTATTATTATTATTATTATTATTATTAGGTCTCAATTAATTTATTAATGGATCAGAGCAGCTGTTGAAAATGCACACCATTTATTTCTTGATAATAACAAGTCAGTCATGAAAACTAAATAATTCAGTAAGGCATTCCCAGTTATCAGGTAAATTTTGGTTGGATTTCCAACATTAAGTAATATACTTTATCGGATTTGTTTTTGTCTAGAGATATTATATCTGAAGATCGGGGTGGCCATTCAATGGCGTCCATGTTAGTGGATTCAAATATTCACAACCATTACCTCCATAATGTGGTAGTGCTCCATCTTATTGCAATCAGATGTTGCCATTGGAAAGTTGAATATTAATTAAATGGTTAAAACAGAAGATATTGTTATATACTATTAATTGTTTTAACTTTCTAAGACGAGGAAACTAAGTAGCAATGGTGGGTATAATTTCGTTCCGAGGAACGAGTAAGTAGTCTACAGCTGTAACGTTTTTTTTTAATGAAAACTGCGTATGGAAGTCTCTTACCTAGACAAAATTTTCATGTACCTAATACCTAGAGTTTTGTCTAGTTATTTCAGCGTCAATTTAAATATAGCTTCATCTGAGAAAGCTACGTTGTTTAGAAAATATGGATCATTATTTCACCTATTTATCATTTTTTTCAAAAAGTTGTAAAAGCCTATCATAATCATCATTTTCAATCCTATTTACCAATTTGCTTTTGTAGCTGTGAAACTTTTCCTTCTTAAAAATCTGTACTACAAAATTTTTGTATACTTCAAACTCGGTACCAAAAAGTAGCTAAGTAGGCTTTAAATTAGCATCCTCTTCAATATTTAGTAATACGTTAAGAGCTGTTCAGATGTTGCTGATAGATGATCAGATCTTGAAATCATTTTTAATACCAACAGTTGCATTAATTTTTTTCAGAATTTTACTGTAAATGCGTAATAATTATGGTTAAAATATTTTTTATTAAATATCTGAGACATAAGTAACCATAACCCTAACTTTGGATTTCAGTTTATTCTTTTTCGTTTAAATTTACCATTAGGCATCATCTGGAAACCATGACCTTCAACTGAATGAAAACGACTCGACGGATTGATAAAAAATTCTTTCACATCAGCGAAAATGGCTTGTTTCCATATTTTTGACTAACGCTGTATAAACAAGGTTTCAATAAGCTTCCAAGGAAGCTTACGAATGCTTCTTCTAGACACAGACCAATAGATAGGTAAATAAATTTACCTATTATTTCCCACACTCTGTCGATCTAGACTTCCAGACTAGAGATATGTTATTCGTTCATTTTACAAGGACTGATCAATGACCAAAATGATCGAATTTTTTGTATCTATCATTCAATCATTGTGCGCACACTCCGCCATCCCACCTCATTACACTACCGGCAACTGCGCCAGCTCGTACTCAACCTATCGATCATGATTGAATGCTGAAAATTCCCGAATCAGTCATGTGCGAATGAAACAATGAAACGATAGACACGCTGTCTCAGTCGAATCGGTCCTCACTCAGGCTGTTCTGTTGTTCAGTCGGTCTGCACCCACGATTGACTGATTCCATCGAAACAAGATTCTATCATTCAATACTTTTAAGTCATCGAATTCCTGAGATCGAATCATTCACGAATGACACATCTCTAATCTAGACCAATTATGGACCTGCTAAAAAATGATCAAGGTGGAAAAATTACCTGTAAACCTGTAGATATCTTATTTTTAAATAATGTTCCTACCATGATAATAAAAATTATAAATAACCCAACTTTGATTCTATAGATTTAAAAATAAATAACTATTAAAGGCGGCGTATAAAGTAAACTACTATGTTAATAAAACTAAGACAAATAAGTATTTATTGTTTGTACCTATTCTAAACATTCACTCATAAACTTGAAACACACCAACTTTAAAAATGAAGATTAGCAGAAATAGACGAAATATAAGGTTTGTTCGTAGAGCAGTTTCCAACCGTTTGATACTGTCAGAAACATGCGCACATTGTTGTAAAGATGTGTTTGTTCAATCAGAACGTTTGTTATTGCAGAGCTCTCGTAATAATAGCATCTCTATAGTCAGAAAATTATCACAAATCGTCTCTACAAAGCCTGACCATAGAGAACGATTTAATTCCAATAAATCTGATATTTATCGTTCTCGACAACGGACTCAATATCTCTGGGGACGTAAGGCAGCACAGGTGTCTGATCTACTCCGTACCAGTGCCTTAGGTGGTGATATAGCAATCACAATGCTGCGTTATGTAGGTAAATGTAGACCGAAATCGCATATATGAGACGTACTGAAAGTAAATGCATGACAGATTGCTGTGCCTAATGGCAGGTCCTGTAGTTGATATCAGGAACCTCTACACACCAGACGTGACTACGGTGGACCAAGTTGCTGAAAACCGTATCCTGGCAGGCCATAATGATTCCTTCGGTCTCCAACCTTAAAATAGGCCAATGTCAGACCTGGTTGATAAACCCAGTATTTCCATGTTCTTATAGAAAACACTATACTTTTACGACATTCTGTCGAAATAGATTTTCAGACACATACAACCAATCCCTTCAACTATGTTAGAATCGAAACCGGGATTTGAACTCGGGAGTCGATAGGCAGTAAACCAGCTACGTTTGCCATTTAACGCTCTGACCCACTGCCCTACCTAGCTCGGTATAGGAACTATACAGGGTGGGGCAATAGTGCGTTGCATTTCGATACCTCGATATCTTGTACCATAGCTAGAATTTAAAAAAAGAATACAAATAAACTAGATAAAAAAGTCTATAACCGGAAATTATTTTCGAATATACAAGACGCGCCAAGACGAAATTACAGGATCAAGTGCCTTTTTTTAAAATGGAATTCTATGTATATTAATACATTTCCTGAAGCCTCTTTCTAGACTGTATTCATTCCTATATTATTATTGCTTATCTTCCAACCACTTGGATGTAATTAATTTTTTTATTGAAATAATGCCATTTGCAGATGGATATTGAAAAAATCACCAAAGCCACAATTATGGGTTTTAAGAAAAACTTATGTAAATACTGGTTACGAAACATCTAATTAATGTTTTTAAATAATTTTTACTTCCTAACAAATTTTTTAAATGAAACACCCTGTATATTTTTCAACGGTGTGCTGCACAAATGAATAACGAACATTTTTTGTAAGTACTTCCCTATGGCTAATTGTACCATTTTCGCTTTATTGAGTAATAAGTACAAAATTCAAGAATAAACTTAAAATATTGGGGTTTCTTCAAATAATTCATTAGAAAAAATTATAATAAGTGCTCCACATGTTGCCCATTTTGATCGACACATGTCTCTATGGGCTTTTGAAATAAGGTTTCTACTGTTCCTAAAATTGCCGGTGTGATATATCTAAAAGCAGTTATTTCCCTTTCCTTCATATTTTGTACTGTTGTTAGTGTGTCTTTATAAACAATTTCCTACACATATCTTCATAAAAAAAATCCATTTTTGTAAGATCTAGAGATTTAGTAGGACATTTCATGGGTCCATTTTTTTCCAAGCCATTGAAGTGGGTAGGTATTATTTAAATTTTCTCTAACTGCATTTAAATAATGTGGTGGAGCACCATCTTGTTGAAATCACATCCTCTTTCGAATCGATTCAGGAAGATTCACCAATAATTGTGGCAGATAATCTTCCAGAAAATGAAGTTAAATAGCTCCAGTCATCAAAGAAATGTGGCGCTGTTTCATGTTCTCCATTAATTCCTACCCAAACGTTTATAGACAATCTGTGCTGGTTATCAACTTGCCTAAAAAGTGAGGATTTTCCAAAGGATAATAATGGAAATTGTGCCTATTAACTAATCGATTTTTATGAAAAGTTGCCTCATCAGTGAATAAAACATTACTGAGGAAGGTGACATCTTGCATTTTTTCTCTGGCCCAATTACAAAACTGTAGACGCCTTTGAAAATCGTCATCAGATAGTTCCTGGTGCATTTGAATATGATATGCATGAAACTTATTTGTTTTTAAGATTCAACTTATTCCTAATAATGAGCTCACTTCTGTCGGACTAATATGGGGATTCTCAGCAGCACAGAAAACTCATTTTCTTCGTTCACAACATGTTTTATTCTTTCACTTTTTTTATAATCGACATTTCCAGTTTCTACAAATCTATCGAGAAGGTTTTGGCAGCTGCTAATATCAGGAATACTTCAGGATACCTTTGCTTATAAATTCTATTGGCAAGAAAACAATTTCTGTCTGATTCGCCCAAAACAAAAGTCATGTCTACAAGTTCCGCTTTATTAAAATTCATTTTGTAAAATAAATGTGCAAAAGAACGATTAAAGTAAGGGACCAGTTAAATACTATTTACCCACTTCAATGGATTGGATGAAATGGTCCCACTAAATTTCCTTATTTCAAAAGCCCATCAATCGTGCATCAATCAAAATGGGCAACATGTGGAGCACTTATTATAATTTTTTCTAACGAATTATTTGAAAAAGCTCTATTTTATTTAAGTTTATTCTTGGATTTTGTACTTATTGCTCAATAAAACGAAACTGGTTGCAATTAGCCATAGGGAAGCACTTACAAAAAATGTTCGTTTTTCATTTCTACATTACATCGTTGAAAAATATACAGGATGTTCCATTTGAAAAAAATTGAGAAAGTTCAATTTAAAAAGTTCTTAATTGAAAAATATTTTTTGGCCACCCTGTAAATTTTTAGGAAGTAATTCAAAAACATTAATTAGATGTCTCGTAATTAGTATTCACATAAGTTTTTCAATATACATCTGCAGGTGGCATTATTTCTACAAAAATGTAATGAATTTTTTATGCAGTACATCCAAGTGGTTGGGAGATAGTCAATAATAATATAGGAATGAATAGTCTAGAAAGAGGCTTCAAAAAGATGTTTTGATATACGTAGCATTCCATTTTAAAAAAGGCACTTGATCCTGTAATTTCGTCTTGGCTCGCCTTGTATATTCGAAAATAATTTCCGGTTATAGACTTTCTTATCTAGTTTTCTTATATGTATTTTTTTTTTGTTTCTAGCTATCGTAGAACTGGAGATATCGAAGGACGACACACTACTGCCTCACCCTGTATATTGCATTTAATGATTAAGTAAAGAAATTAAACCAATTAATATTCTTAAAACAAATTAAAATAGAAAAAACTCAAATATATACAGTGTAATTATTTTTGTCTGATAAATGTGTTTTTCGAAATTGATAAGAGGAAACTTAAAACTTAATGTTTTCTTAACAAAAGTCGGTCTCAAATAAAAAATTGCTCTCTTTACCCTAAGTGAAAAGTTATTGACAAAAGTTTTTTATAGCATTCAAAAAAAATAATCTCACTTGTAGACTATTGCATAAAAGTGATTCATTAAAGATGCATCTAAAATAATGTGAAATGGGATATTTTCAAAGTTTAAAGTAAAAATTATTAAGGCTAAGTTAAAATATTAGACTAAATTTTTTTGTTACAAAAAAACTCTACATTTGAATTTTGAAAACACTTGGGTTTCAATTTAATTTTACTTAAGGTGAATATTTAATGAATTAATAGCTGGGCAGTGTACAAAACTCAAAACTCAAAACTAAATGTGTAAAGTTTTCGGCCTTGTGGTCAAGTGGTAAGGACATTCTCATCCTGGAGTCCCAGATTCAATGCCTGGTGAAAGATCTAGGATTTTTTCTAAACCAGAAATTAATCCTAACATATTCGGACTTTATCGTTAAATGTGTAGTCTTCCCCCGCACAAAACACCTTGTGCTAGCTTCAGGGATACAGGGGGGTTGTATTTCCTGTGATGTTTAATTTAAAATAAAGAAATATATTTTGTTTGGCCTTTGTTAATAAGAAAATCTGTCGCGTAACGTAGAGTTATAATTCGTAAAATTAATAACCATCATTACTGTTTGCCGGTTTACGCACGTACTGTTGGATTGTGACCAAATTGTCATGAGCCTGAAAATCACAGAACATGCAGCGTCCTGTGATGTTATGTGAAAGGTTAGAGGACACATTAATAAAATAAAGGAGTGTCCTTTCAAATAAAGAACCCTAATTGTAATAATGTACAGGGTGTTCTATTTAAAATAAGCAAGACGTGCTCATTAAATGAAGCAAGAGTGCAGTTTAGGTCCCTATATCATATATGTAGTAATAATGATATTCCAAATTTCGTATTTATATTTGTAAATTGATTATCTGTTGTGGCTTGTAGAAAGATAAGGGAATCACCCTGTATGTGTATATGCGTGAACCTTGGAAATACTATATATATTATCCCTTATCCCACAACTTCTGTAACTATAATGGTTGCAATTTGTAAATAATTCAGCTTACATTGCCATTAAAACCTTACGCAAGTCTCATTAAAAAGTATTAATGGACAGTGAAGAGAAATAACAAAAGCAAAGAATTTTGTGAATGGCGCGAAGTGAATAGCTTTCAGCAGATGGCCTGGACAAGCCCACTCTGTTTCAGTGCCAAGATATATTTTAATTAGTTGTGGTGAATAAAAATATAGTGAAACATCCTGTCTGGAAGCCGGCGAGAACGTTGGCACGCGTTTTAATGGAAAATAGAATTAACTTGTTTCTCATTTACGTTGTAGCACACCTGAATATTGACCTAGCATGATGTGTTAACATTGTATGGACGTTTTTAAATGTATTCACTTTTGTTACAGTTGATTTAATCACACACGAAATCGCAGAACATAGTATGTATTAAAAGAAATACATGTATATTTTTAAGATGATGATAATTTCAATAAAATATGATAAAAAATGTTACATGGTTCTAAACTGTTATGAAAGTCTTGCCAAAAATTTTATGATTGTCATACTGGTAAGGCCTTTTTTTAAATTATTGTTTTGCTACTAATTCTTGAGGGTGGGTATTTGTTGGTTTTGGAAAACTTGGATTTACTTTCCAACTATCGTCCGGACTAAATTGATTCCATTGTTATTAAACAAAATTAGCTGTTGGTCATATGTTAGATTTAGATAATGAAAATTAATTAACAGTGATAATAAAAATTAAAGGGGGGTATTCCTTGGAAATTTTTAAAAAAAAAGAACCTTTATAAATATGGGTAAGAAAACAGTTTCTTGCAGAGTTTGACCTTTCAAACAGTAACAGTTTCTTGAATTTAAAATAGCTTGACTTACATCGGTCATATTTCACATTTGACAAGTAGACGCTAGGGGCTACAACTCTATTTAAGGCTGCGTTAACATGCCCTCGTTGCCAAGGTTCCCAACATAAAATTTTTAAAGCTTTAAATTAAAAAAGAAAGCAAACGGTTCATCCTAAACATCATATAGATCGAATATTGAAAATTGCAGGCAATACTGATGCGTACTTTTTTTAATAATAACAAATCCATATATCTTCATTTTATGACAATAAACAATTTTCTATTAATAAAAAAATACTTATGTTGCCTGTAATTTTATAAATCATTTATATTTAGGATGAATCATTTGTTTTCGTTTTTTAATATTACTAAAAGATTTTAACAGGGATTTAGAGTTATAAGTTGAATATTTGGTAAAAAACGCACTCTTAGTTTGGTCACAATAACTTTATTCTAACAATGGGCTTACAGGGAACCCCAAAAAAGTTTTTCTAACTTTTTTTTATATGAATCAATTTGAAAATTGAAAAATGATAGGAAATTTGATGTGAAAGTTTTTGGTTTCTTACATTTTTTTCGTAGCAGAGATTTTCAAAAAAATGACAAGAACCAAAATATGGCGCCCGTTAAAATAATAAAACTGTCCAAAATTTAATTTGGAATGACATTTGTAATCAAGTGTATAAAAAATTTTCAAAAATGTATTGCTTCTCACCAAAAAAATTCAATAATGAGAATTGATATTTTTTTCCTTTTCTTTAACTTTGAAGGGCCATAATTTTTGAAATTTTTTTTGCTTTATGATGGTTTTGGGTAGTTCCCATTAGTCAGCTACACACTATATTTTAATTTGTCAAGCTGAAGTGAAAAATAGAAACAACTATACATAAAGTATGTGAATGAAAAACATGGAAAGGAAAAACACATAGACACACACTTCACGCCAAGGCAAGGGGCCGTTTATTGCGACTTGACAAGAAACAAAATAGAAGACCGCGGTAAAATGGGGAGAAATGGAAAGCCAAGAGAAATTTTTTATCTTTTTTTTAATTATTATATTAACTGATCGTACGTATTCGACAATAATTTGAAATGGTTAAAAATTTTGGCTTGAGAAAATGTAATTTACACATCGAGGTGTTTTAAAACCTATTTCCTGGAGGTGATGTATTAAACGATTGGATTATCTCTATTTGAGTCTGCAGTTGAAAAAAATGTGGTTTACATCACCAATATCTCCATTCCAGAGGTTACTTTCAACTATATTAATTATCTAATATGAAGAAACGCATGAGCATCAGTTTTTTATCCAAAAATTGCCAAGTGCTATTCATGAAGTAATTTTAAACAAACATCCTTAATATGCAGTCTGAAATTGTGCTAATTGTGATTTTAGAGTACTTCAGTAAACTGACAGCGTTATTAATAGCCTTAAGAATAACAACGGTTTAAGCAGTAAAATTTTAAGTTTCCTTTGGAATCTTAAACTCAGAATGTAAAAGGCACTACCAGTACAGATACTGTTTTTGATCCATCTGTGAAAATGCATAGATGATCTTTATATGTATTTAAGATATCGAGATAAATATGTTTGTTGACAGTAGTGAAATCTGGAAGGGTACATTCTGGGTAAACAACATGCATCAATAATTTAATATGAAAAAATAGGAGAAAATGTGCTTGAAAATACTGTTCTCATAGTCAGAAGTATTACTGTAACAATCAGCTATAGTGGAGGGCTTATTTTCTTCTCCCAAAATTTATTTATTAATTTTTTTTACATAGATATTACATATACCATTACCTATTAACATCAGAAATATTTGTAGACGTACGGAGTTTGAGGACAAATGTAGAGCTTAACAACTCTCTTCTTAATACTATAGGAGGTTCATTTGCTTCCACATGCAGTGCCTCTATTGGTGTAAACTTCATAACACCCAAGCATATTAGTAATGCTTTATTCTGCACAACGTCAAAACGTGCTAGCAAAGTTTTACATGCGGAACCATAAAAGGAACCTCCATAATCTATGACAGATCGAATTAACGCCCTGTATAAAAGCAAAGATGTACTAAGATCTGCTCCCCATGATACTTTACAAGATTAAATGTATTTTTATTACCGCTTGTACTTGTTCCTTTCATTTAAAGTTTTGTTCCAGTAATATTTCCAGATATTTAACAGTTATTTTGAAGGGGATAGTGATTGTTGGTAAATTGGGTAAACAGTGTCGTGTATAAATTGACGCAACCGTATAATTTCCGACATCACATAGGAAACATCATGTAAAATATTGTTACATTTTTTATTTTTAAACTGATTCAGTTGTACCATGTAATCAAAAATACACTCCGTAGCGGTATTGGTTGGTAATTTTCTGGCATTTGAATTACCTCTGTTGCTCGTAGTGAAATTTCTCGATTTATTTTCGAAATGAATCACTAGATTTTGTTCAGCTACTGAAGAAAAGTAAACGTCGAAATTGTTAGCTACCTGTTGCAGATTTTCTACAGAGTAATCGTTTATTCTGGTCTTCATGGTTTCATCGATGTACAGTAAATGCATGTTTGGTTAGGGCTTTACGAAACTTGTTTGATTGCCGCAGAACTCGGCTCATCGCCCCGTTCTGGCAATCAAACTCATTTCGTAAAGCCATAATCAAACTTGCATTATTCAATAAGTTATAATCGTCTCTGAAAAAAGTTTCTCTTTTATTATTATGTGCTAGACAAATTAAGGTTACAAATGTAAGAAAATTTTACGTAAAATTCAAAATATGTCAAAACATTTTCAGCTTTAACAAATTGATTGATGTACGTATTGTTATAGTAATTTATACCATATGTCTAGTGCCAAGTGTGGCCAGTTAGAAAAAGAATACGAGCGATGGCTGCGAACTAGGATGAAATGAGATAGACCCAGGGAACATAGGGACAGACTCGGTCTATGCCCCACCAGCTAGCTACAATGCACTCACACTGTTACATCCATCTCGCTTGTTCAATTGGTCCTTGTTAACAGTTGGCCACATTAGCCGTTTTACACACGGTATAAAGGATAAATGTTGTCAGTGTTATCATTATTGTTCGATTAAATGAATTCTGCTTCAATTTATGTAATTTCTTATTTAAAAAAAAACAGTGTGGTAATAAAGATCTTAACGAAATTCAAATTAATTTGTTTAACAGCCTATAACACCGATGATGACAAAGACCATTTATGTGTTTTATATGATATTTTGTTCAATCTGTGTGTTGGACCAATTTTAGTTCTTTATTTAATTTATTAGTGATTATCTCCCGATGATACCAACTTGGTTGACTAAACGCGTGTCGAGTGCGGTATATTGTGTTTTGGCGTTTCGTGGAAAACTACATCAGTGTTATCTTCACATCAAAGGTTCTAACCCACTCAAGTGATTATGAAGATGAAAAACAAAATTTAACGAGTCCTGAGGTTACCATAAACATAGCAAAACGTCGACTAAATTTAAAAAAGTATTTTTTCTGTTTTAATTAACATATGTACATTAAGTTGTAATATTAAATATATAAAAAAGTTGTCAGTTTACGGAATTTATAATTTATATTGTTATAATCTTCTTTGAGAAACAAAACTAATAGTAGATGTCACCCTCAGAAAAAAGTAAATATTTGAAAAATTATAAAAAAATATTTATTAGAATGAAAACACAATTTTTCGAAAAGCTCGTATTATTGCACTTCCTAATAAAAAATAATTTGGTTCATACGACTCTCAATTCCAGTTTAAAAATTCATACGGCAAATCCCCTCTTTTTTTAATTGTCTTATTTGTATTAACGTCCTGACGGAGTTTAGCACATGGCTATTCTACCATTCAACCAGGACAGACACACACACAACAACCATTCCCTCCGACATTTGCCAGATGCCGCAGCTGTGATTCGACCTGAGGAGATATAAACAGTGACTAGCCATGGTTTGTCAAACAGCAACGTTCCAGCCAACTGCGCTACTGCCTCTATATTTTAAAAACACCACTATGTATCCATGACCTAACTAGATTTTAAACCAAGAACCTCTTGGTTTAAAAGCCTAACGTATAAGCACAAAGCCACTAAGCCGACAGTTATTTCAGAACGAACTTTCTGCTGAATGAAATAACTAATTAAGTTTGGTTAATTTAGTCCTGAATTGATTATTTACCAACGAGTATAATCTTATATTTTACAAAAAATGCTTTAGATATAGAAATTTTCAACTCTCAACTTTTCCGTCTTCCAGCGATTATACTTTAAATTTAAATTTCTTTTTAATTACAAATCGTTCTGTGACACCAAGTGACACTATCTTATTCACATCTCACGGAAATGACAAAGGTTCATTTAAAATTATGGAAACAGCTGACGATTTTATCTTTCCTGAAATACTGCTGGGGTTCACATCAGGTCGTCCCCTTAACATCCTGAACTGTTGTCACATTTTACGTACAATCGTCGGAAATTTAAATATTATTCAGATAAATTGTAGTAACTGTCAACGAAGTACTTTTAACACATATTATGCATACGTATATAAATATACAATGTGTCTACGAATGGTCTAAAAAATAAAACTGGTGATCAATAGTGGATGTGCAAAACCTCAAAAATTCTAAAGTTTACAAGAACTTCGTTTCAATTAAATTTGGTATTTGAGCTCATTTTATAATTTCCAACAACTCTTTCTAATTATGTTTGTATCTAAAATGAACAACATAGAGAATAGATCTTGTTGAACTAACATTTTCAAGATTTGTATCCATCCAGTATATTTTTTAGGACTTTAAATTATAAGACAATCAAAACTTAACGACTTTTTTTTAATCTGATACTTCATTATTTGCTTTTCTGTATAATTAAAGAAATATTATTTCCATGCTTTTAATATTTAATATAAGGTATTACCTAGTTTTTTTTCTTTATATCGTATATTGATGTTATTTTCTGATCTAAAGCCGACCCGTTGTAACGCAGTCGATCAAGTGGAAATAAAAAGTGAATGTACGACATGCGCCGAGGACTACGTATTTCATCAGGTTTCCAGCGATCAGTAGGTTATGTCGGCCTATCGTTAGGCAGAGTAATCTATCGATTACTCTGCCTAAAAAGTCTTGGGAACTTCATCGTGAAAATGTCTCGACGAGTTCCTTCATGAAATACCGTGAACCGGTGGATACAAAACAACTCGCAACTAAAGTTTAATAGCACAGAACTTTATTGCAAATGCTGATAAGAAGTTATCTTGTGTAGACTAAAAAAATGGAACGTTTTAAAACTATGCTTTTAAAAACATGCTCCACGTCTGTAGATGTGGAAAGGTCATTCTCAAAATACAAATGGATTTTTAATTATATGCACGAAATTTGACTCCAGATCAATTAAAATAATTATTAATAACATACTTCTTAACATATTATAGTGTCAACAAATAATTGTTATAGTAGTGCAATAGTGCTTTTTGCTAAATTTTCAGTGTTCATCTAATTTTGGACATTACAAAAATCACCCGTCAAAAACATAAGGTAGGATATTGTTTATTTTGTATTGTATATCATTCTTGCACATGAATATATTGATGTAATCGCACAAGAGTTGATTCAGCCCCAGATATTCGCGAAATGACTATCTGAGATGCGGCATTTATTGACTATTATCGAACGATTGGTAATACCCCTGGAATTTGTTTTTTGGAAATATTTTTTTAAGTGTTTTGTCAAGCTTCTAAATTTAAATTCACCAAGATTCAATCGAGAATTGTTTTTAAATTAATGATCTTAAACAATTTTTGATGATTGGTGAATTTAATACAGTTGTACAGTATTAAATTTTATGTTATAAAATGATGAGAATTTCATTAACGTACACTATTTTGTCTAAAGTATAGTGACCGGTAAAAAATTTTTCGGTCATTTGGTACGTTTTTATTATTTTTTTATTGCTTTTTTTAATTTCTAATGTACATAAGTCCCCCAGAGAAATTATAAATGTATCAACTATAGACCTAAGATTAGCAATAAAGTTAGTAACAAGTTAAACAGTTTAGGATGTAAAACGATTTCCGTAAATAAAAATACCATTGGAGGAATTCTATCAAATAATAATAATAGATAAACCAAATAACCTAAAAAGCCGAAACACGTGTAGAGTTTTAATAAAATATTTTTGAAACATTTAAAAGCAAAAAGTTTCTTTATTTTTAATAATTTTAATAATGTTTCACAAGCAGCCAACCGCGGAATCAGTTCACTATAATAAATAATATGTTCGTATGTACCGCCCTCCTGAAGACTTCGGGAAGAATGAAACATGATATATTATATCGGCCTAGGGGTCCTCGTTTTTGTCTTAAAACTAGAGGGAATTATTTCTTAAATGTAATTTTTTTTGTGGCATTTTTTTTAACTCAATATTTTTTTGCTTTTAGTACTAAGAACCATGTTCTTTCATACAATGGAATTCTTGCTTCTAGATTGAGTAGTTGTTTTAACAGCTTATACAATAAAATGTATTGGAAGTGTTGTGCTTGATTCACTATCTACCTACAACATTTATACTAGCGCATTCAGATAAGAATTACAGTAGAGAATATAAAAAATTATAGGTACTTATTATTAGTATCATGTTAAGTTTGAAGGAAGCTTAATAATTATTTCATTTTTCTTTAAATGTTTGTAAAGTTCTGGACTCATATTAAATTATTTATTTCAGGATTTCGTAAGAAGTATTTAAGTATTACTTAATACTTACCGGTATTAACCGATCAATGCATATTTCAACACGCATATCAGGAAAAACAGACAACTCTGACCTCAAATGTTCTCAGGCAAAATGTTATATTATGATCACGGAATTGAAAGCCAGAAGGTTGTCTAGGTTGTCTGCTTAGGATATATACGTAAAGAAGGCTGTGGCATATATTTCTGCAATCTACAGCCATGAACGCTACGGAAGTGGCTGTAGTTAATTTGCTAGCGCAACTCTCGTGAGTTGTCAGAGATCACGTGAATACTTTCTGGCATCGAGATACCATAAATAATAAATAATAATAATTTTCATTGCTATTTTGTTCCTTTTGCAAAAGTGCCATGTGTAGCATATCCACATTTGTTGTCTTTGACTACATAAAAATTGATTACGGTACCCACAAAAATATCAAAAGTTAATTATCATCAGTCTAAAACTAGTAAACTAGAACATTTTCTTTGACGTTTTTATATCGTCCTAATACTTAATGCCAAGTTTTAATCAAATCAGCTTGCAAATAAAAATGTTATGAAGAAATAAAGAGTATACAGTCTCTTGTATGTATGTCAGTTTTTTCAGGATATGTAAATTTTTTTAATAAGGCTGAAATTGTGTAACTGTTCTGACGATTTATGAGATTCTGTGGTGACAAACTGAAAGTGATCCATAAGAGCTCTTGGAACTGTTTCGTAGTTTTGTTCACACGTTAATAATATAATGAATACTTTAGTTAAAGCTTAAGAAAATAGCTTTTATTTAAATTTTAATACTGTTCCGTATTTTCAAATAAATTTATTAAAAGGTAATTAGTTTGCTACAGCACAACAAAATATTTACCTTAATTCCTTGTGCATACGCTTTCAGAAATAAACTAGAAAACGTAAATATATACAGCAAAGCTTTTAATGCGTCCAGTTTCCATACAATTTATTTAAACATATTTTGCTGTCAGCGCATTCATGTGGGGAAATAATCGAAGTAATTGTAATAGAAAGGTTTATTGCATGACGATGATTGCATATTGTAATGTACGTAATAAGCGCATACTAAAATGTAGCAGCTTTTTTATTCAATAAGCTCCTATTATTAATCCTGGTAAACTGCAGGTCATTGTTACTGAAATGAATACAGCGTGATAATAAATTCATAAATAATGCAAATACGTCGCAAACATTGTTTGCAATTCTCTCGTACATAGTTTGTTAGAACACACTAAATCAAGTTAGCACATTGTCCCTGCACCAGATAGTCTAATAAAACTTTTATGACGTTCTTTCCAAACACTTTTATGGTGGTCATTTGGTAAATTGATTGTGTTAAATTTTAACTGTAATGTTCAGAATGCATCTTAACCATACTTAAATTACTTGAAGATTTTATAAGAGCACATTTTACTCGAAACATAAAATTATAGATGCAGAGTAGAAATTACGTAACGAGTACTTAAATCCATCATTTTGTTTGTACTTAAATCCATCATTTTTGCAATGTCTACGTTTACCTGTATGAAATCTCTGCTTATAGTATAATCTGTATGAAACCTGAATGTGACAAAATTCCCATAATGCTGATAATTGGTATTGACTTCCTGATTAACATACCAAAAGTAATGACCAATCTGAGGGTAACTTCCTCCACCATCTTCAAAAATTAGCCCAATGAGAACGTATTGTTGTATAAACGTTTGTATACTGTTAATTAACATTATGTAAATGTTAAATAAATTTATATAAACGTTTAGACAACTATATTTTTTCACTGGGAGTGGGAGTGGGAAATTTCTCTACAAGAAAAACACAATAACTAGCTCCCCTTGTATAACACATATTTTTCAAACAATTTTATTAAACATAAGTAAAATTTTAAACATGTTTACAGTCCGACAAAACCACGAAATAATGCCTGTATCCTTTTAAATATTTGTCAACTGAAAAAATTATGCAAATAAAACTTCTTATTTTTTTTGCTATATTTCGGTCTTTCGGTCTTAATTTTTATCTATAAATTTTTTTGTTTATATCTATTGTATATCTTTGTAAACAGGTATTGTAAAAGGATTTATTTATTACCAATAAAGACTATTATTGTTATATTTTTGAGAAAAAACAGCCAATAGCAAAACATGAGATAGGCCAGCTATGACAACTAACAATTAACATAAATAAAACAGTAATCCTAATCAAACATAGTGAACAGTTAATAATTACATTAGTATATTAAATGTTCAAAATGTAGCCAGTTGTTTTGTAACCGAAGTTCCAACTATCCTATACATAAATACCCCACAATTCCAAATACGTCATAACTGATTGCCAGCATTTCATCGAACAATTCGGGATATAAAGTCTTGTAAGTTATTTGGTCGTTCCTTGTATACGTAATTTTTTATGTGACACATATAAAGAAGGCACAAGTTGTCAAATCAGGAAATCGAGCAGACTATTTTACTGCTCATCTACAGCCAATCCGTCAGTTTGGGAAAATGCCATTTAAATAATTTCTGACCTCTAATCCAATATTAGGAAGTGCCTCATCTTGTTGAAATCAAATATTTTTATTGGGATAAAAGGCTTCTATTACCAAAATGACATTTAAGTTTATCAAAGCCAAATACTTTTCCATTGTCAAAGTTCCATCAATAAAAAATGACTCAATAATGTGATTATCGATAATACCGTCCCAAACATTAAATATCTGCGGTCGCTGAGTGCAAGCTTTTATTATCCAGTGAGTATTATCCCGGGCCTAATAGCGGCGGTTATGTCTATTGACTGATCTATGTAATACAAAAGCAACAAATAAGATTTTATTTAACAAAATTTTAATTCTGTATGTGCAAACAGAATCGATATCATGATTCCACAAAATTGTAACCGCTTATCGAAATCATCCTCCGTAAGTTATTGTACTAAACGTACCTTATACGGATAAAACCTCTCCTTTATAATTATTCCGAGAACAGAGCTTTGCGATATGCTATAGTCACCCATCTTTTATACAAAATGCTAAATATCTCAGCTCCCATGGTGAGGGAGCGTTGCCTACACCGCGAAGAGGTATAAAAGTAGAAGTGTCAACTTATTAAAAATGTAATATTTGTCTCAATAACACAATTTCATTATTGCTGTATCGTGAATTCGAGGGAGAAGTCACTATTCCTGCAGATCTGGACTCAATCGTGGCGACCTTTAAAGACCTCATAGCTAGAATATATCCTGATAGTGTTGATATCCAAAACAAGTCCATGGAGTGGCTGTACTAGCGTGCCATCTGGCCCCAAAAAACAACCAGGCTACTGTCATTAATGATACTTTACTTAAGTTGTTTGAAGGAGCAAAGATGGAGTACAAGTTCATGGACTCAGAAATATACATGATGATGGGATTCACTATCGCGTGGAATTCCTCAACACCCTCAACCCTCCTGGCCTCTCAGTCCACAAGCTTCTCCTCAAAGTGGATGTTCCAATGAAGTTGCTGTGGAAGTGAAAGGCCTCCAGAGAAATGTTATTGAGGCCACAGTGTTCACCGACTGTACTCGAAGGGAATTGGTGTTCATACCACGTATACCGTGCATACTATCGGAGTACTTTCTCGAGTTCAAGAAGCTGTAATTTCCCTCAAGGTCTGCTTTGCTATAACTATTAACAAGTCGCAGTGACAGTCACTGAAGTTGGTAGTGATTTTGAGGTAGGACAACTTCTCGCGTGTTCAGTTTTACGTGCATTGCTCTAAAGTGAGCTCACCCTGCAGCCTGCTGATCCTAGCACCCGAGAAAAGAATCATCAATGTTGAATACGAACAGGTTCTGAAGGCCGAAGCGGAGGGTTGGACAGTGGAATACTTGCTCACAAAACGATTTCCACACGAATGAAGTCGAAGGTAAACAGCTAGTTTATAATAATTGTTAGTTGTCATAACTGGCTGTGACATCTTTTGGCCATTATTGGCTGCATAATCTTAATCCGTTAATAAAATCATTGAACAACAGATTTTTCTCGAAATTTTCTATACATAATGTTATTAAAAATTAAAAAAAAAATAGAGGTGGTTGCTATAGCAACGAGTCCATGTCAGATAAAAAATATCTGATGTGGCCAGCACATAACTTTTTATACCAATATATATCATCCCGATCTAAAAAAATCATTCTATTTAATTCATCATTTACCTCAATTAAATTTTAATAGCGTACCTTGAAATGTTTCATTAAAATTTTTAAATAATTAATTATAAGCGTCATTCGATACTGTGAATAATAATTCATGTCATATATTTTAACAAATTTTTTTGTTGTTGACATTGACATTTTTGTAACTAAATTAGACCTTTCAAATGTTAAATTGTTAAATTTATCCGAACCCCATTTTATGAGGCCAAATGTGTAATATATTTCAGTTTACATCAGCTTTATTTAAGTACTTGGAAAATATATTTTATTCACTTGATACATTAGACATGATTTATAATCTTTTATCAAGAATATATTTTGTTTGTAAAGTCAAATACAAAAAAATTTGGGTCCCGTGGACCTCCTCTCAGCTGGCCAATTTTGATCATCACCGAATTTTTCATTGTCTTTGGCTTTTAGAACAAGTTTACCAAATTTGAAAATTTTATCTCAAAAAGTGTGGCTGTTATCGCGATACTACAGATATGCGGACAGATTTTTTTAATAAACTTATGTTTTTCATTATAATTCGTCGAGATTCGTCCAGAAATGCAATAAAAAAATTTTAATTTTTTTCCCGAAATAGTACCTTTTTCTTCTTTCATTCATTATATCTCTTCTGGTGGTACCACATTCACCAAATTTAATGTGTCACCTAAATTGTTGTTGACAATCTTAACTGTCAAAGGGAAGTCATCCTTTAGTATTTTTTGAGTTATCGCGGATACACAGATACACACACACACACACACACACACACACACACGCACCGACAGACATCATTCGGCAAATAGTCAGAATGGATTCAGGGTTCAAAACGTATAAATCAATCAAAATCTAGAGGTCGAAAAAAAATCTCGATTACTATACCCTTATATTAGGTATAAGAAAGTAAAAAATTAATGTCACCAAAATATGACAAAAAATATACCCAAAAGCTTGTTTCAACATTTTTTTCAGTTGATAATTATTTAAAAGGATACAAGCATAATGTTTTGTCCTTAATTTAATTATAGTAATTATAGAATATTATTTTTTTTTGTTATGTGGAATTATAATTGGCAATAATAAATTTCTGTTTTGTTTACAATTAAATTTCGTGTAAAAACTATGCAGAGATCGGTAACTAGTCTAACCTTTTCTGGAGAGAGCGCAAGAAAGGACTTCACTTTGATATTCGCCGTTGAAAAAGATATACTTATTGCTATATCGCTAACCAATCCTCAATTATTTATATTACATTTTTCGTGTATATTTGTTTGGTGTGTGTGCATATTCAGAGGTGCAGTCAACCCGAGTTACTGGCCAGAACATCCCAGATTGCCAGCATCCAATCAGATTAAGCAAAAAGGTAAGACTGCTTGCATATCTCTGTATACCGCATAATTTGCTATTTCGCTCAAAGTCGAGTGTTGAATAGGAAACTGTTTAACACATCATAATGTCTATATTTACACTTCTGCTGTACTATGTATATCATGTCACTAAGTAATGGACTGTATATTTCCACACTATCATAGAGCCAATATACTAAGCGATTTTTCTAAGTAGTATCCCTAATCTAATATGTCTAATCCACCATGCTCAGTGGTTTATCATCTGTATCATCTGTGTCGTAGAGTCTCTGGTCACGATGGGGTCAAGTATATAATTCTCCCGTGCATTGGAAATACTATTATCATACTGTGACACTATATTTTTCCATTTCACAGGAGAATTTTCTTATGTCAACATCGTCACTTGCGTTATCATCATTGTCGTCCGTCACCTTCACTTTAACTGGATTAAAAATCAAATAGGTCAATCCATGGCAATTACTACAAATGATTCACTCCTACTTTCTAGCATCCTCTACTGAGACGGGCGCGGCCATGCAAATGCAAAACATAGGTTTAGAAGTGTTTCGGGAGCTGGCGACAAAGTTGATGTAATTGGTATTAATTCCCTGTTATTTTTATGTCAACCCAATTCATTGCAGGGTAAGTTATTTCCTCTCTATATTTGCGTTGTTGGTACACACTATATGAATTCTTTATTTTGATTATTGATTTTGTGGATATGTGGTTGTCTAGTGTTGCTTCATTTTGAGTCTCAGTATATATGACAAATCTATTATCTTGATTTGAACATTTAATCCCGTGAACCGTTGCTATAGTTAGAAGTAGAGGAATATCTTTAAATTACGTCGTCTCCGCAACATATACTGTTTAATTTTCACGTTGTAAACAACATCTAATAAATGCCTATCGAAGTGGAATTTGGATCTGTATATGTATTTCTCTTAATAACTGAGAAAGATAGTTGTAAATAAAAAAAATGTTAGATTGATAAGGTACTCAATTAAAATACCTATAGACAGGAAACTGTCTCTAAATTATCTGTGTGTTCACTCCACAGATATCTTCAAAAATATAAAAAATTTACTGTTAATCACTCTGTGAAAAATTTGTCTCTGAAATGTTCTACAAAGCGGTAATCATTTTATATATAAAACACCTCCACAGAAATTAGACAACCCCCGATTCCTATGCCGAATCTTCACTGGCAAGGGTTACACTTATGAAAAAACGTGACCACAACCATCATTCCCATCGACATTACCAGTGCCGGGATGGCGAGATTCAAGTCCATAGGACAATGAAGAGATTATCTAGTCGCATTTGCTATCGCACTTACCAACTAGTTCATCGAGCCGGATGATGAGAAATATTAAAAATTTAGGTATCCCTATTTTATTACAGAAGTATGTAAATTATTTTACAGTTCATTAAAAGTCAAGTATTAGTCAAGCAATTATCCAAACTCGGCAGTGTCCGAGTTCAGTATTACTAGTTTTAATGTCTTAAATTGCCATTTTACAGTAATTTGTTCCTAGAAATAAACTTGTACACCTGATCATCAAACTACAACATTTCGTGGAAATCGTACATAGGCATCAAAGTTGTTTGTCCTTGCACAAAGTTATATTTTAGTTACGAGACTTTCCTTGTTTAAGCAAACATATAGGTTAAATTTGTAACAAGGAACTTTATGTTGAAAACAAATTAAAAAGTTCAATTAAGCATACTACATCCACATTTTAGATAAGTAACTTATTCATAAGTGGAGTTAAACACCTAGAGCGCGAACAAAGCAAATGTTAAATTTAATACTAAAACTGGGGAAGACAAATCTTAAATGGAAACTGGGGATTTATTAATAAACTCCGTTCATGATCTTTACGCATTAGGGTTGGCTGTGATATGTTATTCTGAGGTTAGTTATATAACTTATTTTTCTATGTTTTTTCTGTAAAATGTTCTTTGACTAGTTATTTTATTTTCATTAAGATTCATTTTGTTGATTAGTACAACTTTTCATTATTTGATCACCCTTTCTCATATATTTGTTATTTTAAGAACGAAATTTCAAAATGGTTAATAGTAAATATTCATACTTTTATGTGAATTTAAAATAAATACCATGCGACTGAAGTACACGTTTCATCTATTCTGATGCAATTCCTATGCTAGGTTTATTCTGTTAAAACATAACGCATTTAGCTAGAAGAAAATTGTATTACGATTGGTTTCATCTAATAGTGCTATACTCGTAGTCCTATAAATTGTATGAAATATCTGGATAATGAAGTTGAACTCTATCCAATATTTTTATATTTTAATCACTAGAGTCCGGATACGAATATTATCTGACGTCAATATCAGGGCCAGATCCAGGATAGCGGTATAAAGATATGCACATAAGTGATATACATGCCACATGTACCAGATTAAAATAGGTGTATTTTAAGCGCTGTCCAACCGCATTCATATATGAAGCTGCATCCGTTACAAACAGACACGTCCTTTATTATTTTCATAGTTCTCGGTCTACAGTTTTTTAAGACTGCTATCCACACATTCACATATCGTTTCTGCATTTGTGCGATCTAACACCTTTGTTGATATTAATAGAGCTAGCATTACCACTGTCTCATCCATCTCCCTAGCCAATACATTTACGATGTTCTGACCATTAGCGTTGGTGATTTCATTTACACTAACCAATACATGTTGGCTTTGCAACTCAGAAAAAATGTCTGCTTTAATGTCGTTAACATAATTTTGCAGAAACTGTTTGAAATGAGGGTTATCTAAATTGCTCCACGAAATGTTACACACCGCCATCATTTGAACTAAATCTAAATTAAATTCTTTTTTGTCTTTCACTAACACTCATACTACCACTCACACGTGTTTCATGATTTTCAATTGTGACATGCTGTAAAACCTGTATTTTCATTGTCCATGACAGTATTTTCTCACAAATATTGCACCGAAGTTCTGTGCAATCAACCTCTAACTCCGAGAAATCCTTTATTCATCGTTCTACAGTAACTCTTCAAAAGGGAAGTGTAAGCGACAGTTTCCAAATGTTACACAACAATATTTTCCGATTTAAAAAGTATACATTCTACACTCGCAGCGTTTACAGGTTGACTACTGGAATTAGATTAGACTTGTATCGTAGACCAGACGTTAAAATAGGTGGGAATTGAATAGCATTAAAGGCTGCGTTAGCACGCCCTCATCGCTAGGATTATCAACAGAAAATTTCAAATTGTTGTTAAAATCTTTCTATTGATGAGAACAAAAAATGAAAGCAAATAATCCATCTTAAATACCACATTTATTTAATATATAAAATTACAGGTAATATTGATGCGGATTTTTTTTAATAGGAAATACTTGTATTTTATTGGGTGTCATTTTATGAAAACAAATAATCGTATTTCCTATTAATAAAAAAAATACGCACTAGTATTGTCTGCAATTTTATATATTAGATTTATTGAGCATTTAGGATGAACTATTTGTTTTCGTTTTTTAATACTGCTAACAGATAAATTTTAACACCGACTTATAGATTTAAGCTGGATAGTTGGTGAAAACACACTCGTAACTTGACTTGGGTAATATGAAGAAGTTTATAATTTTTTTGGGTAAAATGCCTGCTTATTATATTATTTTGTGCTTTAATGTAAAGATCGGGAGGTAGCGACGACTTTTACGTAAATGTAGTATATTATAACACCTAATGAATTGATGTTATTTATCGCTACCTTTCGATCTCTATATGTTAAAGAAATAATTATTTTTTGTACATGTGCTAAATACCTAAAATAATTACTTCTTTCCATCTGCTTATTTGTTTACTTTGTTGTAGTAGGGACTGCGTTATTTAGTTGTTGACGTGTAAAAAGAGTGAATTTGTTTTATAAGAATATCAAAAGTTAAATTAAATAACTGAAATTTATGCAGCTTTATTTTGAATTAAAATACGCGATAATTCCTGTTCCGAGTGCGTCCGTCCCTGAAATCTAATATTTGGATCCGGACTCTATTACACACTGACTGAACTGAAGCAGATATTGCTTTTTCCTGCTTTACATGTTTTATTTGCTAATACTTTAACTCCAGTGTTTTTTTTTTCAATTCGTATTTCCATCTCTAGATGAAAAATTTCTCAAACAAAATACTTATGCAAGTGAAAGATGCCACTCCTGTGCTCCGCCATTGACAAAAAAAGGGTTAAAGTAATATTTCGTTACAAAGCCCGTAATCTGTTGAAAATTTCCGTTGCCTTTCGATATCGAGTTGCTCTCAACACAAATTGAAAATCTAACTGGTTTAGCGAAGTATATAAAAGCTTGAGGTAACATCTTATCTGAAGCATTTGCCCATCTTTCCATCTCATTTCGCTCCTGCCAGGGCCGTTTGACCCTGTTTCAAACAGTTGACCCCACCTGACCTCGGAACATGTAACTCCATTTTGCGGCTTCTGATGACTAAATCAGGACTTTTTTCAAGAGAAAAGAGTAAAATTTTTAATGAAAGTTTCATGTAACTTTTTTAGAAGAAATATTCTAAAAATAAAATATCTTTTTATTCATTTAGTAAAGTATACATATATGTATCAGGTATCTAGCAGTTGTTTAATGAATATTCACTAATGGCTAATCGCTAATTTTGTGTGAACGTGCGTTACACAGTACACTGAAATAAAAATAAATCATACAAAATTTTTTTCTTTTCAGATGTTGTGACAATTACTTAAATCATGTTCAGGGGCCGGAAATATTTTCCATCTTTCGGAGCCCGCACAATAACACATAAATAAGCACACCACATAAAATGCATGTGGTGTGTTTATTATAAACCTGTAATATATGCAACTAGTATAATCAGTAGCGAGGCGGAAAGGTGCAAGGTGCAGTTTATCCGATGGTATCCCCAATTCAGTTATCTTAGCAACATGCAATCGTGCGGTTCGTGATGGTGTTTGGTTTGGTTTTCATATAAAACGCTCTTAGCAATGACGCAGTTACTACCGTTTGTGCATAAACTACATATAATGATTGAAAACTACGATAACTTAACACCAGATAGTTCACATATTCTGTGTACTCCATGCAATCGACATTACGTATTTCACACACGCATCGACAAAATATTGCCGGTACAGTTACAAAAAAGGAATATTTTAATGATTTGTGTATTACATTCTCTGCATTTAGTTTTCCTTTCCCTAGTAGCCATATATTGTGCAAAACAAAGTACCAATTGGGTATAAAATTGTTTTGAGCAATATTATCGATGACGTGTGAAACAAATATTTGTGCGTTGACAGTAGATGAAACAACTGACTTTCGGTGTAATAAAGTTGTTAATGTTATACTAAACATTTTTAGTGTTCAAAAGGCTTTATCTCTATCAGACAGTAAAAATCGGGCTATGTACAATAAACTGAAAAATGTTTTACACGGGAACCTTGCAACATCCTCTCCGCCAAATTGCTGACATAAAACAATTAGCTGGTGGTTATACTTGATGACCGGTAGCTCAGTTAGCAGGTCGTGAATAAGGGCTTAGATTGAACTGAGTTCTCACCAAAATCTAAGCTGGGCGCCAGGACTTTTGCAAATACCAAATAATTAAAAGTTTACTTGTAAGTACCAAATAATTAAAAGTTTACTTTAATAGATAAATATATCGGTAATTATTGAATGTTTGGGAAGGAAGTCGAGTAAAAAGATATTATTAAATAAAAAGTATAATAAAGGTTGGTATGAATATTTGCACAATTTGCATTGGCTCAGATGGCCTCTTTTAGTTAAAAAAATACCATTCAGTGATTGATGACTAGCAGAACAAATTAAAAAATGATATAACGGTGTTTACAAAATTGTGACTGATCTCTTACAAAAATGCTTCTGACCAAATATAAAATTTTACGGGGGACGAAGATTTTACATAAATTCAACTAGATCAGTCCTGCGAGGAATCCAACAACGACTAAGCTCTGAATGGGTTCGGTGTCAGTTTGAATCAATACTGTCAGTACTGCAGTTACCCTTGAGACGAAATGCCAGTTGAATAAATTATTGTTTATTTTTCCTGCTCCACCCAGCACACAACGTTCAGTTCGATGCACCAGTTATATCCTCTTTTCTTGGTCCAGGTATTTACATAAAAAGGGGATAGTTTTATGAGATCAGTACTATACTCAAAACAATATAGAAAGTTTTGACATTTAAATTGTCATAGCTACATAGAAAAAGTATGAAAGTTAACACAAATTTACAGAGTAAATTGCAAACTAACGAAACTAAGATTTGTATCCCACACTATCTTAGAAAGTTGAGGACCTCAACTAACTTAAATATCAATAACGTTAAACAGAAAATATACTAGTCAAATAAATAAACTAGGTATAGCTATGACAATAAACAAAGTGAAATAGATATTCACTATATTTTAAGATATTTTTTACTAAAATAAGGTAATTTAAGAAAACAGAATTTATAATATCTCTATACAGACAGACAAATAGAGAGATAACGTAAATAAATATTTACTAAATATAAAACAATATGATAATTGTTGTCAAATTAAAGGTAACGTTAAATTAAATTGTTTATTAGTTCCTCGTAGAGGTAATAATAATTTCCAGATAAAATTAAATAAAAATATATAGCTTGATTATATGTTTATTGCAGTAATTAAAAGTTAATCAATTGATACATAATTAAGCAAGTACTTTTGCCAGAGAACTAGGCAAGGGTCCACTAGAGCAGCGTTTGTAACTAGATACTAACTAAACGTTCAAGTAAGTACTCGATATTTTAAATTTAGAAAAACCTTACGCTACAAAGGTCTGGTTGGTAAATATATGCACTGGTATAAAATGATCTACCACAAAACAAATGCACGACGTTAGGTAATTCTCACAAATGTTATAAACAAAAATGTTTCCTCCAAAGGAGTATCAAACTCCAAATATCACCAGTCACCACTCTTCACACAGTTACCAATATAACCAAGTGACCTAAAACATCAACAGACAAAGATAGAAAACAACTAACAACGATACAAATTGGCGACATCCGTTGCCGGGTAAATCTAAGATTTACAATAACCGAAAGTTAATTTAAATTAACATACGAAATTACTGGAATATCAGAAGGATATTAGATAAATTGCTAACAAGGCACAATAAATCAATACTAATCGATATTAATGATGGCCGTTTTAAAGAACAGTCAACGTGAACTGATCACTAAAAAGCAGATTCGCCCAAGACGTAAAGTAAGGTAAATACGATACAATATTATTATGAAAATTGCCCCAAAGGTGCGTTAAACCAAAATATCAACTTTTTAAATAATGGTAGTTATAAAATTATACGATAATATCAGAAAACATATGAATTTTATCAGACCGCTGAACTACAGGTGTTGACTTCAGAACGTTACACTAGTAAGAAGCAAGGACCGCCGTTGTGTTCTCCTACCTAAACTCGATTATAGTTTGGAAAGAGACAAACATTTAAGAGTACAGTATGAGCAATAGAGACAAATACATATTTAGACATTTTTTATAAGTGCAAAAATCTGCAAAACCAACCGTGGAAATCAGTGACGCCATCTGGACTAGACTGGCAGAAACTTAATTCATCACGGAAAACAACAAACTGAAATGAAATGGCTTGCAATTTCGTTACAACCTGGGATACAAAACAATGTGTAAAATTCGTGAAAATTATCTGCGCGGTTTGTTAATGCCTGCACATGAGAACTATTTAGAATTTGCACCATAAACCTTGGTAGATGTGGAACATTAATTTTCCTTGTACAAACAAATGTACAGACTAAATCGCTCAAACTAAGGCAGAACAAATTTTAGTTGTGACCATGTATGCTAATGCGATGGCGGACTTCAGTCATTCTGAATAATACATTATATCAAGCAGTATATATTTCACTATTCATTTATACTTTTGCTTATATTTCTCTGTGTACCATTGTGTTCATCAAAATACCGTACAAATGAGAGGCGAGCTATGTCATATTTGTTTAGAACCGGCTGATATAAATGATTATTTATTGGAGATTATCATCGTGTTATATCATAACTTTTTTAGTGAAAATTTACAACATTTTGTAATTTTGCAAAACATTTATAATGAAAATTTTTCCCGTACTATTTTGCCATGAATATATCTTAGACTAGACTCTGCGACCACCGTTGGCGTAGGTGGTATACTCGACAAACAGGCAATCTAGGATAATTGCTCCCGTGAATATGCATTATCATGTCTGTTTAATTGGAGTATTTTCTCAACTGTCCACTCTTCTATATCAAAGGTAATATTTTTATATTTCCCCCAATGTTCAGAAGACAAAATTTTTCGAGGAAATTATCTGTACTTACTGCATATAGATTTTGTTAAATTTTACTTGATCGATATATGTAATATTGCAACATATTCAGACATGTGTGTGGGACACTTCGGCATACATATATCCTAGAACGCTTCAATCTGCAAACTGCGTTCCTTCAAAGAATTTCTCGAATTGTCTCCATCTAATTTTATGCCAATCGTCCACTTGTATTCTTTAATTCTAAAGCCGATGACACACTAGAGAAAAAAATTTCGTGAAACTCGTTGCATGAAACAGGAAACTTGTTCCATTAACGCATAGCCTGTGTATTCAATTAAGATGGTGAAGACTGGCGTTTCTAAAACAGGAGAGCAGAAAATGTTGCGTATACATATTTCATGCACCAGAACATGCTCTATTTTATGAAATTTGTTTTGTAAATTAGTTGAGTTTTGATGCTAGTGGCAGGAATAAGTACATATTCGGTAATTTTACTCTCTATATTCTTTAGAACATAATTTAGGATTAACAGAATATGCGAATTTCCTTCCTTTAGGTGAAAATGGTGAAATAAGAGTACGAATTTCATACAAAACTTGTAAAAACTGTGGAACAGCATCCATTTCTTTCAGCAGTTTGCCCACCATTACAAAATCACATCTTCACCGGAAGACATACTTGCATATACTGTCGAATCAGCGAAACAGTGTACAAAGTATCTGTAATAAGTTTCACCATTATGCATTGAGCAAGAAACCAAGTTTCATGTGATTTGTTTCACCTACAAGTTTCACGAAATTTGTTTCTCCAGTGTGTCATCGGACTAAGAATATTTAATAATACACATACCCAGAAGAAATATAAATTTAAAATCATCCATATGAAAGCGATAAGTGATGCCTCCGGTAGCTATGTGGACAACGCGGGTTTGATGGAATCCATTAGATAAAGACAGCAGTGATTGCAAAAAGATAGTAACCCTGGAAAACTACCCGCCTAAATGCGGCTTCTTATTATTATGGCTATTATTATTTTTGCTTTCTTATACCTAATATAAGGAAGTATAGTAATCGTGATTTTTTTTACCTCGAGATATTGATTCATGTATACGTTTTGAACTCTCCTGAATCCATTCTGACTATTTTCCGAATGGTGTTTGTCGATGCGTGTGTGAGCGTGTGCGTGTGTGCGTAGGTGTGTACGTGTGTGCGTGTGTGTGTGTAATTTGGCAATTAAGATTTTCAACAATATTTTAGGTGACACATTAAATTTAGTGAATGTGGTACCACTTAGACGAGATATAATGAATGAAAGAAGAAAAAAGGTACAATTCTGGGAAAAAAATAAAGAATTTTTATGGCATTTCTGGGCGAATCTCGACGAATTATAATGAAAAAACATAACTTTATGGAAAAAAATCTGTCGGTATGTCTGTAGTATCGCGATAGTAGCCAAAGTTTTTGAGATAAAGCTTTAAATTAGATACACATGTTTTAAAGGCCAAAGACAATGATAAATTCGGTGAGGAGCAAAATCTGCCAGCAGAAAGAGGTCTACGGGACTCATATTTTTTTGTATTTGCCTTTTCAAAAAAATATATTCTTGATGAAAAATTATAAATCATGTCTACTATATCTAGTCAATAAAATATATTTTCCAAGTACTTAAATAAAGCTGATGTAAACTGAATTTTTTTTACACATTTGACCTCATCAGATGGGGTTAGAATAAATTTAATAGTTTGATATTTGAAATGTCTAATTTAGTTACAAAAATGTCAATGTCAATAAGACGATATTATTAAAATATTATATGATATGAATTATTATTGACAGTATCGAATGACACTGATAATTAATTATTTAAAAATTTTAATGAAACATTTCAAGGTACGCTGTTAATATTTAATTTAGGTGAGTGAAGAATTAAATACCTAGAATGTTTTTTTTAGATCAGGATGATACCTATATACTTGTATAAGAAAGTTATGTGCTGACCACATCAGATACTTGTAACTATTATTACCATGCAATGATGCATTGTGTATTCCGTACTTACATTCCAATCAAGTTTTTCTTGTGACGTACTATTAAAAGAAAATTACAATAGCAAGAATTTCTTAAATTGCCACTGCCAACATCAAAAGTTTAAAAATTTTATTTCACATCAATGGAAAACTTGTGTTCCAGTTTATAAACTTGAAAGAAATTGAATTTATATTCTATGAGTTTTTGATGTTGCTATTAAATTTGCTTGATATGCTCTTGCGTTCGATGTTACATGTAAATTTTGTACATTTGAAAATTTGAAGCATATAATATCGACCTGTGTGGGATGTATACGAATATAACGCACACTAACAGCAAATGAACTGTTCAAACTTTAACACAAAAAAGGGCCTTCTCGCATGAACGAGATGGCCGACTTTCCAGCTAGAATTCTTGTGATCAAATATTTATCTTCTTTGTCAATCGAGTTTAACGTATTTACGCACGACGCAAAAATAACTTCCAAATCTAATTTGTTGGAGAGAAGCCTACTTATTTTCAAAACAATCGAGGACTGACCAATAGGTTACATTTTAAATTACATTTAAGAGAGCTTAACGTAAAATACAAGTATGAGAAAATAACTATATTTCTTTTAGAGGAATTTGTATTGATGGAAAAGAAAACAAAAATTCTAAAACTTCACATTCTTATAGCACCATATATAGTGCACTCAAAAAATCACGTCCTCCCTTCTATTAATTTTTGGACGGATTGGGATAATCGGATGCAACAAAAACAAGGTGAAATAATTATCAAACTACTACCTTTTTGTACATTAAAGTACAAAGAAATTTCCCTATATAACCTGTGGAAAACACAAGTGTTAGTTTGTTGAAATAAGAACAATAGCTAAGTTTCGAAAATAATGCTTCTAGTATAACAGATGGTCGAGAGTCAAGCACACTCGGTTCTCACCAAAATGTTCCGGGTTCGATCTCTAGTCATGCCAGTGGAATTAATTGTGAAAGAGATTACTTCCACTATACATGAATATTGGGTCTGTGTATGTTGTCTCTAAATTTGTACCCCCTTCTACAAACGAGCTGAAAACGCATCGACGCCGACGACCGACGGTGGTATTTTTGAAAATCTAATTTATTATTATTTTTTTGTTCATTAAACAAAGTTATAATTTATAATAGAAAATAAACAGTCCTTCCCCACTGATGCATTACTATTAGTTAATTCACCTTGTCAACGAGTCTAACTTGGTACTTAAGTTTGGATGCGCAGTGGTCTAAACCCCGTATTTCACTGTAAAGCGGTTTGGTTCTTCTCTGTCTCACACTAGCGATATTTTTTCTCTCTCTTTCTATACCGCCAAGTGCCAAGCTACAGCTGTTGAGTAGTATTTCAATGAATATCTCCATAATGGCTGAGAATCGGACCTATGTTTATAGAACTTTTTTGTTTATTTTAGTAACTTGAATCTACTCTCCAAATATTGGGCGTTCCTCCCTAATTACCCTATAAAAAAATATATTTGCCGTAAAACAATGTTACTACTACCTTTCCTATTAAAAATTTCTAAAAAAAAATCTTTACACTGTGAGATGTTGTATTCTACAGGAATCCAGTGACACAGTTATTCTATAAGATTGTTTAAATATTTATATAACATTTACTAAACCATAAAAACGTTATAAAAAGGTTAACAATTGAAAAATTTTATAAACATATCTTTTGCATATGTAATACAGATTTATTTCGCTTAAAACTTAAAAGTTGACTTAAATTAGTAAAAGAAACAATTTTTTTTTAATGTTATATCAAATTATAAATTTTGTACCTACCAATTAAAAACATTGTTAATAAAATTATAGTTAAACAGTTAGCATGCATCTCGCGTAGGAGAGCAAACTACTTAACATTCTCTTTAAAAGACCCTAAAAGTGGCACAGTGACATTCACGGAAGATTATCTCGAGTACTGTACACTCTTCTTGTATAGCGCAATTACTGTCACACATGTCTGTCGTCGCCACTTTAATCCAGTCGTTGTTTTCAGTCCCAATTTACAGCACACTACACTCCTAGCCATACAGTGTTGTTTCATAAGTGGACTGTTTTGCTTCCATTAAAATTCCCTTGAAGATCGTTGATTGCAGGATAATTAAAGTGGCATTAGCTGAGTAATTTTGTATGACGTTACTACGAAAAACTGAGGACCATTACACTAGATTACTATCAGTTTTCAAATTAACGCGATAAGCCGAAATAGAAAGGGATAGGAAATAAGTGTTTTTTATAACTATTTCAAAACAAAAGCTTAATTATTCTTTGTTAAGTTCGTAAATGCTAGGATTCCATTCTTCAAGTTAGTGGTACTATTTTCATAAAAAGTCAGAGGCATTTCTAGCGGGTTTCTACTTATAATTTTCTTTGTCATCTAATTCTAGAGGAAGTATTGGCATCGTAAAAAAATAAGCTCTAGATTTTCATCAAAATGAACAAGTTGAGTCAAAAATGGCAAATTTATCCAAATCAGCATGCCATCGCATTGGTGTGTCTGTGTGACTTCGTGTATTTGTTTGTCTGTGTGTTTCTGATTCTCTGACGCATTTTTTTCGAACACGACACAACGTCTAAATCTAAAACTCTACATATAAGGTTTATAAGGGTAACATATAACCCATTGAATAGGAAGGAAATCTGTGCGCCAGTGTGAGACTTCTCGTGAGGGTACATACAAAATTTTGCATCAAATCAAAAAAATACTTGAAACGATAATTGTTCAGAACGATGAAGTGTGTCTTTAGAAAATTTCTTGTTAGATTAAGCGTAAAAAAAACAGTGAATATAAATAAGTACCTACAAACTAAATCTGTGATTTTAATGAAAATTATTTATTTGCTTTATTTCAAATTGAATATGACCAGAAATATTTTTTTTATGAAGAATGTTTGTAGCATTCATTCATTATAATAAAAAATACAGGATTATTGCACATCATACTATTTGGAGAAAATTATTTTAAAGTATTATTATAAAACCAACTAATTTCCCTACAAAGAAGACATAATTATTCTCCCGTTCAGATTGTAATAACAAGTATGAGAATATGGCAATATGTATATGTATCAGTAGTTTATCTAAAAATCGCAGTCCATTGTCCATTGTTCTTAATTTCATATGTGAAATTTACTGAGATCAAACGTTATCTACAACAGCAATTTTTGTATAAAATACTGTAAAAATATCAATCAGTTATTGATCCATGGAACATAAATTAGTACCATTTTTGGACAATCGAAAAAGCAAAATTGGAAATCAGAGATTTTATGAAATTAAATCTAAAGACCCTAATCAAAAGTTTGTTGGACAACCCAAACGATCAATTTAAACTAGGATTAAGGAGCAAATAGACTCTCTTAAATATGGGAAACAAAATAAATTTAGTGTTGCCTTTAAAATTTTTGAGAATAGACTTAGGATATGCCTCGGAATATCCATGATATCAAGTTAAGAATAGGAACGTAAAAATTAACAGACAAATAAATGCATCTTAAAGAGTTTTCGCAAACATCAAAACGCTGAGTATTACATTGTGCACAGAGAGTTAAGGATAGTGGAAAAATTACACTTGAATACGTCCCTGCATTTTTTCTATGTATGCTTATGCACGGGTTTTAGCAGTCCAGAATAGAAAAGTTATGTATCTGTTTCATCGCTTTCTTGAGTTTTTTTTTAATTTTTGAATAGATGGAATTAATTAAGGAGTTTGGCCTGGCAAGTCATCTTTCTGAGTCCCTTGGCTAAGTCTATCTGACCATGCAGTCCATTTAAAGTGGGCAAGGGATTATCAAGCCTGGGGAATGGAATGGGATTCAGTTTTATTCAGCGATGGATCTCGTTTCGGTTTGCACAACGATTATAGACGTCTAGGAGTTTGGAGAATGCCAGGAGAGAGATACAACTAAAAGCTTATCTAACCCATAGTAGATTTTAGAAGAGGCATAGTGTTATGGTATAAAGAGGAATATGTGCTGGAGGACGCACCGATCTGTACATCTACATAAGGACTTTGACTGGGCAAACCAATGATATTGTCAGTAACATTGTGAAGACTTTTCAAGCTGCTATTGAAGAAACTTTTATTTTTATTGATAAAAATGCTTCCCCCCACCATCGTACTCTGCAAGTATTCAACATTTTTTGCTTTCTTATACCTAATATAAGGAAGTATAGTAATTGTGATTTTTTTCGACCTCGAGATTTTGATTGATATATACGTTTTGAACCCTCCTGAATCCATTCTGACCATTTTCCAAATTATGTCTGTCGGTGCGTGTGTGTGTGTGTGTGTGTGCGTGCGTGCGTGTGTGTGTATGTGAATTTGCGAGAACTCAAAAAATACTAATGGGAAATTTTCCAAATTTGGCCGTCGAGATTGTCAACAACATTTTATGTGACACATTTAATTTGGTGAATGTGGTACCACCAGAAGAGACATAATTAATGAAAGAAGAAAAAAGATACAATTTCGCGAAAATAAATTAAAATCTTTTATTGCGTTTCTGGACGATTCTCGACGAATTATAATGAAAAAACATAACTTTATCAAAAAAATCTGTCTGCATGTCTGTAGTATCGCGATAGTAGTCACAGTTTTTGAGATAAAGCTTTCAAATTTGGTATACATGTTCTAAAGGTCAAAGCCAATGATAAATTTGATGATGAGCAAAATTGACCAGCTGAAAGGAGGTCCATGGGACCCAAACTTTTTTATATTTGCGTTTACAAAAAAAAAATATTCATGATGAAAGATTATAAATCATGTCTACTATATCAAGCGAATAAAATATATTTTCCAAGTACTTAAATAAAGCTGATGTAAACTGAAATTTTTTACACATTTGACATCATAAAATGGGGTTAGGATAAATTTAATAGCTTGACATTAGTAGGTAGAAAATCAGAGTTCTATGACATCTCCATCACATCCTGACACCTGCCACCGCTCCCCCCATTGATGGGCAGGAGAATTGGGGGGTATCAGGATGTGGTAGAACTCTCGTTCATAGGAAAAGTGAGAGGGAGAGGACGGTACATAATTCACTCTTCGATCAGCTGTGGAAGAGATGGACTAAGAATCTAGAACAATACCCCATCACTTATTTTGCTAGCCTATTAAACATAAAGAGAGTTCTGGAACGACCTTCCAAATTTTATATTATATAAACCAAGTGTCACATAATTCAAATATAGTTCCCGTTAATAGTTGTGTTATAGTTTTAAGTAACTCATAATTTATTTATTTATTATATTTCATACCTCTCATCCCTTTCTCAGGAAAAATACACACATCATTAAAATAAAAAACTAAAAAATAACAATAAAATTTATTTAATGTGGAAAAAAAAAAAAAAAAACAAGCTTAGTTATTATAGTATTTTTTAATAATCAAGGGTTAATTCTATGTCAACATATCGCAAAATGATAATTATACAATTTGCTTGAGACATCTTAGAATCTCTAGAATCTCAAACTACTTAGTGATGCTTAGTGAAAGAAGATATCACCTGAACAAGTCTAAAAGTAAATTTGTATCAACTGGATTAATAAATGACCTCTGTTATGCCCCTTGCATAAAACTAACAGGGAAAAATGATGAGATAATCTTTGATGGAAACGACAGGAATAATGAAATTTTTCTATACGATTTGAACACATTTCCTACTCCAGAGTGAATTTTCAAAAATAATGCAGTCATCTACTTGGGATATGAAACAATATGTAAATTGTGGAAAGTAGTACCACTCATTAAATACATAGTTAATGTATTAAAAAGACAGTAGTTTACAAATTATTTCAAGATCATAAAGCAGGGACTATAATGTCAAAGAGGAAATGTTTTTGAGAACGCAATGAATCTGACTCACCCAACAGAAAATTAAAATAGTGAAAATGTTTGTGTAGTCATGAAATTAATTCACATTTATCCACAAGTATTCGAAACCGAATGCAGCAGAAGGGTGTAAGAATGAAGAAAGTAACGTTTAATGAAAGAAAAAAATAAGATTGATTTTCTTGTCACATGAAATTTTCCTTACAATTCATCTAGAAAATCAAACTTGCTATTGATCGATTACGCTTTCATAGAAGAATAGATGAAATTTCAAATACAATCAATCCTATTTTAGACAGTATTTATAGAAGTAATGTGTTTAGTGATAGATTTTGTTAATGACATATAAAGATTATTATAGAACTAATTCATTGTATCCAGATTTTAATTTTTATTTGTATGCAAAAAGAGAATGTAGTACTGATCTTTAAAAATAAAATAAATTTTTCTTAAAGTTTGTTTCATTCAAATGAAAAATGAAACAATACACTTTATATTTATAAAGTCTGATTTTTTGAAATCTATGAATAATGTTAATTGTTCAATCCAAGCCATTTAATATAGAGTTTGCCTCTCTCACTCCTTAACATTTTCACCACCAGGAATACATCAGGATACTTAACTTATCTGAATTTCTTGCGCATAAAAACCACTTTTAATTTGGTTTCCATCTTGATCTTCTAAATGATATGTTGTAGGATTACTTTTTTGAACTTTCCAGATTTTAAAAATTTCATTTGGCCAATTAGGAGTGTACCACTTTGAAAAGCTTCCCGATATTTGCTTATCCTCACATAGTCATTTATTCTGAATTTTTGTTTCTTTGGATCGATGATTTTCAGATGATTATAGGTGGTTTTCAATAAATGATTTTCATCTTTCCTTTTTAACAGTTTTAGGTTTCATCCCAATAGTTCTGTGTTTAGTATTATTTTATTCCGCAACAATATCTGCTAGAAAATGTAGCCACTTATACTTTCCTTGTAAGCTGAATCGTCTCCACATTTTATTTTTTAAAGTTCTATTCACTCTTTCTACAACGCTCGCTTTAAGATTTGTGTAATAGCTGTAATGATTAATTGTCCATTTATCTATTACTTTCTTGAAATCTTTATTGTAAAATTCTTTACCTATGTCTTTTTGAAGATTTCTAGGTTGCACTTTAATCTGTAATAAGATCATTTCCATTGCTTGTGGTAGATCTTTCCCACTTTCATTTCTTACGGGTTCACCCCAAACAAATTTCAAGAATACATCAATGACCACTAAAATACAATTATAACCTTTATTTATTTTAGTGGTTGGTATCATTTCTACGAGATCTGCTTGAAGAAGGCCATCAATACCTTTAACAATCACCCTCCTTCCTTTAAAATATTTTCTAAGGGGTTTATGAATTTCATTCACTATTTCCTCTATAATATTAGTCATCTTTAGCTATCCGACACTGTAGAATAATTTGAACGTATAAAGGATCTCCTTTTGTTGCAAGGAAAGTAAACTTATCATCTTTATTTACGATTTATCCTAAAATGTATTTATTGTAACTGCATCTATATTCATAAAAACTATGGTATGAACTGGCGAAACTTCTATTTTTTCAATTTTGCCGGACAGAGGAAATTTGTATTCCGTTGTTGTGTTTTCTAGGGTATAGAGCATTATACTTTGAGATTTTTGTAAACGACCTCGTATATTTATAATACATTTACTATGATGTGCAGGTGGTTCACAAATATAAAATGGTGTTGAAATTGGGAATGAGTTGACAATTGTTGATGTAGAAGGTGTTGATGATGAATATGGGAATAATCTCCTTCTCAACATATGCCTTCCACATTTATCAATTGGCATAATTAACAGCTTCAAAGTTTCACACTTAATGAGATTTTAATTTTTCCATGCATACTATTTATCTTATAATTTTCCCTTCTTTCAGCTCTCCTATTAATGAAGCTATTTTGTTATTAAATTCTGTATTTCCTGCTAATTGTGAAGCTGTAAGCACTTTTAATTGATCACAATTTCATTATAGTCATCGAAATACTTATATTCAATCTGATTGTTATTGAATTCCATTATTATTAGTTTTTCACCTTTCTTACTTTGACTTCTTGTTTTTACGAATTGTGATGTATTGACAGTATTAAATCTGGGTCTGTGTAGTGTTGCAGGTACAGCTAGTGCAGATTTTATATAGTAGATTTCTTAGTGTTCCGTTCTTGAGACATCGAATATAGATTCGTAATTCGTGATTTAATAATATCTATAAATTTAGATGCATTTGATGTTGACAGACCTCTTTCTGGGCTGTAACCTAAGTAATAAGCATTGGTCCTTATATCAATATATTCATCTATGTCTATTGGTCGATAACCTGCATGATTCCTTTTAAACATTAATTCGTACAATCCTGCTGTACCCTTATATCTAAACTGACTATTGATAAAGTCATCTCCATCAAAATCAATAGTGGAATCTCCAATTGCATATTTTTTTTGTAAATGAATCAAAGTACATGCCAAAGGTATCATCATATTCATTGTTAACATCATCTGTTTTACCTATACTCTATATACTCTAGGTAGCAATTTTTTAAATTGTTGTAAGTAAGCCTCATGCTCTCTAACTGACGAGGTGTCTGCTGTTGGTGTTAGAAAAGTTTCATCAAAAAAACACTGACCGAATGTAGGTCATTCTAGGGCCGGATCATACTGGAAAGTCTCATCTTCTAAATAAATAGGTGCAGTTATGTGATAATATTCAAGAGGAGTTTGAGTACTCGGTCGGGGTTTTAAACTTTCCCGACTCATTTCTTCTTTCGATTTATTTTTAAAATTTGTTTTTTGACGAACATTTTCTGTTTTAATAAGATTTGATACCAAATCTTTAAAATGTTGAGTTATTGGTTTATACGTTTTCTCTAACTGTGACTGTGATTTGACAATATAACTTTTCAAGCTTTTATATATTTTATAACGCCTTTCTTGCCGCCAATAGCTGTGCTGTCACTCGACTATCCATGGTTACTGGCATAGTGTTTATTGTTTTCACTTTATATATGTATGAATTTGTCGAATCATTTTCCATACCTTCCAGAGCTGAGAGTAAAATCTTTATATATTACAGCAAACTCATACTTATCTTTCCAGCAAAATGCACATAAATCTCTGAAAGTTTGAAAACTCATATCGACGTTTACATGATTATAAATATGTTTCAGATTGGTCATATCCTGTGGGAATATTACAATAAGATTTGCATTATGTCTACACAGCTATTTTGGAATAGATGAGTAAGTTTGATTTAAATAAAAGCAATCAGTATTCTTATGACGTCCAAAACAAAAATAGCTTTTGATGATATTTTGATTACAGGAAACTACATCATCGAATATTATCACAGAATTTGGTTTTATGTCTTCTGGAGGTATTACTACATTATCATCATTATATTCGAAATATCAAATCTCCCTCACAGGCTTCATTAACAATCTCAAATATTCACATTTGGGTTGATATAGGGATTTAGAACACAAACAAATATTTTCGAAGCGCAAACCATTGGGATGCTCTAACAAACTGAGCATTACATTTGTTTTTCCACACACTGAACTTCCAACTAACAGTCCTCGTTTCGATTGTCCATCAAACAAAATGCCATGCTTTTTTGAAAAGTGTTTGTCGAGGAAACTTCATCTTAATCTATTATTGGTAAAACTGTCTCTTGTTGCTGAATTTGCATTTCAACTATCTAATAATTAATATTTTATATACAAATTTATAGTGAAATAGAAGTTCATTATAAAGAGAACTATTGTAAACTGATTGATCGTCGTATCAGCATCTATATAAAGAGGTATTTGATAAAACACCATTCACTTTTTTTTGTTATTTAAATTAAAATGGTTCGATGCAGAAGTTCATCTCTCACTAAGAAGCGAGCGCCTGATCTGTTCAGTAAAATAATTGATAAACTTCCGGTAGATTTGCATTTTCTCGATTATAATTATTATGGACCATGAACCAAACTTGCGAGGAGATTACAAAAAGGTGACAGGGGGTCAATCCCTTAGATGAGGCATGCAAAGAGCATGATATATCGTATTCCAAGTTTCAAAACGTTGAGAAGAGAAATTAAGCTGACAAGGAATTAGCTGAAGCTGCATTCAAACGTGTAACAGCATCAGATTCAAATTTTGGGAAAACACTAGCTGCATTGGAAGTCGGTGGCATGATGAAAATGAAGAGTAAATTTGGAATGTGTTTTAAGCGTCGAGAAAATCGTGCTTCAAAGAAGAAAGGTGGACAAATAAGTTTAAAATTTGCTGTAAAAAGAAAATTACGATAAAGAAAACGCAAGCAAAGAGTTCCAGTTCCAAAAATAGGGGGATTCCTTTCATTGCTACTACCACTCTTAGGAGCTTTAGGAGCTGTTGGAGGAAGAGCAGCGGATATGACACAAATTAAAATAGTGAACAATTAGCCGAACAAAAGAGACATGATTCAGTAATGGAATAAATCACGAAAAGGAAGGGTTTATATCTGGGTCCTTATAAAAGGGTTTTGGATTATACTTAAAACCTTGTAAAAAAAACTCCCAATAAAACTGCCTCACCGACCACTCACCAATCTAGATTTAAGGAAATATTCGGAAGATCGTAAAATTACTAATTTTAGAGTTGTTTTATGTGAGATACACTTCCAAAAAAACTGGAACTCACTGGATGGTATATATATATATATATAGAGAGATAAAGTATATTATTTTGATAGTTTTGGAAATTTGAGACCTCCAAAAGAGTTAATAAAATATGTGAAAATGCAATATACTGAGAAATTAAAAAATATTGAAACAAATATAAGAATAAGCAAATTTAAGATTTAAGATTAGTAAGGTAGCAATAATTCATACTCAGAAATAACATTCCATAAAAGTAATAATTTGAAAAATAATAAATGATGGGATATAGACAGCCAAAACGCGCCACTGGATCTGCAAGTGTGTATAATCCTATTTATTTTCACATCTTCATGTTTTAGTCGTTTTCTTTTAAGTTTTAAGATGCATCAGAAAATCAGTTATGCAAAATATTATTTTGAAAAAACAATAATTTATTTATAATTTTTTTCTGCAATAATATAATGGTTAATACATTTTTATTATGTTCAGACATAATAATAATATTGCATTATATCAATGAGTTAAAAATTAGATTATTAAAAAGCATTATCTTGTAACAAAGAAGTTATGTTGTTGAACTTGTCGGTATGTACATATGTATGTATTACGACACTCTGAAATTAACTATCTCATTTGTTAACTAATATGGTTAGAAAGACACCGACGGGTTATTTTTATTACACTTGCAATAATAATCAGTAAATTTAAAGAAATGCTAATATTTCTTATAGTGTACTATATACCTAACCTACCTACAAATAATGATAATTTAATAATAAAGAGAAACAATATCTGCAAACAATTAGTTTTGAAAAGATTTATTATTGTATTTTAATATTAAATAATTCAATATTTTTCAAAACGAATATAATACGTGATTTGGAAAATAATTCGTACTAAAACCAAACAATAAAAGGTAAACGGCAAATAATAATTTTAACGAAAATAATAGTAAACAAAAAAATATACAATAAATTTTAAAATGATTTATATCTTCGAATTAATTTATTTCAATATTTTTAGGTCAATGTTCTCCCAGAGATAAAAAATTTTAGGATTGTTAAAAACATAAATATTTGAAAAGATTAATACGTATTTTGAAATCGTCAAGGTAATGACATGTATACCGGGTTGCATACCTGCCAGTCTCTGCGATTGTAAGAATTTTACCTCTGTACAAAGTAGAACCAAAAAAATATTAGTTACAATGTGATCCAAAAAAAGTAACCATTACAATTTAGAACTGAAAGAAGGAAGGTAAGTGAAATATAACTGACACGAAATTCAAGAAAAGAGCTAATTTATTTCATAAAACATAACACTTAATTTAATTTGCATTTATATATATATATATATATATATATATATATATATATATATATATATATATATATATATATATATATATATATATATATATATATATATATATATATATATATATATATATATATATATATATATATATATATATATATCTCAAATGGTGTACCCATGGTGTGAGATAATGGATTAGTTTGACCTTTTCCTAAACTAATATATATATATATATATATATATATATATATATATATATATATATATATATATATATATATATATATATATATATATATATATATATATATATATATATATATATATATATATATATATATATATATATATATATATATATATATATATATATATATATATATATATATATATATATATATATATATATATATATATATATATATATATATATATATATATATATATATATATATATATATATATATATATATATATATATATATATATATATATATATATATATATATATATATATATATATATATATATATATATATATATATATATATATATATATATATATATATATATATATATATATATATATATATATATATTCTGAATACTTCAAGTAATCACTAATGAGTATATCATCTGGTTTCCACTTCCAGATCTTTACTTCACAATGGAAATAACTGACTAAACAGTAGTTTATCTTTTCGAAATGTTGAAAAATCTTCCAAACACATTGTTCAGTAATACTGGGGGATATGAAGTACTCTTGTATAAAGTATCAAAAGTAGATACAAACTGTGTAAACTTAGTTATGCAATATGTTCCACACCTTAGTATGATTGGTGTAGTATAGTTACCCTAATTTCAGTGTGTGGAGATGCTGGAAGGTATGGCCACAGTTTCTCCATGCATTAGATTTTGTTTGGAGGAGGATCTATGGATATAACTGTAATCACTATCACATTCTCGACAGGATTCTATTACTGACTAACTTCTCAGTTTATTATAATTCTTTGACATGCCCCACTACGTTCACGCGGCATCTATTCTACTGTCACACAGATTACAGTTTTCACAAATAGTATACACCCTCGTATCTACTCTATACATTGATGTGATGAATTCCTTTATTACACTTTTACAACTCATACAAATCCATACACACGTATGCATTATGTCGAATTGTTCTGAAAAGTAAACTATGTACCGCCATCCTCTCCCACTTTTCCAAGAATGAGAGTTCTGTGACACCCCTACCACATCCTGATACCCCCATTTCTCCTGCCCATCAAATGGAGTAGATTGGTGGAGGGTATCAGGATGTGGTGGGGGTGTCACAGAACTTTCATTTTCTACCTGCTGACACTTGAAATGTCTAATTTAGTTACAAAAATGTCAATGTCAATAAGAAGAAATTATTAAAATATATGACATGAATTATTATTGACAGTATCGAATGACGCTGATAATTAATTATTTAAAATATATATTTAAAATTTAATTGAGGTATATAAGTGACGAATTACATAGAATAATTTTTTTTAAATCCGGATGATATATACTGGTATAAGAAAGTTATGTGCTGGCCACATCAGATATTTTCATTACAATCTAATTGCTTATGAAATCGTTTCCTTGACAATCACTGCTTATTTATTGTTGCGATAAAAGTCAGATTCAGTGCTTATTTCTCTTTAATACTTGTAAGTGCTAAAAAAATATTAAAAAAAAATTAAAATGGACAGTGATGATGATGTCCATTAGAGTTAGCAACAATTGCAAAAAATGTGACTTTAAATTTAATGTTCTATTTTTTACTAAAAAATGCATTTTTAGTGTGAGTTGGTTTATTTCTGTGTATCTATTTACTGTCTAATATATATATATATATATATATATACATATATATATAAAAAAAAAAAAAAAAAAAAAAAAAAAACCTGTAGGGGGAGTTACTTTCCCTGCTTAGGTCAGAAAAGTAACTTTCTTGTACTGTTTTATGATGATTGATTAGCAACGGACCAAAATACTAGGATAGCGTATTTTGGGATCTGAAATTACGCCGATAAATTAGACATTCTTGAGCGATTTCAGAAAAAATAAAATTTGTTCCACCTTAACGTAGAAAATTGTACAATTTTACTGTTTTAAACATTGTTCATCTAGTATGTTTTCATTTCCATTAATACCGATGATTAAATATGGTATAACCTGTATGTAAAAATGCTGATAATAGTCATATTCATCAATTTAACGAATTATAAAACTCTACGGCATTCCACACAAATATTTTACCTTATATATGAAATTAAATATCTCCCATAATTGCTGCAGAACCATATTTTTGTTAAGTAATAAAAGTTGAAATAAACATGTTTTGCATATTTTGTATTAGCGACCAAATGGTTTCACGGTAGGGTTATTGCCTGACGTAAAATGCTATTTAACCGCTGAAATTAAACTGAAAGATTCAGTTTTATGGTTATACTTCCTAATATTACTTCATTCTCCATATGCCTGCATGGATTCGCTAAGAGTTTTTATTAACTTAGAAATGTTTTTCAGTTAATAATATATACTTTAATTAATTTAAATATATATAATTTGTTAACAGTTCAATGAAATAGTATAATGAGATATAGAATCATAATATGACACTTGGATATACGATAAGTCTAATAAACCGATCTACAAGATAACAGATCTAGATTTCATATGTGGGATCACCGTTTGCAGTCTATTAATGATATAAAAAAAATTCTGTTAAAAACTACAGCCTGTCTTAAGTCTGCAATGTTCGAAAGTAACGTTTTAATTTGTGCTAAGATAGTTTGGTTAAATTTTAGCTCTTTCATTTCTAAAACTCTAAAGTAAGTCGAAATATGCCATGAAAAGTATATAACGAAAGTCTGATTTAGTACTGCTTCCATTAAAATTAAAGCAACCTTTTTCATTTTTTCCTTTTCGCTCCAGGACCAACTTTAAACTAGTTTTACTTGAGTGGTTTAATGTCTGATGCAGTTTAAAGAGTCTCCAAGCAAAGCGCACGGCTGCCCTGTGGATTATAGATGAGGCGTAACGAATTTATATTGAGCTTATTTTGCAATAATTGCAGAACAGCAACACGGCATATCGGCGTGTGAACCAAAAAGCTATGCATAGCAATGAAGTTTGTTACGGATTATAGAATCAACTACCAGCGCAGCGCAACAGTCCAATTTATTTCTACAGGATTTCCGGTATCCTGCATGGACGACACAACTCTATGATGTTGAATATATTAGTATATGACTATTGCTTTGCACATGCATCGTTTAAAGGAATTATGCGCATCCCATGCTTTGGTTGTCATTAATCATGAACTTCCGAAATGTTTAGCTTTAGTATAAATCCAAATTTACACATTGTTTTACAAAGATATCAAATCAATAAAATTAAGGTATGTTTGGAATAATCTAATTATTTATAAATCAAATGTTATTAACTAATACGTTTTTTGTATAATACAAGTCAAATTTCCTTGCCTCTGAAGAGAAGAAACATTTTTTAAAAAATATTATTATTGCACTTCTAGACAAATCTCGATAAATTATGGCGATAAAACATGATTTTAAGAAAATGTTTTCTGTCTATATGTTTGTGTGTCTGTATACCTATATGTCTGTGTGTCTGTGTATCTATCTATTTGTATCGCGAGAGTAGCATTAACCACATTTTTTTAGATAAAGCTTTCAAATTTGGTATACACATTCTGGAGACCAAGAAAAATGATAAATACGTTGACGAACAAAATAGGCATGCTGGAAAGGGGTCTAGTGGAGCTAAGATTGTTTAATTTTATATATCAAATATTTCCTGAAAGTTGAGATATATTACATAAAGCCAAGTTTGTCCAAATGTTTCAAAAACGCTCTAGATTTACTTTTGTACACACTATGACATCATGAAATGTAAAGATAAATTTAGTAGTTCCTAAAATTTCAAACGTCAAAAATTACTATAACGCGATGAGAAGTCGTTGATCACCAACGTGTCAAGGGTCTTTGAACTAAGAGAATATATATTAATATACACACATTAGAACGCACTACTAATTTTTAATGATAATTTATTTAGGTTTTGTCAAAATATACAGCTTGGCGTACCATAAATGATATCCATGTCTGCTTTTTTAATAAGCTTGTTATAGAAATATGTTATCTTTAAGAGTATTATAGTGATATATTATTTTAATACCATTGAACTATTCTGTCTCAATAATAAACTTAGCACCCCCTTGCCACAAATTACAGTCCTGTGATGGTAAAATTGTCTTAAGTCTAATAGGTGAGTTTTATAGTTTTTTTCTGGTGCTGATTACGGGAAAAATAGTGAAAGAATTCGTCATTAATGGTTTTTCACAAAAAGCGATTTTTATTTTGATATTATACAAAATCGGGCTAATTTAATGGTGATTTGGTTCTATGATTATAAATACCTATTCGACTTTTTACAGGCAATAGTGTATTTTTCATACAGATCAAAAATATAAAAGTGTAACGTGAACCAGCAAATAGATATTTAACAGAAAAGAAAAGATTTGCATTTGGACTGTTTTCCGGAAAACCTTAGGGCGGTAAGTAAAGAGCAAGGTGAAAGACTCCATCAAGAGATTAAACAAATGAAATGAAGATATCAAGTAAGATGGAATGTAAACATGATTGCTGATTACTGCTGGATGCTTGAGACGACCCGCAGAATGTTCATTAGAGGAAAAGTACCAAAAGTGGCTTTGATGGTCAGCAAAAAAGGCATAATAAATTTTTAGTGAATTTTAACTACCTTTTGGATCATATTTAACTAGATTTTATTTGTAGTTCACTTGCCAAGACTTTGTATTAATAATACTTTAATTAGCAAAAATCTTATTTTGCGTAATTTTTTTTAAATCTTAATACCTTTATTGTGAAAAACCTTACGTGATGAAAAAAAATTAGCTGAAATCAGCACTAAAAACAATACGTTTAGAAAAATTTTCAAAACGTTTATTCCTGCAGGCCTATACATGAATACCAGCGCCCTCCGGTCATTTAAAGTAAACATGTCTGTACATCTTATTGCTTCAAACAAATTATTTAAAATTCATTATTATAATTAACTAACAAATAAATTTAAAAATTTTTTAATAAATGACTACTCTTATCGATTATTTAGGTTCTTTATACTAGTTTAACATATAGTAATTTCTAGCCTTTCATATGTACCCAGCTGGCTATTGTTTGTGTTATTTTAGTTAATCCTAAATTGCTAGCTAATATCTATCTATATATTCTTGCTCTTAAATGCATGTTGGGCAACACTAGATTATCTGTTCTTTCATATGCAAGATGAATCAAATGTCATTTAAATCTTACCTAATTTGATTGTTCTCTTCGCCCAATATACCTTTGGTTATTGTTAAATTTAACAATATCAAATTAGCTTTTAAAAACAAAGTAACAGTTAACAACCTTTTTTCAAAATTAAAAAGATAAGAATGATATTTTGGTGGTGTCCAATGTGGTGTATTGCATACCATGTGATGATTGTAACAATAAATATATTGGCCAAACTAGAAGGAAAGTTAAAGACCGTATAACTTCCCACAAAAGTGACATCAGACTTAACAAACAGTCTTGCACTTTAGCCAATCATGCATTATTACATAATCACAATGTCAATTATAATAACGTTCAAATATTAGACTTTGAAATGAACTATCACAAACGGAGTTTTTTGGAAATGTGTCACATTTTCAAAGAACCAAATACCATTAATGCCAGAAAGGATATTGATAACTTGAGCATAATTTATACTTACTTACTACAATTCAACCATAATGTCCACAATGATGAAAACACCCTATATAGTATGGATTAATAATCAATGTCCCTAAATATAAGACATCGAGCTGTTGGTATCTACTGCTGTCATTGTTCTTTTGGTTTCACTCTAACAAGTTTTTATATCCAAACTCTTTTTTGTTTTTACTTCATAAAAATACACATGTCTATTATAATTCTAAGAATTTAAATTAATATGGATCCTTAGTCATCCATTCATAATGTTGTTAATTTTACATAGTAGTGGTAGTAAATTACCAACAATTAATTATTAGTGTTTTTTTCTACAATTTGTCAAGAAATTTTTGTAATTTTCAATGAATACAACTTTAACTTTAACCTCACTTTCGTAAGTACTTTTCACTTTTTCCATAACTTAGTTTAATTAATTATAATTTATTGTAGAGTTCCTGATGAAGAAACAACAAAAGTTTCGAAAGCTTGAACAGAAAATAGAGTTTTTCTTTTATTACCTGTCACATGACTGCAATCCCCGCTTAAAAATTAAAAATATTTATATATATATATATATATATATATATATATATATATATATATATATATATATATATATATATATATATATATATATATATATATATATATATATATATATATATATATATATATATATATGAGTGTAAATTAAATTAAGTGTTACTTTGTATGAAATAAATTGGCTCTTTTGTTGAATTTCGTGTCAGTTATTTTTCACTAACCTTCCCTCTTTCACTTCTAAATCTGTGGTCATATGCAAAAAGGTCTTAAGTCAAAATTCTCTGTGTACAGGGGAAGGTTTTTTTTGATATATAGAAGGTCCTAGTATATCTGTATTAAAAATATAATGTTATACATTCTGTATATATACTGATGAAAAAAATATTAATAGACAAAAGAATAACATGTTTCTGATCAAATTGCAATTAAAACTGACTTAAGTTCTATTATATTATAAATATTGTATTATTATAGGCAAAAAGAGCATAAGTATATTTTGTTTTGGCTTATTTTCTTTTTTGGCTGGTTTTCATTAAGGTCGTAAGTCTACAACATTATGATTTCAATACCTAATAATTATTATTAAAACACAATAAATTCTAACTTCAAAATATTCATTATTATTATAAAATAAATTTGTTTTTATAAAAAAACTACAGCTAAAAATAAATTGATTATGTTAAAGGTAACTAAAATTATTATTACAACTCAAAGAAAAATGACACTAATTGCGTCCTTCAATTCCATTATCAATAATTCTGTTAATGTTAGGGTCAAGGTCTGGTAAATCAGCCTCAGGTAAATTTTCATAAAAATCAGACTCACCTGTTTAACTTTTTGGTTTTTGTATAACTTTTAAATTTTTGGGAATTGCAATAACAAGTTACGGTAATTTCCGGTGAAACCGGAAGTACTAGAATCATTGTATTAATACGTATTAATTCAAATTTACGTGTTATTTCACATCCCAAAATTTAAAAGTTACTATCTTAAAAACAAAAATAGGGGTCCTGTTTATTTACACCTGGTATACTAATAACTCTCAATTATTTTTTATAAAAAATACACTTATATTGTTATTGATTATATTTTTAATAGAAAATATGAATTTAGTGTTTTTATTTATGGTCATTTTAAGAAAGTGTTTTCTCATTAATAAAAAAATAGACAATACTTTTGCATGTAAATCAAACCCTTAAATTTGTGTTTTAGTTAAAATAATGTTTAGTAATTTATAGTTTTACGTTTTACGTTGAATATCTTATAAATTTACAACTCAACCTTAATTTTTTTTTTAATTAGACTTACCAATGTCTGGTACGGTTTCTATGTTTTCATTATTATGACACAAGGAGTTTTATTATTAATATTATCTGTGAAATAACTATTTGTCCTTTTTAATATAGCGGATTATTCTTTTCATTATCTAATACAAAAGAAAAAGGAAATTGTAAATTCATAGGCATGCGAGTAGTAAACTATTAACAAAGCTGATCAAACACTGCATAAGATTTTTCCTCTTTTATATTAATTTTACGGTACACACTAAATCACTTTAATTATTAACAATAACAAACCGAATAAAACACGGCAAATGAACCAAAATATGCAATAATTTGAGGTGATGAACACGCCTTGCACTTCAGTACATACAAATCGTTTTAGCTTACAAGGTATTGGTAAAACTATATTGTTAAAAGGACATAAGTAGATATAATCTTACTAAAGTGCTACAGAGTTTAAAGTTTTGCTAACGAAGTAAATCAACTTAATAATTTCAGCATATAATTTTTCAGCTAAAGAGATTTTGCCAACAGGGTGTAAGTCGACATATTACTTTCTAACAGCCAGTAATAAATTACATTTTTGTAATTTTAGGCGGTTAAGTAGACTTACTACCTTCTAGCTATTAAATCGACTAAATGACTTTGATTTTCAAGGATGTGTTAATTTTTTTTATAAACCATGCCCTTTTGGTGCGATTTCATTATAGTGAGGTATTTGCTTGGGCCAAGAAATTGTAATGGATAATTTTTTGGATCACAGTGTAACTCGTATTTTTTGTTCTACTCTGTATATAGGTGAAATTCTTACAATCGTAGAGACTGGCAGGTATGCAACTCGGTATTCATGTCATTACCTTGACGGTTTCAAAATACGTATTAATCTTTTTAAATATTTATATTTTTAACAATCCTAAAATTATTTATCTTTGAGAGAACATTGAACTAAAAATATTGAAATGAATTAATTAAAAGATATGAATCATTTCAAAACTTATTGTACATTTTTCTGTTTATTATTATTTTCGTTAAAATTCTTTTTTTACTGTTTATCTTTTATTGTTTGGTTTTAGTACGGATTATTAACCTGTTTCTGGAAAATTGAGGAATGTTCACATATAAAGCCATTGTCAAAGGAGGAAAATACATGCGAAGAACACTTTCTTAAAAAATACACGACGTACGGCAGACGCACGTTTTAAAGTGTCAATCCCGTTTAAAGAAAGTCCGATGAGTTTAGGCGAGTCTAAACAAAAAAGCCAAAAAATTATTTTTCTCTTTGGAGAGGAAACTGAGTCTTAAAGTTAGTTTTCGCGAAAGGTATTTGCAAAAGACTTAGGTCATATGACACTTGATGAAGAGACGGACGAATCACATTCTTACTATATGCCTCACCACGGCGTTATACGAGAGGATAGTTTGACGACAAAGTTACGCGTGGTATTTGATGCATCAGCACCAACTAATAGCGGAATATCCTTGAACGATCTTCAAGTCGATTATTTTAAGGTTCAGAAAACACGCATATGTAACAACAGCGGATATAACGAAAAAGTATCAGCAGATACTCATAGAACTAAATTAAAGGTCATTACAGAAAATTCTCTGGAGAACAAACCCCGCGGAACCTCTTCAGACTTACATTTTAAACACGGTGACATACGGAACGACATCTGCACCTTACCTTGCAATACGATGTCTTTTCGAAATAGCTAAAACTATTAGAAAAATATTCCCAGAGATTACCGATATTACTGAACACGATTTTTATGTCGATGACCTGCTAACCGGAGCCAATACGATCGAATCCGCTAATCATATTTGTAAACAAGTTTCATTAGCATTAAATTCAAGTGGGTTTAAACTGCGCAAATGGCGCTCAAACAACGCTAGTATTGTTGAAAAGTTGTCCAGTAACATGTCACAAACTAAGATAATGGAAGCACTGGAATTTGGCGAAAATGAAGGTACAAAAACGTTAGGTTTAGTTTGGTCTTGAGAGGCATATATGCTTACGTACAACATTAATACAAACCTAACTAACACATGAATTACAAAGCTATCTATTCTATCAAACACAGCGCTGATATTTTATCCGTTGGATTTACTTAGTCCGTGTACAATCATAGCAAAAATGTTACTACAAAAAACTCTGGACTGAAAAATTGTCATGGGATGAATCTATACAGTTATCACTATATACCACATGGATGAATTTTAGGCGAGAGTTAACTTTGCTAAACCATTTAGATATACGGCGACACGTGATATGTAAAAACGCGACCCGAATTGAATTGCACGGCTTTTCTGTCGCCTCTCTACATGCGTATGGGTCAGCAGTGTACATTAGGTCGGAAAATAAAGACGGTAACATTTTTATTCATATACTGTGCGCTAAGTCATAAGTAGCACCTCTGAAATTATTTACAATAATACCTCGTTTCGAATTATGTGATGCACATCTGTTAGCCCGGCTAGTAAAAAAAGGTCTTAACATCATTAAACATTAATTTTCATAATTGCACATACTGGTCAGACTCGACTATTGCATTAGGATGGTTACAAACATCTCCTAATATGCTAAAACCTTTTGCCAATAATAGAATCGCGGAAATCCAAGAACTTACCGATGTAAGCAAGTAGTGTCATATACCAACAAAGGATAAGCCAGCGGATTTATTATCACGTGGGGTCATGCCAAGCAAAGTCTCATATTAAAGTTGATAATCTTCCAGAATTACGTAATCAAGTTCACGGCCTTTTATCAACAACAAAAGAGTTATTTCCATTTGACCGATTTTCAAATTTAAATCGACTCAAGTGCACGATGGCCTGTGTGCTACGATTTTCCCACAATTGTCAAATTTCAAGGGCCTTGCGACGCTCAGATTCATTGACTCCTAACGACATAAATAAGTCATTTGATGCGCTTATCAAATTGGCACAAAGATAAATGTTTCACAACGACTACAATTCATTAATAAAAGGTCAACCTCTTAATACCAAAAGTAAAGTGCTCAACTTAAATTCATTTTTGGATTGTAATGGGATAATACGAATTGGAAGTCGAATAAGACATTCAAATTATCCTTTTGAGAAAAAACATCCAATTACCATTTCTCATAAACATAGTCTTATAAGATTAATTTTTAGCCATGAGCATAAACGATTATGGCACGCTGGACCTCAATTATTATTGTCTTCAATACGGGATGAATTTTGGCCTACGTCGGGACGTAATTTGGCCAAGGGGACAGTACGAAAATGCCCAATATGTTTCAGACATAATTCGACACAAATTCAACCTATTATGGGCGATCTACTAGGAGCAAGGTTCCATTCAGGGGAACCATTTAGCATCACTGGTGTAAACTATGCGGGTTTTTCTTTAAAGAAGCGAAAGGGTCGCGGTTCCAAAATCATAAAATCTTGGATATGCTTGTTTGTATGTTTTGCAACCAAGGCAATTCATTTGGAATTAGTGTCGGAACTTTCAACCGAAGCATTTATTTTAGCTTTGAGACGTTTTACGGCGTGTAGAGGAAAATCGGCGCATATATACTCTGCTAACGGAAAAAATTTTGTAGGCGCAAATACCGAGTTAACGAATTTCGATTCTTTTCTCGTTGGTAATACACAAAAAATATTAGATTCCACTATAAATGAGGGTATTACACACTTTATTCCGGCTTATTCTCCCCATTTTGGCGGCATATGGGAAGCGGGCATTAAATCAACCAAACATCATTTAAAGAGAGTTATGGGTAACACTTCTTTAACGTTCGAGGAATTTTATAGCTTACTTATACAAATCGAGTCGATACTTAATTCCCCACCTCTGTCTCCCCTTTTGTCAGATCCAAGTGACCTTACTCCTCTTACTCCGGCTCACTTCCTGGAAGGAAGAAGGTTATCGTCAATACCAGATCCAGACGTGACACATGAATCCCGGCTATCACGATTTCAAAAAATCCAACAATTAAAACAACATTTTTGGACACGTTGGAGCAAAGAAGTTATTATCGAGATACAAGTTCGTTCAAAATGGAAGTCAATTACAGGAAGGAACAATAGTTTTGGTCAAGGAAGACAATCTCCCTCCATTAAAGTGTCGCTGCGGAAGAATTTGCAACATATACCCTGGTCAAGATGGGATCGCACGGGGTCGCATCCATTAAAACAGAAAATGGCATAATTCGCCGAGAATTTTCAAAGTTATGCCCATTACCAGAAGAATTGTTTGCCATTGAAAGCCAGCCCTTTCAAGGCGGGAGACATGTTGAGAACTGAGAAGACGGCCCTGGTTTACAATAGAGACACTTAGTTAGGGTCTGTTTCTGTTTTGTAATTTCGAGGTGAAATTACGTTTCATTACAATAGATTAAATTTAAGGTTTTATATAGCATATTAGGAATATCCCAGCGGCTAGATAAAGTTTATATTGCCGTATTGAGAATCAATAACCCGGTAATTTGTTACCTTCCTAGAATAATTTAATAGGGAAAAACCCAACATAATAGCCAGCTAAGGGTAATGAAGAGGGAGGTAGTTCTTCCTTTTGGTGGGGGGTGAGGGCTTGTTTTATAGCCCGAAAAAAAATAGTGTTGTAAGAGAGTTCATAACGTAAAGATGTAACTAAGTTTTAATAATTCAAGTTAAATTTAAATCACAGTGTCTTAATAAAACATAACATAAGCAAAGTGTCAAACATAAATACGTTAAACACATCATAGAAAAACCTACAGTCCATTATTACGAAACAATTACACGTAATAAAAATATATTAAACGTTATAATATTCTAAAAAAATTTAAACCAAATCACTGTTTTTATCAAATTAATATTTTGCGTAACTAATTTTCTGATGCATCACAAAGCAGCAACTTAATAAAAACAAGACTAAAACACGAGGAATGTGAAAACAAATAGGATTATTACGGAATGTTATATCTGAGTATGAAATATTGCTGTCTTACTAAACTTAAATCTTAAATTTGCTTATTCTTATATTTGTTTCAATATTTTTTAATTTCTCAGTATATTGCATTTTCACATTCTTCGTAATTTTAGCAGCTTATTATTACATTACCTTTGAAAAAATTAGTGAACTAAAAATATTGAAAATTGTTGCATATCATTTTGACTACATATTCACTCTTGTGTTCTATTATATGTTTAGATTTAACTTGCACATTATACTTACCTTTATTTTCTTCAGCATTATACTTTCAAATTTTAATTGTTGGTAGCAAATTTTAAGTATACACCGACATTTTCAAATTAAAAATATTTATGGCTTATTTATGGCTTACATTATATTTACTCAGAAAAAATTTAATTTTTTTTTATTTTAAAATTTATTGCTTATATTTTTTTTGTATATTTTAAAATTTGCTTATTAATTATCATTTTTATCGTACACCTTTTGTGTTTAAGTATAGATTTATTTTTCCAAATCACTTTTTTTTATTCTTGGAGCAAAATTAAAAAATCATAAATGTTGATTATAACAGAAAATTAACTGTGAAAACATATATAGTCACAAAATAAAAGAAAATATGAACATAAAGCGTTTATTTATTTAAATATACCAAGATTTACATGATATAATAATTACAATTCTATATTACTACGAGTATATAACTAATCTACAAATAAGAAAAAAAACTATATTACAATGTGGAATAAAATATTTATATAAAATTGCACTAAATTAAAGTTGAAAATATATGTACAAAATTTAAAATTTATCCCCGAAGGGAAAATTACCAATAAAATACTTGATGTTCATTTCCTTCTGGGCATCTCTTTTATCTTTCTCTAAATTACTTTCAAGTTTTTGCAAAATTCTTATTTGCTTTCGCACGTGTGCGAGTTTAGATGACATGAAGTTATGCCTCTTTCTAACACTGACAACATACTTTCTTGATTTCACGAATAATGTTTGTCGTACACAATGACTTTCTGAAGTCATTGGTCGTACATCACTTAATATTCACTTTTACTTGCTATCGTATTTTTCTTTTTTTTTTGTAATATCTTCCAGAATATTATTCACATATTCCTCGATATTGGACGATTCACATTCTATCAGCGTAGACGTCACTGTAGGTTTAAAAACGTCAACCGATGTTAACGGATCTGCTGTCCACACGGATGATGACATTCAGATATCGTAACAGAATGCACCACACTAGATGTTAACGAACCTACTAGAGTCTTCAGCCTCGACAAACTGGTTGTACATGACGTGGATGGCTCGTTAACAGCTGGACCTACTGCCGCATCCGCTATTGGCCTGAGATCTGCAAGTTATTAAAAACTGATGTCAAACGTTTCATTTGCCCTTACTGAATTTAATTTTTTTCGTCATTTCTTCCCCAAAAGAAATAACTTCATATAATTTAGCCGGCGTCTCAGGCTTTTAAAACATTTTATTTCTAGGATACACAATTTTCTTTTCATTCACCATTATAACTAACTATTAACAATGGAAACTCAGAATGAACTTCTGTTTCTTAACAACCGCGGTTTAAATAATGCCTAATACCGTAGTGGAATAGTTGAATAAACTGTTGAACTGCAAAATTGCAATAAACATGTAAATATCTGCATGCGATTAAATTGCTGTGTTTTATTGCAGATTCTTAACCTTTCACACTACTGCGTTATGTTATGACAAAGCTAACATTGCTAGCCGTGATAAAAATAAATGATTATATTACAAGTGTTATAAATGGTTACATTACAAGTTACAAGGTATCATTAAATCATCACGCATCGATGACAATGCTAACCTTGCTAATTATACTACAATATGATTATATTACAAGTGTAACAACTTGTTAAATCATCACGCAATGATGACAATGCTAACGTTGCTAGTCGTAGTAACAATAAATTATTATATTACAAGTACAATAAGGTTTTAAGTATAATCCAAAATCTTTTTTTGTAAGGATCCAGATATAAACCCTTCCCTTTCGTGACTTGTTTCATTACTAAATCATGTGTCTTTTGTTTGACTAATTGTTTGCGATTTGATTTTGTGTCGTTAACTGCCTTCACAATACCCACTGCTCCTAATCAAACAGCTCCTAAAGCACCTAAGAGGGGGTAGTAAGAATGGAAGGAATCCTCCTATGTTTGGAACTAGAATTCTTCTCTTTGCTTTCGTTCTTTTGAGCTTAATTTTCTTATTACAGCAACCTTTAAATTTATTTGTCCATCTTTCTTCTTTGAAGCACGATTTTTTTCGACGCTTAAATCCATTCCAAATTTATTCTTAATTATTATTAACCCGCCGACTCCCAATGCAGCGAGTTTTTCCGCAAAATTTGAATCGGATACTGTCACACGTTTGCATGCGGTTTCAGCTAATTCTTTGTCAGCTTGATTTCTCTTCACAACGTCTTGAAACTTGGAATACGATATATCATGCTCTTTGCATGCCTCGTCTAAGGGATTGATCCCCCTGTCACCTCTTTGTAATCTCCTCGCAAGTTTGGTACATGGTCCATAATAATTATAACCGAGAAAATGCAACTCAACCGGAAGTTTATCAATTATTTTATTGAGCAGACCACGCCCTCGCTTCTTCGAGTTACGATTGTTAATGAGAGATGAACTTCCGCATCCAACCATTTTATGTTAAATAACAAAAAAAATTAATGATGTTTTATGAAATACCTCCTTATATAGATACAGATACGACGATCAATCAGTTTACAGTAGTTCTCTTTATAATGAACTTCTATTTCACTATAAATTTATATATAAAATATTAATTATTAGATAGTTGAAATGCAAATTCAGCAACAAGTGACAGTTTTACCAATAATAGATTACGATGAAGTTTCCTCGACAAACACTTTTCAAAAGCATGGTGGACAATCGAAACGAGGACTATTGGTTAGTTTGGGGTGTGGAGAAATAAATGTAATGCTCCCTTTGTTAGAACATCCGAATCGTTTGCGCTTCGAAAATATTTATTTATATTCTAAATCCCTATATCAACCCAAATATGAATATTTGAGAATGTTAATGAAGCCTGTGAGGGAAATTGGATATTTCGAATATAATGATGGTGATGTAGTAATACATTCAGAAGATATAAAACCAAATTCGGTGATAGTATTCGATGATCTAGCTTCTTGTAATCAAAATATAATCCAAAGCTATTTTTGTTTTGGACGTCATAAGAATGCTGATTGTTTTTATTTAAGTCAAACTTACTCATCTATTCCAAAATAGCTGTGTAGAGATAATGCAAATCTTATTAATATTCCCGCAGGATATGACCAATCTGAAACATATTTATAATGATCATGTAAACGTCGATATGAGTTTTTAAACTTTCAGAGATTTATGTTCATTTTGCTGGAAAGATAAGTATGAGTTTGTCGTAATAAATAAAGTTTGTACTCTCAACTCTGGAAGGTATCGGGAAGGATTCGACAAATTCATACATACATAAAGTAAAAACAATAAACACTATACCAGTAACCATGGATAGTCGAGTGACTAGCGCAGCTATTGGTGACAAGAAAGCCGTTAAAAAAATATATAAAAGCTTGAAAAGTGATGTCGTCAAATCACAGGCACAGTTACAGAAAACGTATAAACCAATAACTCGACACCTTAAAGATTTGGTATCAAATCTTATTAAAACAGAAAATATTTATCCAAAAGCTGATTTTAAAAATGAATTGAAAGAATAAAGTTGGGAAAGTTTAAATCCCCGACCGAGTACTCAAACTCCTCTTGAATATATCACATAACTGCACCTATTCATTTAGAAGATGAAACTTTCCAGTATGATCTGGCCCTAACATACGTTTGGTGAGATTTTTTTTTTAACTTTTCCAACACCAATAACAGACACTTCGTCAGTGTGAAAGCATGAGGCTTACTTACAACAATTTAAAAAACCGCTACCTAGAGCATATATAGAAGGTAAAATTGAAGATGCTAACCATGAATATGATGATACCTTTGGCCTTTACTGTGATCCATTTACAAAAAAATATGCAATTAGTGATTCCACTATTGATTTTGATGGAGATGACTTTATCAATGGTCAATTTATATATAAGGGTACAGCAGGATTGTACGAATTAATGTTTAAAAGGAATCATGCAGGTTATCGACCAACAGACTTAGATGAGTACATTGATATAATTAGAAGAACCAATGCTCATACTGGTTACAGCCCAGAAAGAAGTCTGTCAACATTAAATATATCTAAATTTATAAATATTATTAAACCACGAATTAGGAATCTATATTCGATGTCTCAAGAACAAAACACTAAAAAAACTACTATAAAAAAATCTGCACTAGCAACAGTACACAGACCCAGATCTACTACTGTCAATACATCACAATTCGTAAAAACAAGATGTCAAAGTAAGAAAGCTTGAAAACTAACAATGATCGAATTCAGTAACAATCAGATTGAATATAAGTATTTCGATGAAATTGTAAATCAATTAAAATTGCTTACAGCTTCACAATTAGCAGGAAATACAGAACTTAACAATAAAATAGCTTCATTAGTAGAAGAGCAGAAAGAAGGGAAAATCATGAGATAAACAGTATTCATGGGAAAATTAAAATCTCATTAAGTGTGAAACTTTGAAGCTGTTAACTATGCCAATTGATAAATTTGGGAGGCATATGTTGAGGTGAAGATTACTCCCATATTCATCATCAACAACTTCTACATCACCGATTGTCACCTCATCGCCAATTTCATCACCATTTTATATTTGTGAACCACCTTCACATCATAGTAAATGTATTACAAATATACGAGGTCGTTTACAAAAATCTCAAAGTATAATTCTCTATACCCTAGAAAACACAACAACAGAATAGAAATTTCCTCTGTCCGGCCAAATTGAAAAAATAGAAGTTTCGCCAGTTCATACCATAGTTTTTATGAATACAGATGCAGTTACAATAAATACATTTGTAGAAAAAAATCATAACTAAAGGTAATAAGTTTATACCTTCCTTGCAACAAAAAAAGATCCATTATACGTTCAAATTGTTCTACAGTGTCCGATAGCCAAAGATGATTAATATTAAAGAGGAAATATTAAACGAAATTCATAAATCCTTTAGAAAATATTTTAAACGAAGGAGGGAGATCGTTAAAGGTATTGATGACCTTCTTCAAGCAGATCTCGTAGAAATGATACCATACACGCTAAAATAAACCAATGTTATAATTATATTTTAGTGGTCATTAATGTATTCTTGAAATTTGTTTGGTGTGAACCCGTAAAAAATAAAAGTAGGAAAGATGTTGCACAAGCAATGGAAATGATATAGTCAGATTAAATTACAACCTGGAAATCTTCAAACAGACATTGGTAAAGAATTTTACAATAAAGATTTCAAGAAAGTAATAGATAAATGGAAATTTAACTATACAGCTCTTACACAAATCTTAAAGCAAGCGTTGCAGAAAGAGTGAATACAACTTTAAAAAATTAAATGTGGAGACGATTTAGCTTACAAGAAAACTATAAGTGGCTACATTTTCTGGCAGATGTTGTTGCGAACCATTGGGACTTGAAACCTAAAACTGTTAAAAAGAAAGATGAAAAGCATTTATTGAAAACTGCTCTTATATCCATCTGAAAATCATCGATCCGAAGAAACAAAAATTCAGAATAAATTATTATGTGAGACTAAGCAAATATCGGGAAGCATTTTCAAACGGGTATACTTCTAATTGGTTAAATGAAAATGTTAAAATCTGGAAAGTTCATAAAAGTAATCCTACAATATTATTTAGAAGATCAACATGGAAACCAAATTAAAGGTAGTTTTTACGCGCAAGAAATTCAGAAGTATCCTGATATATTCCTTGTGAAGGAAATTTTAAGGAGTAAAAGAGGCAAACTCTATGGATTGAACAATAAACAATATTCATGGATTTCAAAAAATCAGATTGTATAAATATAAAATTTATTGTTTCATTTTTCATTTTAATGAAACAAACTTATTTTATTTTTAATTATCAGTATTACATTTTCTTTTTGCATATAAATAAAAATTAAAATATGGATACAATGAGAAAGTTCTATAATAATCTTTATAGGTACGTTATTTAAAAAAAATCACTAATCACACTAAACACATTACTTCTATAATTACTGTCCAAAATAGGATTGATTGTATTTGAAAATTCATCTATTCTTCTATGAAAACGAGAATTTTTTTTACAATCTATCGTCTCGTTAACACCGTGTATTTTTTAGTACACATTTGATCATATTTACAATGTCTTCGCTTACAGTTGGTACATAGTTACGCAACGCTGTGCGACTTGGTAACGTCACCTTGGGATTGTATTTATTTCAGAACTCCTGAAATGATTGTTTATCGAGTATGTGCAGCGAAACATCACAGGCAATGAGCATTAAGAGTAACATAAACTGTGTTGTCGAAGGCACGAAATTATTTTTTTTAGTTTTATGTTGCACAGAATTTACGTGACATTTACAATCACGTTTGTCCCAGCACATCAGATCAGTCTCGCACATCCTTACAAATTATTATAGCATTATTGTAGAATAAATCCGAGAATTCACTGATAAATTTTTTCACTTTGTCAGCTTATGGCCGTTTTTTACCCTTGAGCAGGTCTGACATACTTTATTATTAAATTAATATCAAGAATAAAATACAAAAAATAAAATTATCAACAATGCAACGGAGAGAAATAAATTACGTTATTGACATCTCGACGCAGAACAGTAGACTAAAATAGTAAACAAGTCCCGCTTACGTACTTGGGGAATTCTCTATCTGGCACCGCCCATGATTTGCGGATCGAAATGCCAACTCTAGTGATAACGTGACAACATGGTGTTTAAAAACCAAGTTCGGATTCAAAGTAATTTCATTGGCACAATCGCGTCGGTCAGTCAATTTATCGAAGATTTTTCGTAATTCCGACGTATTTTTCAAAATTTCAGACATATCAAAGAACTTTCGTCCCTGGTTAATTCATTCAGTTCACAAGTACATCGTGCATCTTTTTCAAGATTACTCTATCGGAGAAGAAACTGGAGAAGACATTGGGCTGAATTAAGTAGGCTCAATCCCCAAGTGAACTAAGTAGCTTGTCAGAAAAAACAAAAAAAGGAATTAGAACTCCGGTATACCCAACATCGTATGGATCCCAGATCACAGAGATCAACACGTCCATTTTTGACAACCTCTGAAAATTGGTGGATTTTTAAGGTAAGACCTTTCACATCTATTGTAAGAAAGTCTGGTCAATCGTCAAATTTCACCCAAACAATTTTTCGTTCAAACTATATCGAAGAGACATCGAACATATTTAAGAATGAACTGAAACTTGAGAATTTGAAAACTGAAATATTTTCCTATTTTTACTACATTTATAAGTTTATATTTTTGAAAAATAGAATTTTCCATTTAAGTTAATATTATTTAATTATACTATTTCACGCTGAAATCGTCGATCAATGGCTTGAAGTAATTATATACTATTATTTCTTAGTTGCTATTGTTTTTTTCCTATTTGAGAAAAAAAATATAAAAATTAGTTCAATTTATTTATTGAAAATCTGTTATCCGATCTATTAGAAATTGTTTTAAATTTGTCAGATACTAATTTAGAAAATAAAGCAACTGGAGGTAAAGTAACACAATCAAATTTTACAGTTTTACAAGCTTATGCAAACACAATTCATAACTATAATGGTGGCGAATATAGTCTAGAAATTTTTATAACAGCATGTGATCAGTTTATCGATATATATGGCTCTAATGATGAAACTTTAAATAAATATTTGTTAAGAGTTATTTTAGGTAAATTGGAAAATGCTTTGAGAATGGATTTTGTTGATTTCACAAGTTTAGATTGTTTAGAACAAAATTTATTAACTTTAAAACCATACAAAAATGAACACCCCATATAAATTGCACCTAGAATGCAATAATTGACAATTAGATGATTCACTTGCAATAAAAACATATTTACATAATTTGCCTGACAGATTACAAGACAAAATCGATTTACAAAAACCCGATTGTCTTGAAATAGCAATGGCATATACCATAGAAAATTTCAAGCAAATAAAAATTTTAACTGCAGTTTTACAAAACAAATCAGCATCTAATCAATCATTAACTAATTTTAATTATAGACCATCATACTCGCAACCACAACAATATAAACTAAATTTACCATCACCACCTAAACCATTTTATAATAACAATTTTAATCTAATATGCCACAATTTTATAATAACTCAAATTTTAATCAACCTCGTAATACAACAAATTTTCAACGACAAATGTCTACTAAAGCAGTATTCCCTAATCAACCAATAAATCTCAACCTGTCAGGTTCCCCACAAACCAGCGAGTTTTTGGTAGACCTCAAAACGTTTCTAAACTTAATCAACTTTCTAATCAAAATCAGTATACACCCAAACCAATGTCCAGTCAATCTAGAGTACCCAGTAATTTTAATAGGACAAATTTTAACTTAAACAGAGAAGTACATAATTTCGCGAATACCGATGACAGCTATTATGATAATCAAAATCAATATCAATATTGAAATATTGAGGAAGACAATTATTTAGCATATCCAGACTCACCATTTGATTATTCGATTAATTATCACGATCATGTTGATTATACTCCTAATCAATCAGATGATATAAATTTAGATGACCAAAAGTTTCAACAGGACCTTCTAATACACAATCAGACCTAACTGGAATGAATTCGGCTGTAGTAAATTCTTTACAATATGTACAAACATGTAATCCCAGTGTCAAACTATTAATCGACACTGGAGCTTTCACGTCAATTTTAAAACCATCTATCGCAGAAAATTATTACTCAAATTTAATTTATCCCAATCCTTCTAGTCTAAAAACATCATTAGGAGAAAAAGAAATTAGATACCAAGATACGATACCAGCTTTTTCTGAATTTAATAGTGATCATCAAATAGAATTTTTATTATTTAATTTCCATGAATATTTTGACGGAATTTTAGGACTTATGACCTAATAAAATTAAATTTATCAATAGATATTCCGAATCAGCAATTATTAATTATGAAATCACAATATCGTTTTATTATCGGCAACCATATGAAACCCCCTTTTCATTCGAAATTCCAGAATAAGAGACATTAATAAAAGATTACCCAGTAAACATAGATACGACAAAATGGTTATCCTGAATTGTGACGTACTTACCATCACAATGCTTATTTGTGTGTATGTGTGACGTGCCACTTTGGCACCCTTCAGTACAGTATTGGTACTTTGAACTTTTTATTACGGTAACGGTCTCGAGCACCAGTTCCTGTTTTAAAGTGTAAGAACACCACTTTATTCTATCAGCGGTGTGACAGAAGCTAGGGTAACTCAGCGAAGAAACGGAATGCCAGGCGGTCTATGTGGGTGGTTGTCGTTTGCGTAGCAATGGACAACTTCACCTTACCTGCGGAAAATGATTCTCGGTGTACAAGCAGATTTACTTACTTACATTGTTGCTTTAAATAAAAGGCAGAAGTTTAACTTCACTTACTCTAGTTATGTTATAATGCAAACGTAAATATTAACCTATGTTATAAGTAAGCAACCAAAAAAAACCAAGCAAGAGGTTATGTAATGCAGAAGCGGTTATCAGTCTTATCAAGTAGAGCTAAGTTATGAAAACTACTACTACGGTATTACTATCAAATATTTACTATTAGTATCTACTAAAGCAAGCAAGCGGTAATTCGAAGTAAAGCACAGTTGCGGCAACTACTACTACTGGTATTTACAGCAAGCGGTTAATGACTCTAGTGACTAATGCTTAAGGAGGTATTACGGCAGGCGGTCAGTGCAGCAGATATTTTCAGTGGTAAGCGGTTACGGAGTGCAAGCAAGATACAAGTGCAGGAGGTCAGTCCAGGGACAGACGGTATATTTGACTGTCTAATCGCGAGCTCCTAATTTCCCTTGTTAGGACTTCTTGACTATGTGTGACGGACGGAACGGTTCATGCATCACCTCCCGGAGCACCTAGTGAGAGTCTTTCCACAAATCGGGGATTAAAACTCTCACTGGTACCACTTCGCGTGCACCTAATGAAATCCTTTCCGCAGGTCGAAGATTAAAGATTTCACTGGTACTTTATTGCAATTAAAAGTGAGATGGGACTCTTTCCACAGATCGAGGATTAAAAGTCCTATCTTTACGTCAATACTAAATAAAAAAAAACAACCGAATATTCCCAATGCTTGCCTAACTATACAGCACAGAAGTTCAGATTTACTAACTCGGGCTTTCAACTCTAAAGTGTCCCTTAAACTTCTAAACCAGAGATATACGTGAGTGACTGGAGATACTAGAAGTTAACTTTCGTTAGTTAGTAATAGATTAGAGCAATAGGCTATCAAATCAGCTTCGAGCTTACTTTTTATACAAATTAGTTACAGTGAACACGAGTATCGGACGGAACGGTGGTGTATGCACCTCACCTAGTGAGATTCTTTCCACAGATCGAGAATTAAAAAGCTCACTTGTGCCACTTTGCGTACACCTAATGAAATCTTTTCCACAGATCGAGGATTAAAGATTTCACCGGTATTTTATGACAACTACGACTGAGATGATGGGACTCTTTCCACAGGTCGAGGATTAAAAGTCCTATTTTTACGTCAATACCGAATAAAATGACAACCGAATAATTCCGATGCTAGTCGTTGAATGGGTAACCCAACTTTATTAATGAATCGTGAAATTTCCCAAATATCTCTGACTTATTCGGAAAACAGGCACTTCGGAAAAAATATTACAACGGTAAATTCGGGCACAAACGGTAAAACAACAGGAATACAAATAAAAACAGTAAAATGGTCAAAATATGCTTACCACTACCTGATTGCGGAGTGTACTGGAGGTCGGGAACTGAAAAGTGCATGTTTCCTTCTTAAAGTGAAAAGTGTACAGAGTAATCTGTGCTACGTTCCTGGTTGATACACAGGCCGACATTATCACTCTCAAAAGGCATGTTAGATGGAAACTAGCTAATGTCGCAAAGGGACGAGAGCTCTATAGAAAACACACTTAAAATGGCTTCCAAAATACTTGGTGAGTATAAAGAAATCTCCCGAAATAATCACCAAATTTAGAGAATTTACTATCAATATTTACAATAAAGCTCTTGTTACAATAAACATTGTTTTTTGAACTTTTTCAAACGGTAGTAGGAAAAATTTTTTTGCATTATATAGGGGCCCATTTTTATGTACTCGAATTTACAAAATTTATTGTCAAGTATATCATTAGTAAATTTGCGGTTTTCGTCATAAAATAAATAGAAGCTGATGCTGAAACAACTAAAAGAATTCTTACAATGTCGATTTTAAAAATTTTAAAAATTCCTAACATACAATGTGAAACTATTACATGAAAATATACCATGAGTAAACTAACATATTTTTTTGCATATTGTTTGTATTTATTTTCTTAGGTAGGTAATAAATCAAAAGAATTTAGAAATATAGAAATTACTGAAAGCACTTTAAAACCCTGTACAAGCTATTGTTACTAATGATTTTGATTTATAGAATGTCGTTAATTTCAATCTCGTAGTGGATAGGATGGTTTACCACAAATTGCGAAAAGTATTTGCCCGCATTCTGGGCTGAATGAGCTACAATTACTAATCATACGTGGCTGGGAGATAATCTAACTGCCAGATAATTTGACCGGGAAAATGTCTAAACGAACTTTCCAGGGTTTCAACTTGTAGTAGTAATATTCGATTATGGAAAATGATTATCAGGCATTTTCTCTTAGACATAACTAGATAATGTCAGTGCAAACTACTTGTGAAATATGAAGTTATGTTAAGTAACTAAACTATTTACTTTAGTGGTCTTTGGTTATTCGGAAGTGATTGATTAAGTAAGTCGCCTATATAAATTTCATTCACTATATGCAAATATAAAAACTATAACTATTTGTTAAATAAACGCGTTTGAAGAAACAGACGAATGAGTTCGTTTTTGAATACAATTTTTTTTCCGAGAATGCTCACTGTTCAAATCATGTAGTGGGGAAGTCATATTGGTTCTACGTTCACATCACTTCGAACTCTATCGGACATTGTTTTAGCAGAATACTAGAGAACAAATTTGCAATTTGCAATTTCGGTAGTAAAGCCATACTACCGAAATTGCATGACAGCCGCGTTTGCGAAAAGAAAATGTAAACAATTTACTTTTTTATGAAATAATTCTAAAACCAAAAAGTTATGTCAAATTTTCCTATGGGAAAATGATCCACATTTTTATTTATGTTGTCGTAGTCCTCCTTTATACTTGTGGTGCTATTTGTGTTGTGCTGTTGGGCGCCACTTTACTTTTGACGTCACGAAAATTTTTATGTAGCTCTCTTGGAGCGATGGTTAACTCAAGGACGATTTGTGATGAGAGGTTCACGTTTAAGCTATGTTTGACCTCGCGTATTTGTGTTATCGCCTTGGGCTACGCTTGGTAGATCTGATAAAATCTTCAATAATTCCTCTCTGATAGTCTTGGCTTGCGCCTATTAATCTTTATTAACCTCTAATGCTGACAAATGGACTGCTATAATGATCGATGGACTTGAACAAATTTGCGTAAGGAAGCCCGGGCAATTTGGCTTTTTACTAGCCTGAAAATGATTTTACAAATTTTTGAAAATTCATTCAGTTTTTAAGTATTATTAAAAAATTAACAGGGGTTCTTTGCAAAAAGATAATTTGCTTTCCTGTAAATGAATTATGAAATGAGATACTGATTTTTGACTGTCGCTGAAAGCAAAAAAAATAATTTACTAAAGTTTATACAAAAACCGCCTTTTGAAAAACCGGTTTTCGAATTCTAGTATTTCAATAAAACCGGTTTAACCGGTTTTCAAATTTTTACAACAAAATGTAATTAAAACAGTAAAAAATATTTGTATCTGTATTAAAATTTTTCGGTTTATTTATTATTTATCGAAGTACAAAAATATAACGAAGTAAAATGTACTCTATTCAAAACTACATAAATAAAAAAAAACATTAAAATAACTAAAATCCGTACAAATCCGCACGGTTTCCGATGAAACTAGTTTACGTTATTAACATTTTAAAATACTGAAACTGTGCGTTCGTCACATCTAGGTCAACAAATATACTCGACGCTTTGTGCTTTGTATAAAGTATAAGGTATTTTGTTTAAGCAGTATTGATTTGGTGAACAGGTTATTCTATCTATAAACAAAAATTTAGGCACCAGAAGGGCGTTAAATACTGGGTATCGCTGAGTAGCACTTAACAAGGTAAAAATATAAATTTAAAAATATAATATTTTTTATCATATGTTTTCTGATATAACTTGTTTACGTATTAACATTTTAAAATGAAATCTAATTCACTTTATCATGTATAAATTTCTATTTTTCTGTTGTTTGAGAATGTTTCAGTAGGTGTTTACAATATTATATCTGCATGAACACCGTCACTGGAAACCGATACCTCCTTCCGAGCTCTAAGCATAATAAAATAAGTTTGTGGATTTTCATGTCAAATATTCACCTGACTCATGAAGTTTAGTTTTATAGTAAACTTTTACTACAATAAGCTTGTGCCCGAGCTGAATTCAAATCAAAGTGTTAACGTTTTTAATTAACTAATTAATTATTTTTTACACATTAATTCTAGTATCTAAAACCGGTTTCTTAAATGTAAATACAGGTTTTCGAATTTTACCATTATATCTAAAGAAACCGGTTTTTAAACCCAGTTTTTAAAAACCGACAAACTCTAGTCTTTACAAAATGAGATTGTGTTCTCCTGAAAATGAATTTATAATAAGTAACTGAAACGTAGAGGTTAATTTACAATGTAAAATAAAATTTGACAGAGAGATCCTTTATAGAAGTGAAAATACTGGTATGATTAGTTAATTTGCAATGGATTCAGATAAATAAGATCCCATAGGCTAAAATAACAATGAACAGAGGGTTCCCAGACGCAAGCTCAAAGGTATTGTATAATTTGATGATAGGATTGAGACAGGACGGCTAGTTGACCTACGACCACGTTACTGTTAGACGGCACAAAAATATCCAACTAACAGGCGAATCCTATTGGAAAACAATGGCAATTAAATAAAAACATTTTTCAAAAATGTTCGAAAAGGAAAAAAAGTTGGTATGTAAAAATAATTCAATAAAGAAAAAATTTGAGAAGATATTCTAAGTGGAGAATTAAAAGTTGAAAAAAATAATTGAAAGTAATTTTAAGTTTCTGTTGAATGGCAGTTGAATTAAAAAAAAAATTCAATAAACTTGTTTAAGATGGAAGTAAAACAATCTATTGAACAATTTATCAATTATCCTTATTATCGGCTATCCAAATAGGTTATGTTTGCTCTACACGTTGGATACGTCGATTGAGTATTAAAAACTATTCAAAATTATCAATTTCATCGTTTGAAAAAAAAGGTGATTCGTTAAAGCCAGAAAAATGTTTTTAATAGAATTTTTCTATTGTAAATAACGATAACTAATTTTTGCCCCAGGAAGCCCCCCAGGTAAACAGTAAACAAGTCCCTTCCCACTAAAAAAAGTACAAAAAGGACACAATAATTCCTTCCCTGTATCAACAAAACTATTGAAATCATTGTCTTCGATTATGTATCCTTTAGAAGTGATTAATATATAGCTTTTCGTTTTTATCCTGTTGGCAAGAATGTCATCAAAGTAAAAAATCAATTAAGGAGTAAAAGCGGTAATGCCTTTTTGATACGATCAGATCTGTATCTGACTCAAACCTTGGGGTGCCCAAGGAAGTTCCAGACTATAAGACCCGACTTTGGTTAATACCAGTTAGACATCCATTTTATTTCGAACAAACAAATTTTATTTCATTATGGTTAAATAAGTCGAAATGTCAGGAAATAAAATAATTATTTACTCTGAACAAAGCCCATTATTAATTTGATTTAAAGACAATGTCTAAAATTCAGTTTTAATCATTTTTACTACGAAATCCCGAAAAAACTGATATCTTCTTGAAAACTAAAGTATGTAGGACGAAAGTAAGAGAAAAATACTTTTAAAAAGGAATTTTCATTTCTAATAATTTAATTTTGTGACCATAGGCGTACTGATAAAAAATGGAGGACTAAAAGCGTCAAATGACCCCAAATCTACCAATCATAATGTACTAAAATATTGAGTTAATACTGGTATATTAAAACCTCTATATTCGGCCACCTTTTAAAAGCGGCCACCTCTAAAAATGGCCAGTTTTCAAATTTCCGAAACCAATTACATGGAAATACCCGTACTAATGACCTCCCTAATAGCGACACCCCCATAAAATGGTCCCGGCCACTTCAAAGACAATTTTCTTCATAAAATACCTGCAGTTGTACCTCTCAGAATTTATGACTTCTGGCTAAAAAAATTTTACACAAAAATGAGGAAACAGAAAACTCATATTATTTCTAGATAATGCCACGTCCCATCCTAAAGTGACACTAGACAACGTGAACATTGTTTTTGTACCTCCAAACACCACTTCCTACTGTCAGCCACTGGCTCAAGGGATTACTCATAACTTCAAGATGACTTATGGATAATTTCTAATCAAAAAGCTTCTAACATTCACAAACAGTGAAAGTTCATTTGAAGATACAGAAAAAAACATTAATTTAACCAGCGCTTTAGTTTGGATATCAACAGCCTGGAAAAACGTTTCATCAGCTCCAATTTCAAAATGTTTTGCAAAAGCAGGATTTTTGGAAAATGTCCAGCAAGACGAAGATTTCGATGAGGAAGATGAAATTCCACTGACCCAACTTTCTCTTGAATTACATGATGTAAGCCTAGAAAATTATGCATGTGTATATAGCAATGTTTTGACCGAAAATCCTAATTTTGGCGTTCAAGAAGTAATCAATGAATTAATTGATGATAAAGATTGTGATTTAAATAATGAAAGTGATGTAGAAGAAGCTGGAACGTCAAACATTAAAGATATGAGTGAAGTGTGTGAAAAACTAACAGATGTGCAAAGTTTACTATTTTGTAATGATAAAAGTGAACTAGCTGTAAAAATTGTCCAAATTTTGACAGAATGTAAATCTCAGGTTTTACAAAAAAAATTAAAAACTTAAAACAAAGTGCAATTGTAAAATATTTTAAAAAAAGGTAATTATTTAATATGGCAGGTAATGTTTAAAATACGTACATATATGAGTTTTTATTGTTTGACCTCATTTTTTTATGTACATAAGTATAAACACACCTAATTTGTAGATATACATGTATCTAGTTTCTTCAATGTGTATAATTTAATTTAATAAAGAAAGCACAAAAATAACCAACATTTTTTTTATTTATTTTTGAACTCTCTATAACGGCCACCTCATATTACTCCATTTTCACAATAAATTTTGGTGGCCGCTATTTAGAGGTTTTACTATTATACCAAATTTATAGAAAATGTCTACAAAGAATCGATTGATACAGCAAATAATCTTTTCAACAATATTTATAACTCATTAAAGAAGAATTTTTAAATAGAAGGAAATTGGGTCATATACAAATAAAAAAAATTAAATGAAATAAAATATATTTACAAACAATTCTTTAAATAAAAAATTTCGTGATTCGAACGGATACTACCTACTTTAATGAAAGTAGGCTTAAATTTTGCATAGAGTCATAATAATATCAAAGGCTGAACAACTTTCTTTAATAACATTTTGCAGTAATATGAACTCATAAGGTACTTTACTTGACAAATTATTTGTTTCTTATTAAGCGTCACGACCACTGTAATTTGGAAAAAATCGAAAATATACTTAGAATTAGTTTCAAGCCAAGCAGAGCTAAATCCCAACATATTGAAATTCAAAAATTTTTACTCACTTTTACCTCTTGGAACATCAATCTTGGAACACATTATATATGCAAATAAATTTATTCTCTATCTAAGAAAAACAGGCATGTTTATCAATCAACGGTAATTTTTGTTTGAATTAAATCATTCTTAAGCTTGTTGTGAAACATAAATAATCTTTCATTGTAAAAAATACTTATATTCAAATGAATATTAAATGAAATTACAGTTATTTAAATTTAATAATAAAATCATTATTCACGAAGGAAAACAAATAAATATCCTGTGGGAAGAATATGTCTTAAACACGAACAGAACAAATATATTTAACAAACGTTTTTTGATATTAGAGCTGTATTAAAACGGCGACTTATAAGTCAACTCAGCGAATTCGCTTTATTGCAACCAATTTAGATAAATACCTGACTCAAATTATACTAGGTAGAAATATTTTACATTTTAATAGACGTGAATATATTTTAAAAATGAACAAACAAATAATAATAATAATTACTTATATTCAATTTGTACGGCTGTAGCAAAGTGACAATTCATACAATACTGGTACCAATTAAGAATAATAAATTAATAAAAGAGGGGTCTCACTTTCCATACAAAATCCGCCTGTTATACCAAAAAATTGAGGTTTTTTTTTTGATTTTTTTTTTTATATATTCCCAAAGCTGAGTAAATTTCCCATACAAAAAAAATATAAATGCTATTTTCAGTGCAGTTCCTGTTGAAGAAAAAATGCGCCAAAGTTGAACTATTTCAGCGTTTTCTTAGGGAAATCTCGAAATCTGACTTTTTTTCATCCAATATTCACCGACAGCGCAAAGTTGAAGCACTTTTATTTTATCATTATATTATTTCACACTAAATAATCTAAAACATAGGTACTAAAGAATGAACGTGCTTCAAAGGTGCGCTCATGAGGCGGATCTTCTATGGACAGTGAGACTCCTCCTTTGACCAACTCTCCACTATGAAATTTAGATGATTTTAAGAAATATTGTGATTTTTACTTTCTCTATCTATAAATAGAGACGTACTTGGCTTCTCAAAAACAAAAATAGGTTCCAGAGTGTGATTAAAATGGACGTGCCTGTCTGTGTCAATGATATGACATGGAGAACTTTACATGATATATGGGAGGTTGAAGGTGGTATTATTGAATATCATTGAATTTGATATACCAGGTAGTACTACTGGCACATCATAAAAAAAATTAACTTGCCAATGGAACTACAGATTTGCTAGGGCCGATAAACCAAATATGGAAAAGCTTTTATATAAAAATGACATCACAATAGACTTTTTGTCAGAAAAATGGTTTAAGCCTCATAGATATATAAATTTCCCAGGCTATATTTCCATAAGGAAATACCGTAATGACGGAAAAGAGGCGTGCCATATTACTCAAATCATATGTCTACTTTAAAGATATCCCATTACGAGATAATTCGTACTTCCTAGCAAAATGTATTTCCCTTAAAATAAATAATAATGATGCGGCACTGGTTTTACTTTACATAAAACGCAAACAACAACTACACAACAGCAGTGAGAAAATTTTTTTCAAGTTTACCAAAACCCTGCCTTATAACATAACATGAGATTTTTATGCACACCATGTTTTCTGGGGCTGTGAGTTTGAAGATTTATATGGTAAAATTTTATTACAAGCCACTGACCATTATAACCTTGTATATCTAAATGACGGATCTCCGACTTTAGGTAAGTATACAAGTGATACAAGATATGCAATAGATTTATAGTTTATCCAATGTACAGAGTAAAATATTATAAATTCAGCGTCAGTGCTACGTGTATAATTAATGATTTTTAAAATATTGTAGGGCATGTATTGAAAAGCCTTGAAATATAAGTTACGCGCGCCTATGGATGCCGCGCTTCTGTTTTTTATATCGTTTTGAACTGACATTGGATATACTATAACACTATGTAGCCCTGAAATTCCCCATATGTTTTCCTGAAATATAATAAACGATCCTCACGGATCTGATCACTTGCCAATTGTAATTGTATGTGAATCCTCTATAAGCAATAGTCACACTGCAACAAAAACTCACACTGGAGTACGAACAAAGCTAACTGGAATTTATACGCAAGTCAACTAGAAGAAATGGATTTGAATAGTTGCAACCATCTCATAAAAAATATTAATGAAGCTGCGGAGATATCTATCCCGAAAGCTAAAGGCATCGAAAACTTTCGACACATTGGCAAGCTAACAACGAAAATTGTGACGAAGTTGTCAATAACCAAAAAAGGCATACAATATGTACAAAGAAAATCATAACTTTCACAATTTACTGAACCTAAGAAAATGACCTGCTAGCGAAAAACTGATAAAAGAAACAAAAAAAAAAACAAAAATTGAGAGAGTATTGCGGAAACTTGAACAAAAACACACCAGTAAAAGAAGTTTGGACAAAATTGAATCAATACAAAAACGAAAACAAATAAATAGAATACCACTAAATCAAGATTCCGAATGAATTGATAATGTTCAATATAAATTAGCTCCACCTTGGGTCAACAACCAAATAATTAGTCCAAGTATACAGCCACACCAAATGCAGTCCAACTCAGATCTTCTTAAACCATTTGCTATGACAGAATTAAAACGAGCATTGAAACAAAACAATAACACATCTCCAGGCAAAGACAATATAATTTACTACATGATTTCTCAATTACCAAAAAATATTAAAAAGAATATGTAAAAAAATTTCAATTCTATTTAGCTCAATGAGGCACCTGTACCATCAGACTAGCATGATTATATCATTCTACTGATTCCCAAATTAGGAAAACTTCCAGAACATGAGGACTGCTACAGACCAATATCACTAGCCTCTTGCATTATGATATATGAACGTCTCATTGAAAATAGCTTAAAACATTGGTTGGAACGTAACAACTTACTGCCGCGAACTCGATTTTCATTTAGACAGGGAAAGTCTATTCAAGAGGCCATATCAATACTGGTTACGGATATACAGCTAGCCTTCATAAGAAACAATATATTAACTGCAGTTTTTTTGGTTATTAAAGAAGCTTACGATCATGTCTTGCTGGACTTCTCTCAATAAAACTCATAAGAATTGGCATACCACCATGTATAGTACATAACTTCATAAACATGTATAGTATAGACAGACATACCGTAAAGTCAATAATAGGTCCAAGAACTATATCAGTAGAATTACCACAAGGTAGTATTCTCTGTCTGCTCCTCTATATAATATATTCATTAGGCTTTTGCTCCAATTTCACCAAAAACATTAAAATAATTCAATTTGCCGACGTATTTACTCTGAGAAAGACACATTTGATCACTGTATTCACCAGCTCTCCCAAGCCATGGAAGAAGTCAAAGTCTGGACAGATATCAACTTACTGAACATATCCGAAAATAAATCTATCACATGCACGTTCACTGGGAAAAGAATACATTTAGCATCAGTCATAAAACTTAGACCATACGAAATTCCAAACACTCAATGAAATACCTAGGGATTACACTAAATAGGCAACTTCTTTGAGATTACATCAACATCATCAGGGTAGTGTGTTTACTAGAAGTACATGGGGAAGGACCACAACATTGCTCTATTGTTTTACAAATCCCTAGTTAGATCAATAATTGATTATGGAAGTATTTTTTATGGCACCGCTACAAATATCCACCTTCAAAAATTGAGAGAGTAAAAAACCAATGTGTTCGTTTGTGCCTAGAACTTTAAAAAAACACATCCCAATAAATGTAATTGGAGTAGAAACTTGTGAACCTCCTCTAGATTTAAGAAGACAAATGTTAAATGAGAAATTTTTTTTATAAATAGTGAATGCATCCAACATTTTCACAGTCTCATAACAATAAATCTAACGTCACCTTAGAGGATTTCAAAAAAAAAATCTCCGCTTGTGATAGAATCTCACACAGAACTGTCAGAAAATTATTTTCAATGTTATAAAAGCGATCTATTACCTTATTATGACGCCAAATACGAAAAATTTCAAATGAAATAAAAACCCACTATTTGGCATTGAGGAGTCAACAAACAGGACGAGGCTAAGAAAAATGTGGCCAAATTATGAGTACATCTTTACAGATTACTCCAGAATAAATAACGAAACTGAATGTGCATTTTATTATTTGAACCAAAAGTTTCTGAAAAATTTAAATTGCCAAATGTAACCTCAATATACATGGCCGAACTCTTTGCAGTACAAAAAGCAATGAAATAGGTAAATGCAATAAATTAATTAAATTTTGTGATTTTTACGAATAGTAAGAGCTTGGTGAAAAAATTAAAATTTTCTAGGACGTTTTCTAAGACATTGTAATATTAATAATATTTGTAATATAATTTGTAATTTAGATTATTTTAAATGAAAATTATTTATTAACGTATTAAATAGGAAGTAATTATAAGAAAGTACTAGCCGATACTAATTTTTTTTCTGTAGGTGTGATTTTAAATAACTCTAAATTGTGTTTATTTTAGGTAGGATAAGCAAAGGTCACAAAAGTGTTTAACATCGATTATACATTTAAAGAAAATTCTGTATACAAATTTGCAAATTACTGGCCAGCCGCTTCTTGAGAACGAGGGTGATGAATAGAACTGAGAAAAAAGAATACGGTTTTCTACTGGAACCCCGCTGCGACCAATTGTGATTGTGCCATTTCCGAGTTACAATACGAGGTTTTTATTGCGGAAGTAACCAAAGAATACAAAGACTACTCCTTTTGGAGACAAACAAAGCCGTTTCATGCTCCGTACTGCAACACTGACACATATTCTTAAATAAAAACAAAAAATGGGTGAACGGCCACAATAAGAACAAAAACGCCTTTTAAATTACAACGAAAAGTGGAAGGAACGGAATTATATAAAAATCTCATTTCTATTCTCTCTACAAAGGTGTGGTGATGTCAATAGTTACAACACTAGGATAGCTGATAATATATATGTTCCACCATTTAGACTAACACAGGTTGGCAATGGACGTAGGATAATGTCTATAAAAATATATAACCACCTAACTCGAAGATTTAAAAACTGTAATAGCCTCAACCAATTTAAGTCGCTAACCAAAAAATTTTTAACTGAGCAGTGTTTTTATTCGTTAACTGCTTATTTTAATTATAATGATTGACGTATCCTATATTAACCTAATACTCATTTATTTAACCTTATACACATTTATTTATTTTACGGTATTGCTATTGATATCTATATGTTTTGTGTTTTACACTTGTATATTGACAATGCCAATGCTTTGTAAAAAGCCAAAAGGAAATAAAATACTATTATTATTATTATTATTTTTTCGGAATATCCGATACCGGACAGTCCTCCCGTGGCCTCCGACGCCACACAGGAGTTACGCCGGTGCAGTAACTACTTATTATTATTATTATTATATAAAGAATGAGTATATAAAACAACTTTAAAGAGAGGTGTGACAAGTTAAGGTCAAGATGTAGATTAGTACTTTTTATTAAACTAATCTCTATAAAACAAAGGTAATAAATAAATGTATATTCGTTTTTAATAGAAAGGCACATGGAGGACCAATGTTTACGTATTCTAAATAAGAACTAAGTAGGTACCGAAATTTATTAAAATAATTTATTATGGAAAATAGTTAGCCAACAAAGAAAGTACTAATCTAACATTAGTTGTATAAGAGTCATTCATAGGCTTCAATATAGATTGCTGGTAAATACCACGTCCTGAAGTATTCAAAGCATCATCTACCTAGGGATTACAGGCGTACTGAGGACAACACCTATAGCAGCTCTAGAGGTTCAGCTAGGCTTGCCTTCTCATGGACCAAGATGCTATGACGACCTACCTTTGAATGTGGGGCTCAGAAAACTGGTGATTTGAACAAAGGCTTGAAAGTTATGCAATAGTTACTAGACTGGTGAATGAGGAAATGTATATCTCCATCTGCAATATGATTCCAATTAAACACCAGCTGAGGTGGAAGAAGACATACTATACAGAGAAGAGTGAGAAAAAAAGGAAATAAATCTTTCCTCGGACTCTGGAGATGAATTTTATGATGACAGGCACAAATGCATTTGTGCAATGATGACATTCATTGACAATACAAATACACTCTACTTTTGTAATTATATTTATAGTGTTAAGTACAATGGAATCGTAATTATAATTATCTCCATTTATTTCGATTTTGCCTCTATTAATACTTTTGATTCATAGAGTCGCCAAGTTTGGGCTACACAAAGTTGATTACAATTAACTACTACTAGAGGGAGACACATCTTAAAGCTTCAAGTTACTGTGGTCTATTGATTACCTATAGCTGGACACAGTTTATAAGGTGCACAATCTTTCCTATGCCACACCAATGAGAGGTAATAACTTCGAAACCGGCCTATGGCTTTCCAACTACGTTTCATATTACTAGATGTTAATGCTAAATAACTTTCAGGGGTAATTTGCGATTTTCTAATAGAATATATATATTTTTTGTTTTAGTTAAGTGTCTGGCAAAATGATGATTGTAATATCATTAAAGTTGTATAGGTTATATTCATTGAAATATTATTATCATTTATTTTTGAGTATTAAACTGCTCAGGTTGAAACTCCGTTTTTTTTAGTTTTCGAAAATTTTGATTTTTCGTAAAGTTATGACACTGAAATTTAATTTCTTTATTGTGTAAATTTCAAAATATCTTAACTTTACAAAAAATCTAAATTTTGGAAAACCAAAAAAAAAACAGAGTTATAAATATTCCTTCTGATTACGAAAAAAATCTTTTGCAAATATTTTACTAATGGTCTAGACGTAATCTGGGAGGCTGCGCACTTTTTTCCAAATTGTTTTTAAATTTTTTTTCTGCAAAACCTTTTCCTGATAGTCGTGCCTCCAAATATTGCTTGGGTTCCATACTCCAATATTGAGATATGGTACAACCTAAATCCATTAGCCGCCACTGTCTGTTAGGAAGAAATTGTATTAACCGATGGTACTTTAAGGAATCGAAAAACAGAGGTTACATATGTTAATATGGCACTACCGTGAGGATCGAACGACACAAGGTCGCCAGCAGGACTTCAGGGACAGCTAATCTGTTAGGAATAAATTACATTAATACAAAATCTAGGAGAGAAAATAACAAATTAGTAATACCAATAACCAAGTCGGCTGCTTCGCCCAAACTTCCAATTACTTTTACTTCCTGATTTCCGGGAAGCATTGCGGTTGATGGATAGGTATTAGCACGTCTGGTTTGGCGGATCGATAGAACACAAATGTCTCTTGGCGGAACACGGAGTTCACTTCCTAGACGGTATTTCCTAGGAACGGTTGAAGCTTGGCCCAACAGCTGCACACTGTGCTGGGAGAAAATATATTTGTGATTTCACACCACTCTCAACTTGCAAAAATGATTTTGAAAACTCAAAATAATATACTAATTTATATAAAAAAGGCAGCTCCAACAAAGTAAATTTATTAATCTGAAATTTGGCAAGGAGGCATAAATTGCATTCTAAATAACTTTTTTGATGGAGTTTTTTCATATCTTGATAAATAAAGATCGTTTATTAGTGATGATTTTTATAAATTGACTTATAAAATACCCTATATAACATCAATCAACTCTTTTTGATATATTTAGTTTTAGATCAAGCAGGACTAAATCCTCTTCTATCCTGAGACACAGTGTATGTATGAAGCTGCCAGACTTTTACGATCCACGTATCCTAATATAATTCATGTAATTTGTCTGACCCATGCCTTGTAATCGATACCAATGCCCTGAACATAGTACAGGAGATTTTGTGCTGGCCATGGATACACGGAAATTATCCGGTGCCTAATGATAACAGTAATGATTTGATTTGATTTGATGAGTTTTTATTTAACAACTCCGTAGGCTACATTGGGTAAGTGTGTCCTGCCTAATTGGTGTACCTGAATTTGATACGTCATATAGACACTATGTCAAAGAAAAGAACAAATCATATTTAAATTACTATCCAAGAAAATGATCAATTATTTCTGCATTTAAAATTGTTTAAATATCCCAATGTTATACCTAGTTTGAATTTTCTGTCTGATGGAGGGAGTTTTGTGATGAATATGGAACTACATTATTAGTTACGATTTATGAAAACAGTTCATAACGAGAGAATTGCGTTATTTATAAATAATTTAGGCATTTCTTGAACACTGCAAACAATATTCGAATCGTCTTTAATTTTTAATTTCTTCTCAAGTACGAAAAAAAATAGTTATGGTTGAATTTATATCAATGTAAATATCTCCAGATTTTGTTTTCAAGTAATTTAATTTAAAGATATATTTCTAAAGCGTACATTGGAGCTTCCATTAACATAATTTAAAATAAATAATACATTATCAACATCACAAAGTCCTGCAAATGATTTTACCACATTTCCAGTACAATCAAATAATCTACTAATTTTGAGCACAGTCGCATTTGAAATGGGCGGACAATTCTAACATGTAATGTTGAATTTTAGGGCAGATACTTGTGTTGAATATAGTTTATCACTCAAAGGTCTAATAATATCCATTAGTTTGGCCATTACATATTTATGCTTGAAGAAAAAATGTTTTTACTTATACTTAATTCAGTTTGTCTTTCTCGTAGCGATAATAATTTAGAGTTTTATTAGTAGAATCTAGTACCAGAAAAGGTGCAGCAGTGTCGGCACCATCATAAGGTTTGGTAGTTATAAGTTTCATTAACAAATTAACTTAAGAAAAGTAATCAAACTATACATACCTCAAACTGCATAATTTGTTGTTCAGAATTAATAATAAATGAATGTTCCTAAATATGATTTATACAGGGTGCTTCAGATCAAAGTAACATAGTTTAATGGGAGATAGAGTACACTTAGCTAAATTCAAAACACCCCCAAACGTACCCTTGAATGTTAACTTTGAGATACAAGGCGTTTTATGGTTTTTGACTAAAACTGTATTCGGCTATATTTCTGGAAAGGCTTTAAATGCTCTTTTAGTTCAATCAAAAGCATAATTTGCTTTAGAGACATTCCAGAACCGGCCTCAGTTCTTACCGAGAACATCACCTTGTGTATAATTTTATTTTTGGTAAATATTAGTAAACATTCAAAAAGTCAATGGATCGGTGTATAAAATATTGTCCTAATATTTGAGGGCACATATAAGGTAATTCTACAATAATTAAACATCTTCATTGTTTTGAACAAGAAATAAACATTTATTGAAAAATTAATAGTTCGTGCAGGGCTGGACTCGCTTAAAATTGCATGATTAAGGACATTTTATTTAAATTTGTTATTCACATTATGTAATCATTTTTGAAACATATTAATAAGTTAATATTTATAAGAAGGTTGTTATTTGTTTTTCCATGATATACAGCGTTTCTAAGCTTTTTTAAAGTTTAAAACTCACAAATCAAAAAACTTACATTAAATTTTTAGTTAATAATGAGGCTTATATTAACAAGCACAGTTAAAATTATAATAGAACAACGCAATTCATTAAAATTACAATAGATTTTCAGGATAACCACACCCATCGTCAATGCATTTTGAAGAACACTTTAAAAGGTTTTTTACTGATCTGACAATCATTTCCAGTTTATTTCTAATGTTATCACAAACATTAATATTTTTTTAATAACTGCACCCGTATATCAAATTCCTCATTGTACACCTCTGACTTGAGTTGGCCCATATAAAAAAAAACTTAATTTCATTGAAATTATAAGGAGCCGGAAATCTGACACCGAGTTTATTTTCAAAAGGAAACAATCCAATTGTATTGACTGTTAGCAAGAAATTTTAATTTTTTTAGACATAGTGTTTCTTTTCATTCCTAAAAAATGTACAGTACAGTAATATCATAAAAAATGATGGGGGGGTCATTGCCGAATTTTAAATTTAGGTTTGAAATGTGATTCTAAACAACTTTTTTATTTCACTTTTTCTTTAATTTCAACATATTAAGGTTTTCTGATATAGGTAAGTTAAAAATAGATTTGATTTAAAACAAACAAAAACTATCTGCATAAAAAATTATTTATTTCGAAATCCATTCTCCATTAATCCAACAATCCTGGGACATCCTGTTTAACATATTATATGTATGTAATATGTTCTACATTCAGTTTATCTATAAACTCTACATACACGTATCCCTTTTTTGTGGAACTAGGGGGAATCGGTTTGATAAGAAATCTATGGATTCCCATTATAATCCCAGCAATCGGTTAGTCTTGTAAAATGAAGTGTACTTGAAACTCTGATAGCTGATTTGGTGCATGGAAAATATGTGCCATTTTAGATGTTGAGAGGTATTTAAGTTGGAGCTGAGTTGGTCCCGGCAAGGAAGTGCTTATAAACTTCCTCGATACGGGGAAAGAGATCGTCGATAAGCTGAGACCATGCACTGCAGGCATATTCAACTCAGAATTGTACTAGAACTCAAGTTTAAGATCCCTCTTGAAACGTAATGCACTTTCTGTTCGTATGCGAAATCATGATTTTACATTATAGTTAATTCATTTCCCAGGGCTGACATTAAATTTCTGTAACTCGATATTGTTTTGAAAGAGTAAATTTTAATTAGTTCATTTAAACTAAATACAGAACTTTTTCAATTCATTGTTAAACTACCAGTTAAGTGATCCTTTTTAACTCTCATTTCTCATTACATATATGTAATTTTACGGCAAAGTATCAATAGTTAATTTTCCAATACTAACATTTGAATTTCTGTAACTCGAGATTTGTTTTGACCTATCAGGTGCGTGATTTTTTCACTCTCATTACAGATATTACAGATATATTATCCCCGCAAAATTCTTACGGAAAATCTTCACAACACAAAAGTTTGGTTTGGTTTGGTGTGGTCAGGTCATCATTTGGTATCATCGGCCCATCTCTTTTTTTTTATGATTAAAATAACAGCTCTGTAACGATAATGCCTAAGCACTATATTATCATATTGGAGACATATCTCGTTCCAGAATTAAATGGATAGGATGGATGATATTGTTCTAACAAGACAATACGTCAGCCCACACTGCTAGAAACAGTATGGGAGTTCTGCAAGAATTATCGTCTAATGGCCGTACCATTTCCCGATTCAGCGATGTGTCATGGCCCACGAGGTCACCTGAACAGCACCTGAATTCTTTTTATGGAGGTACTTTAAGGCAAATGTTTATGCAAGTAATCCTGCAACAATTGAGGATTTAAAAAATGTACGAAGAAATTGCACGAATAGACGTTAAATTTGTTCACCGTGTGATGCACAATTTTCGAGCTAACATTAAAACTTGCATTGAAGTTGGTAGTGTTTATTCAGCAAACGTAACTTTTAAAAGTTGGATGACTTTTTATATTTTGCCGCGTTCTACTTCTCTATTAATTTAAAATATACATAAGAAGTCACGTCGCAAGAAACCAGCTGTAGTGTGACAGTTGGGCGTGCTTCGGCTAAGCAACAGAAAAGACGGACGAAATTCCTTATTATTAAATTCAAATATTGTTCACAGTTTATATACCTGCACTAGTCGCAGATATGTCTGGGCAACAGGCAAATTTAATTTATCGTTCAACACCCAAAAAAACAGACAGGTAACTCTCAAACTTATCAAACCAGTTACCAAAAGAAGAAACAAGCTAGTTATGACAAGTTTATTTACAAAATCATTAGCAGATTTAAATATAAAAGATATATAATATATACAAATATACACATTGACTTATACACGCAGTACTAGCAATATGTTTATGTCTTAAGGTAAAAATTAAATATGGCGTAACTTAAACTTAACTTCTCCTCTATGTAAATAACCAAAATTATATTGTGGCCAAAATATACTAGTACCAGTGCGCAACAAAATTACCTAACTTAAAAGAAATAACTAAACCTTAGTACTGATTATAGAAAGAAAATGATTTCATCGCTTTTAGGTTTAATATACCTAAGATGTACACCCTGTATACTTAATCAGGCCTATGATGTATCCTCTTACGTTATAATAACAGGACTGTTAAAAGCTACAACTAATCAGAAATAGAGATTTTTCAAAAAAGCGGTCTCTGATTGAATAAGACTTAACAAGCCTGTTATAATAACATAAGAGGATACATCATAGGCCTGATAATCTAATTTGGAAGTACAGAATTTCCCAATATTCTACAAAAATTATTATATTATCTTAGAATTGGAATTGATTTTATACATATTTTAAGAAGTGTCTTTTTATTTTAATTACAAATTGTTTTAATTTTGCCCTTTCCAGGTGGTGGTGTTTCCTAATTTCTAATATAACTTTTAATCTTAAGAAAACTGTGTTAATATTATTTTGAAAGAAGTTTGATTTTTATCCTTAATTCCTAAAGTTTATAAAACCTAATAATTTTAGGTAAAATAATAAAGAAAATATGTTAAAAAACTTGTGTAACTCCTGGATTCTTGTCGTAAATTCAGTCCTAGTTCGATAGCCTTAAAGAATTATCTAGAGGCTGGAACCTCAAAAGAAAACTGGTGTTATGGCCTAAATCTCACCTCTATGTGACGAAACGATAATCGACACCCTGACCTCTCTCTCGACAGTAACGGTTTGGTCCCAAAAAATCATCAGATCTTAGATAAGATTAAAAAAAAAATCTTATATTAAAAAACCTTCCTAATAGCATTTACGTAAACCAAATAAGAATTCCTAAATTGAGTTAGCGTATCTGAAGTTCCGCAAGAGATGTCTCCAATCGTAAAATTATCTTCTCCAAATAATAATAATAATAATACATAATAATCAAAAAAGACTTTGGTGCGATATGCACCCAGAGCATGCGCCTTCTCTCAACAACATCTGAGAGATCAAGTATCCTTTCTGCTTTAGGACAGGTTACGTAAGGGCACCCCGTCAGCTGGAAGAACTGCCAGCCGCAGTCCCACCGCGGCAATTAGTAGCTGATGGGGAACATCCTTTAGAGTTTACCGATGTAGACTTAAGGACGAGGATTAGCCTTAACACCAGGGCTAACCTAAAGCCACAAGACCTAGCTAGAATGGACGAGGTCATCGAAGAGGAACTTCCGGAAGACGCCGACATCTGGCAAATCAACTGTGCCGTGTACAACGCCGCGAAGCAACCCCCCGGAGAGGTCAACCATACGGGGTCGAGAAAGCCAAGCGGCGTGTACAAAATATCGAGGGCAAGATACAGTCGGCCAGACAACACGCTTCTCGGATCCAGAGTGTGGTGGAATATAAGACAACTGGTAGAGTTTTTACTCCCAGAATCCGGCGCATAGCAGCCGGATTAAGACGTCAACACCATACTCTAAATCTGACAGTGATGCTTACCATCAAGCAGCACTGTCTAGATAGGATCCGAGCGCTCATGGCGATAAAGAAAACATTGAAGAGGCGGGTGAGGAGTATGGAACAAAACAATTTGTTCCGTACGAATCCTTCCCGCCTATTTCAAGAAGCCACAGCGTGTTGTAGATAATCCGCCGACTGTAGAAGATGTCGAAACCTTCTGGAAGGGAATCTACGAAACGACGCGTCCATTCAATAGCGACACTCCAGCAATTGCACACTTCGAGGCTCTGTGTCACAGACATCGTGAAGAGCCAGATGAAGTGTGCCCGGCAATCAGTACGGAGGAAGTCCAGCAAGCACTTGTTGGCACCAAGAACTTCGCTGCCCCGGGCCCAGACGGCATTAACAACTGGTGGTGGAAGAAATTTCCGTCCACTCACCGCCGTCTGGCGCGAGTTTTCAACTCATGGTTGAACGAGGGGCAGCAGATTCCGGACTGGTTTGTCGAGGGACGTACTGTGCTTATCCCCAAAAAGGGGGATCTTTTCCGACCCGAGGAATTATAGGCCGATCACTTGCCTCAACTCCTGCTACAAGATATTTACACGTATCTTGTATGCAAGGACACTGAGGTCTGTTGATCGGTCTTCCAGCAGATACATGAACAGCGTGGTGCCAAGAAGGGCATGGCAGGTTGCAAGGACAGCCTGCTGATAGACCGCTGTATTACACAGGATTCTGTGCAATACAAGCGGAATCTATCGATGGCCTGGATTGACTACCGCAAGGCATTTGATACAACATCGCACGAGCTATTGTTGCACTTGCTCGAATGTCTTGCGGTACCAGCACCACTAGTGAGATGCATAGAACAGCTGCTGCCACTCTGGAAGACTCGCTTCACCATAACATCAGGTGCACAGCGGGTCACGACAGAGCAGGTGGCATTTAGGAGGGAGTTTTCCAGGGCGACTCCCTGAGTCCTCTCCTCTTCTGCATCTCACTGCTACCGTTGTCTGCTGGGCTCCGCCAAACCCGCGGGTATCAATGTGGACCACCCAGCGACCGGAGGCATAAGGTCACCCATCTGTTTTATATGGATGATCTTAAACTTTATGCCTCCGGAGAGCGCGAACTACAGAACGCTCTTAGGGTGGTCGAAGAATATACGCGGGCAATTGGTATGGAGTTCGAGTTGGACAAATGTGCAGTCGTCCACCTCAAGAGAGGACGATGCGGGGAATTCTCTGAAAATGCGCAGCTCGCAGACGGAAGCATCCTAAGACATCTGGATGCCGGAGAGACCTATACATACCTGGGTGTGCAACAAAGGCACATCCAAGATGTGACACAAATAAAGGATTCTCTCCGCGGCAAGTACAGACACCGCCTCCGAAAGATTTGGTCTTCCGAACTTTCGGGGAAGAACAAGGTGTCTGCAACTAATATGCTTGCCGTTCCGATTCTGCTCTACTCCTTCGGAGTAGTAAAGTGGAGGGTAGATGAGCTGCGCCAATTAGACAGAGATACCCGCAAGATGATGAATATTCACAGAAGTATTCATCCTAGATCGTCCGTTCCTCGTGTACCTCCCACGTCAACGGGGGGGCCGAGGACTCTTGAGCCTGGAGTGTTACGCATGGCAGAGTAGTACTGAGTATGGCATGTAACATACTCAGGAGCTCAGATCCCCTCTTGCGGTTCGTAAAACATCACGAAACTGTAGGAGTGGGAGCAGGATTGTTGAAGGCAGCAAAAAGAGCCGCAGATGAACTCGGTCTCGCATTTGACATCAGGCGAGGAGGCCGGCGAGGTGCTGATGTTGAGTCAGTCACCGAACTTCAGCCAAATCGTCTGAAAGCCCGAATAAGAGCTGCTGAACAGGAAAATCTGTTTCGGCAGCACGTCCGATAAACCCCAGCATGGTGTCTTCTATAAGAACATAGAAACACTGGGTTTATCGACCAGGCTGACCTTCGCCTTTCTAAGGTCATCAGGGCTTAAGTCGGAGACCGAAGGATTCATTATGGCCTGCCAAGATGGTGTTATCAACACCTTGGTCTACCGTAGCCGCGTGTGGCGTGTAGAGGTCCCTGATATCAACTGCAGGACCTGCCATCAGGCGCCGGAATCGCTCATGCACTTACTTTCTGCATGCCCCATATATGCGATTTCGGCCTACATCCACCGACATAACGCGGCTTTACGAGTGCTATACTACCATCTAAGGCACTCGTACGGGGTAGACCAGACACCAGTGCTGCCTTACGTCCCCGGAGATATTGAGTCCGTTGTCGAGAACGAGGAAATGCCGGATTTACTGGAACTACTCGTTCCCGACTGTCAGGCTAATCCAAGCCAACAAGCCTGACATAGTCCTCCTCGACCATCAACTCAAGGTGATGTATGTTATCGAGTTCTCGGCACCTGCGGAGAAAAACATCACCTTGAAGGAGGAGGAGAAACGGACCAAATATCGCGATCTCCGGTACGAGCTCCAAGTGCTGTACCCAGGCTACTCGGTCAAAATGGTCGTCCTTATTATCGGTGTACTCGGAGGGATAAAGCCTACGCTGCTCTCGGAACTGAAGATCATACCGGCCTGCCAAAAACCAGCCGAGTGGCTGGCAGGTCAAATGCAGAAGGCGGTCATTCTGGGTTCTCTCCGTCTGCTTAGGGCACACGATTCTGGTATCTACAGTCACTAACCCTGCGGGATGTGGGGAGTGGCTGTAGTTGATGCGCCGGCGCGACTCCCGTGAGGCGTCGGAGGCCACGGGAGGACTGACCGGCATCGGATATTCCGAAAAAAAAAAAAAAAAAAAAAAAAAATAATACATAATATTCAAAAAAAGACCCCCTCACGACCGACCCCAATCGGATGGGGGTCAGAGATAAGTGGCAGGGGCCTCACCGGATGGTCTCAATGTTGATGAACTAGGCAATGTGCATGGATGCTTTAGGTGGACGGGGGAACTAAGGGATGACTTGCTAACCTGCTACGTGAGTAGCGAACCTTAGCGTAGGGGATACATGGCACGGTTACATAATTCCTGGAGTATCATGCACACAGAACACCGCGCCTTCTCTCAGCAACATCTGAGAGATCAACTATCCTTTCTGTTCAAGACAGGTTACGTAAGGGCACCCCGTCAGCTGGAAGAACTGCCAGCCGCATTCCCACCGCGGCAATTAGCAGCTGATGGGGAACATCCTCTAGAGTTTACCGATGTAGACTTAAGGACGAGGATTAGCCTTAACACCAGGGCTAACCTAAAGCCACAAAACCTGGCTAGAATGGACGCGGTCATGGAAGAGGAACTTCCAGAAGATGCAGACATCTGGCAAATCAACTGTGCCGTGTACAAGCGCGAACTCGTGAAAGCTAAGCGGCGTGTACAAAAAATCTAGGGCAAGATACAGTCGGCCAGACAACACGCTTCTCGGATCCAGAGTGTGGTGGAATACAAGATGAGTGGTAGAGCATTTACTTTCAGAATCCGGCGCATAGCAGCAGGATTAAGACGTCAACACCATACTCTAAATCTGACAGTGATGCTTACCGTCAAGCAGCACTGTCTAGATAGGATCCGAGCTCTTACGGCTCTAAAGAAAATGTTGAAGAGGCGGGTGAGGAGTATGGAGCAAAACAATTTGTTCCGTACGAGTCCTTCACGCCTCTTTCAAAAGCCACAGCGTGTTGTAGATAATCCGCCGACTGTAGATGTCGAAACCTCTCGATCAAGAGCGACGCGTCCGTTCAATAGCGACACTCCAGGCAATTTCACACTTCGAAGGTTCTATGCCACAGTACGGAGGAAGTCCAACAAGCACTTGTTGATACCATGAACTTCGCTGCCCCAGGCCCAAACGGCATTAACAACTGGTGGTGGAAGAAATTCACTTCCACTCACCGCCGTCTGGCGCGAGTTTTCAACTCATGGTTGAACGAGGGGCAGTCGGTTCCGGACTGGTTCGTCGAAGGACGTACTGTGCTTATCCCCAAAAATGGGATCTTTCCGACCCGAACAATTATATGCCGATCACTTGCCCCAACTTCTGCTACAATATATTTACACCTATCTTGTATGTTACAACACTGACCTCTGTCTTCCAGTAGATAGACGAACAGCGTGGTGCCAAGAAGGGCATGGCAGGTTGCAAGGACAGTCTGTTGATAGACCGCTGTATTACATAGGATTCTGTGCAATACAAGCGGAATCTATCGATGGCCTGGATTAATTACCGCAAGGCATTTGATACAACATCGCATGAGCTATTGTTGCACTTGCTCGAATGTCTTGTGGTACCAGCACCACTAGTGAGATGCATAGAACAGCTTCTGCCACTCTGGAAGACTCGCTTCACCATAACATCAGGTGCACAGCGGGTCACGACAGAGCAGGTGGCATTTAGGAGAGGAGTCTTCCAGGGTGACTCCCTGAGTCCTCTCCTCTTCTGCATCTCACTGCTACCGTTGTCTGCTGGGCTCCGCCAAACCCGCAGATATCAATGTGGACCACCCAGTGACCGGAGGCATAAGGTCACCCATCTATTTTATGGATGACCTTAAACTTTATGCCTCCGGAGAGCGCGAACTACAAAACGCTCTTAGGGTGGTTGAAGAATACACGCGGGCAATTAGAATGGAGTTAGGGTTAGACAAATGTACAGTCTTCGACCTCAAGAGATCAGTAGACATAGTCCTCCTCTACCATCAACTCAAGGTGATGTATGTCATCGAGTTCTCGACACCTGCGGAGAAAACATCACTTTTAAGGAGGAGGAGAAACGGACCAAATATCGCGATCTCCGGCACGAGCTCCAAGTGCAGTACCCAAGTTACTAAGTAAAAATGGTCGTCCTAATAATCGGTGTACTCGGAGTGATAAAGCCTACTTGCTCTCGGAACTGAAGATCATACTGGCCTGCCAAAAATCAGCCGAGTGGTTGGCACATCAAATGCAGAAGGCGGTCATTCTGAGTCTTCTCCGTCTGCGGGACGTGAGGAGTGGCTGTAGTTAATGAGCCGGCGCGACTCCCGTGAGGCGTCAGAGGCCACGGGAGGACTGTCCGGCATCGAATAATCTGAAATAATAATAATAATAATGATAATAATAATAATCTGAAGACCAATGCCGGCCTGCCACTGAAGACAATACCGGCCTACCAAAAATCAGCTGAGTGGCTGACAGAGCTGTCACAATTACCCATTAAAAGTAATTGAAGTACCAATTACCAATTATCAATCAAAGTAGTAGATATTTCCATTACCAATTACTCCTCATTTTACACAGTACTTCAAGTATCAAATACTCGTCGAAAATAATATTTTTTTCAAGTAAAGGAAAATCAATTACTTTACCTTATACTTCAATTACTCTATTTAATTGAATTACTTTGAATGTAATTGAATTACCAAAAATAATTGAAATATCGACTGAAAATAAAAGAAATTCAAATACCTACCAAAAAAGGAGGCACAATGTACATGTATTTTTAAATAATTATAAGGTCATTCAAACACGTATGTAGGTAATATTCTACCAAGCTATTTTACATATATAGGTACTAAATTTAAAATAAAATTTTCAAGTCTAAAAGAAATTATTGTGTTGACAAGAAATGGTCTACACACAGACATACATACAGACAGACATATTTTATTCGATATTTGAGTTAAACGTGAAACGCATTTCTGTGCGAAAATTTTGTTTCTACAATCATTATTAAAAAATTTTGTCAGTGTAACTAATATTAATAGGTATTTGATTAAATCAAATAGGTAAAATAATAGATATTGCCAATATCGGAGATATATGTATAACATATATTAATATTTAAAAAATAGTAAAGAACAAATTTATTATTTAATATTTACGTACCTTGCCAGGCAACTTTTCAAGAATTAAAACACAAGGACACAAATAATAAATAAAACATGGTTTTCTTGCAATCACAGCTACTGTATAGTGTGTAGTGCACTAGATAACTGAAAAAAAAACGAAAATACTGTCAAACGATAAGCTCAGACAAGTTATTAAAGCCGAGCGCGTTGCGATTTTTCTCGGAATATTTTCGATACAATTTCAGTTATTTTAAAGTGATTAAAGTATCTGAAAGGAATTGAATTACCCAAAAGGAATTGAATTATTTGTTCAGTACTTCAATTACCAAAAACAATAAAACAATTACCAACTACAATTACTTTTACAAAAGTAAATCAAATACCAAAAAAGGCGTCCAAAAAAGTAATTAATTAAGTAATTTAATTACTTGAAAATAATCTGAATTACTATTTCAATTCTTTTAATTGAAGTACCTGACAGCTCTGGTGGCTGGCAGGCCAAATGCAGAAGGCGGTCATTCTGGATTCTCTCCGCCTGCTTAAGGCACAAAATTCTAGAATCTACACTCAGTAACATTATTGTATTATTAGCGAAATAAGCAGAATTTAATTTATTGCAAACAAAATCTATATGTTCGTTCCAAGTGAGTCTACTGTCTAGCCATGTTCCTAAAAATTTTACATTTCGAGCCACTCCAATAAGTTCTTTTCTTATGTGAAAATTTATATAAACAGTTTTTTGTTGTTTAATATTAGCTGATTCCACTGACACCAGGTGTCCAGTTCATTGTAGACATGAGTAACATTTTCAGAGTGCTCCTCAGGGTTGCGAGCTGAAACTAAAATAATGGTATCATCAGCAAACATTTTGACTTTACCTCTAGTGATGAACTTTGGCAAGTCATTTACGTATATATATAAAAGCAGAGAACCTATGCACGTCTCTCATATCTGACATATTGTTGCCATATTTAACTAATAATTTCCTGTTAGACATGTAGGATTTTATCCACTGCACTAAACTTCCCTTTATGCAAATATTGTACAGTTCTGTTATTAGAAACCCAATATTATCAAAGGCACGAGAAAGGTCAAACATTAGTGACATTACATACAATCCTTGATCTAGGTCTTTGTAAACGGAATCTAGCAGATGATAGGAAGCAGTTTCAATGGATTTATTCGATATAGAACCATGTTGACGGGGTGTAATAATATTATGCATATTTAAAAATTGTGCTACCATGTTACGGATCAACCTCTCAATTAACTTTGAAAATATACACAAAAATGAGATTTGTCGATAATTGACTCTATCAAATGAATTATCTTTTTTTATAAAGTGGTAAGATACACGCTATATCTGAAGACGCTAAGATACACGATACATCTGGACAAATTTCACTCTCCAATGACTTATTAATAATTAGGTATTCTAATGGTTTACTTAATATATCACTGCTAATTTTTAATAATTTGATGGTAGTTTCACCTATTGCTGATTTTTTATTATCCGTATTTACATTACAACATATAATAATATTATCTATATGATTAAATAAAGTGTTTGTATTAAAATGATTGCTTATTACTAAATATTTATTAATTTATATTTAATAGCTAAACTAAAATAGTGGAAAATGGGAGGAATTATAGTGTTATTAGTGTTGTGTTGGTCAGCCTGGTAAAGTAATTGTCGTCTGTCAATATATCTAAAAAGTATGAAATTTATGTTATCTATTATAAATAGTTATTATAGAAAAGTAAAAGGAATGGCTTCTAATAATTCTCAGAAGATTGGTTTTATTGATAAAAGTGGGTAAAATATAAATACCACTTTTAGTTTCATCAAAATAACTTTTCTAGAAATATCCAACTATTAAACATAATTTATTATTTTTTACATGGGCCAAAATTTTCCTATAGCAATTTCACATTTTGAATAATGTACATAATTTCATTAAGTCATGTGTAGATTCGTTAGTGGAGACGCTGTACGAAATTTTTAACAAATCTTTAAGTGAAGGCAAATTTTCAGACCGGTGGAAACTAGCGAACATGGTACGGATTTATGAAAGTGGCAATAAAAGTTTTATGGAAAATTACCGGAGTATTTCTTTACTCTGCATGTTTGGCAATGTATTTGAAGATATAATTATAGATGAATTATTTTTTATGGTTAAGGATAAGTTATCAATACATCAACTCATATTCTATCGAGGACGCTCTACTGTTTCGGCACTTTTATCTTCTATACATACTGTTTTGGAGTCAATGGTCAAGAGACATCAAGTGGATGCAGGTACACTGATTTTTCCAAAGCTTTCGACAAGTTTCATTATGACACTTTGTTGATAAGGCTGAGAAATTCGGTGTGCACGGCAGTCTATTGAGGTGAATTCGTTCGTACCTAGAGAATAGAGGTCAAATTGTTAAATTAAACAATTCCACATCTAAAATAATCGAGGTAACATCGGGAGTGCCGCAAGGTTCTCACTTGCCATTGCTGTTCCCAATTTTGATTAGTGGTATAGAAGAATTTTAAAACTTCTCAATGTATGCAGACGATATAATTTTTTTTCAGTAATTGACTTGTCAACTAACAAATGTTATTACAACGAGGTTTAAATCGATTTGCTGAATTCTGTTCTCTATATTAGGCATCACTTAAATATAAAAAAATGTTTTGCTATATCTTTTACACGTAATTCAACAATTTTACATAATCCATATACAATAAGCAACTATTCTTTGGAGCCTGTACAAAAGACCTGGGTGTAATTTTGGATTTCAAATTGACCTTCGAGTTTCACAAAATGATTAAAAAATCTAGGATTTCTAATGCGCTCTACTAAACACTTTAAAAATATAAAATCTTGTATGATATTATATAATCATTTGATAAGTCCCTTAGAGTATACTGCAGTTATCTGGAATACTCTGTATCACAAATATATTGACAAAATTGAACAGGTACAAATAAAGTGTGTTAATTTCATTAATTATCAATTTAAATTTTTACTAAATTGATTCTTTGGAAAATAGAAGGAAAATATCATATGTAATAAAGTTTGTTCGTAGAGACGATTTGTGATAGTTTTCTGACTATAGAGATGCGTTTATTACGAGAGCTCTGCAATAACAAACGTTCGGATTGAACAAGCACATCTCTACAATAATGTGCGCATGCTTCTGACAGTTTCAAACAGTTGGAAACTGCTCTACGAACAAAGCTATAGTCTTATTCAAAATTATAAATAATAGTGTTGATAGTTCTTTCTGCGTGAGTAAACTGTCCTACTTTGTTCACAATTATTCTGTCAGAACCAAGAATTTGTTTAAACTAGATAGAGCCAACACCATTGACCTATTTCACTTGCTTTTATCAACTGTCAGAAAACAATGCTTATATAAATTGTGCTAGTGGTGAGAGGTATGAATCTTCTCGTATGGTCTAAATGCTACTATCCAACATCATAGATGTTCTGTGGCGGATAGCACTTGCGAAGCAAGTACCGAAGCGCGACCTCTTCCAGGTGGATAACTACTGTTATTAAATATATTGAAGGAAACAACTACTAGAGCATCCCCGACCTGTATTGGATTACACCTTCAAATCATGATAGATCGATAGCCAAATCATTTTAATTCCTACCAAATGCCGGTTTCGAACTTATTTGTTCTTCTCTACCATAGGTTATGGAACAGACAAATGATAGTGGCCAACCTGTTAGTCATATACTAAGGTAAATTGAGTAGTGGTGAAGGTATGAAACTTCTGTTGGTTAATATATCCGATCGACATCATGGTTTGTGGGGATAGCGACTTGAGAAGAAAGGTTGGCCATTTTTCCATACCTGCATACTGAGGACAAAGTGAACGTTAGTAAATTTATCAATTTGTTGGTCTTTTTTTCCTTTTTTAATTAGTTATTTTACTCTTTTTTATGTTTTAATATAATTAGCATTAGAACGTTTAAAATGTGTTTCTTTTTCAATTGTTAATCTTTATCTTTGTTATTAGACATATTTCAATATATACTCATAAGTATCTAGCTACATATATTTTCTCCTTGTATTAGTATTAGTATTCTATGCCTTCAAACACATACAGTTCCTCCATAAATTAACAATATGCAAATTATATGAAAATAAAATGGCAAAATGTTTAATTTTATGTTCATATAAAAAATGGCCAAAGAAGTTATAATTTGCGTCTACCCACTTAGCTAACAAACTATATTTACTAAAATATTAATTTTTAGAAAACTTTTCCGGTTATTTCGTTCTAAAACTTCATTAGCATGTCAAAGAAATATTCAGTAGTTTCCTAGTACTGCTTTGGAACAAATACAAATGCTTATTTTCGGTCCCCGGAATATAAATGGCTGATAAAAGCTACTGAATTTGCAAGTATGAAACACAACATGCAACTTACAGGGTTGATTTAAGTTATCGAAATTTGTAGATTTGTTACTTTAATCATTTATACATAGTAATACGTAAAATTTAATTAGTTTTGTACAGTAGCAAAATACTTTTTTTTCGAATTTTATCAAATTAAAATTAAAAACAATAGGTAATACAACCTCTTGGGTTAGTGATAATGGATACCCAATATTTAAATTAATCTCTGTGGTCTCGTATTCGACACCTGACGAGGAGGCTGGCGAGGTTCTGACATTGCATCAGTTGCTGATCTTCAGTCAAATCATCTTAGAGTCCGAATAAAATCTGCGGAACAAAGAAATTTTTTTTCAGCAACACGTCGATAAACCTCAGCGTGGTGTATTCTATAAAAATATAGAAACACTAGGTTTATCGACCAGGCTGATATTCGCCTTTCTAAGGCCAGATGGGCTTAAATCGGAGACTGAGGGATTCATTGTGGCCTGTCAGGATGGTGTTATCAACACCTTGGTTTACTGTAGCCGCGTAGGACGTGTAAAAATTCTTGGTATCAAATGCAGGAGCTTCCGTTAGGTGTTGGAATCGGTCATGCACTTATTTTCAGCATGTCCCATATATTCAATTTCGGCCTTCCATCGAAACAGCGCGGCATTACAATTGTTATATTACCACCTACAACAGCACTCAAGTATCAAACAAGTGATGATTATCATCGAGTTCTAAGCCCGTGCTGTGAGAAATATCACCTTGAAGGAGGAGGAATCTCTCGCGATCTCTGGTATGAACTTCAAGTGCTCTACTCAGGTTACTTGGTCAATATGGTCCTAATATGTCCTAATAATCGTATTAATCGGTATACTCAGTGGGATGAAGCCTACGTTGTTTTCCGAATTGAAGACCATACCGACCTGCCAAAAATCAGCCAAATGAAGAGGGCGGTCATTCTAGATTCTCTCAGTCTGCATAGGGCACATGATTCTGTGATCTATAGCCACAAACCCTGCGTGATGTGGAGAGGGGCTATAGTTAATTCGTCGGCGCTACTCCCGTGAGTTGTCAAAACTCATGGGAGGACTATCCGGCATTGGTATTACCGAAAAAAAAAAAAAAGAAAAGTCTACTTAGGTTTAAAAACAAAATAAAGCAAGGACTTTTGTCATATACTTCAAAAAGCAGTAATACACGTGTTTCGAAGTTACTGGGTCTATAATAAGACAGATCAGGAACAAAAGTTAATGCAAGGCTGGAAAATTTTTTGCTCTTGATATATTCCATCCTAGAGCCAATTCCTTAGCTTCACTAAACTGATAAGGAGCAATAGCTCCGAAACATTTGTCCATAGCTGCCTTGTGTTTGAGTATATGGCACTGGTCCTTGTTTTATTTAGTAATAATAAGTTTGTACTGGATATTAGAGAATGGCCACGATAGAACAAATGAACACTAAATCAGTTCATTCACTTACGTTCGCTTTATTATTATTAAATCTTTTTTTAGAGCGTTTGATTTAAATTTTCTTTTTATGAATATCAACTATTTTCCAAAAAGAACTTTTTGATATTATTTTTATAGGACGTAAGAGGCGGCATCACAGATCTGATATCAGCAACTTGAACTGTATTGAAGTAGACAAAAAATATCTATTGGTGTAGATTACCTTGTCTCATAGTGCATTCTTACCATTAATAAGAAGGAGACACTTCAGTTTAATACCGCAAAATAAAAGCCATAATTCTGAAATTTCTGCAATGTTCCGAATAGCCAGCCAACTATAATTCGAATAGCTAGTTTTTGTACACCAAACATTCTCACAACATGGCATGATCTTCCCCAAAGGAGGACTGAATACGAAACGAGGCAAAATACGCCATTTTAACATAAATTGAGGACACCAATTACTCAGCAGATTCAAAACATAAACTGATTTGGACAGTCTACCAGCCAAGAAGTCAACATGGTAAGTTTAATTTTAAAATACATACAGCTAATACATACACGTAATACTACTAAAAATCTTGTTAGAAGAACGAAAATTCATCTTTTGAGTTTTCTCAATAGTTATGCTCAAATAATAATTAGATCCAAACCAATTTGCTAATTTTAATTGGCTAAACCTTAGACCTGCTTCACTTATAGTAGCATCATTGACCTTGCTATGAAAGAGATATCGGCTACATAAAATATAGGATACATGTAAATCATAATACGTATAAGGCCTAAGCACTGAATCTTGAAGTGTTCCATAGAAAACCAAGTATGATTGGGAAATAACATCATTCCATTTACGTATTTGTTCCGTATTATCCAAATATGACTTTAAAAGCACAAGATTGTAGTGCATTATGCCACAACGGCCAAGTTTTAATAGCAATACATCATATTATGTTTAATCACATCGAAGGTCTTGGAGATGCATGTTTCTTGCTCCTCAAATAATTCACAATATATCAATTCACATGAATAACTTTAAAGTATTTTCATACACAATAAATTAGTTTACAGTAATCCTGAAACATAATATATTGAATGAAAAATTGATTTATTCAAATTAGATTTCCAATTGTAATTAAAGTCCAAAGGTTTCTAAAATATTTTGGAACTGGAAACAACATAATTCAGCTAATTGTAACAAGACACGCAAAGCAAATATCTTAATTAAGAATCAGAAAAAGTAAGTTGATGTACCTAGTCGGAAATATTTAAATAATCGCTTTCATATGAAGACTTCATATTATTCAATTGTCCTACATTAATAAATACATACAGTGGGCGGCTCAATATGGAACAAACTCTCTAAAACTGAAACGATTTTTTTTTTTTTGTAAAAAAAATGTCGGACAAATTTTGTGATCTGTTGATATTTTGACTTTAGAGAACTTCATAAAAAAATAATCAAGGATTGTAAAATCTTGGGATCTTGGGAGCTATTATATCGATCCTCGTCCGTCAATCCACCTTCTAGGAAACCACTTGTCACAGAAAATCGCGTTCAGGATGCGCAAAGTGTGGAGGTGCACCGTCTTGCTGATCCCAGATAGTATTATCTGGAAGGCCAGGATCATTCCCGTTCAGGAAAATTTCTGCATGCGAGTATATGATCATTTTGCAAAAGCTTCAAATATCTTTTCCCTGCAAGGGTTCCTTCAAAGAAGAAAGGACATAATTTTATTGTCGACTATTCCTGCCAAACATTTATTTTCTGCTGGTCTTTAATATGTGTCTCAACCATCCAGTGGCGGCTGGTGGATTAAGGTTGTACCATATCTCAGTATTGGAGCATGGAACCCAAGCAATATTTGAAGGCATGACTATCAGTACTTATTCAAGAAGTTTTACAGAAAAAAAATTGAAAAATATATTGAAATTAATATAAATGCGTACCCCTCCCAGATTACTTCTAGACCATTAGTAAAATCTTTGCAAACTTTTTTTTTCGTAATCAGCATAAGGAAAATTTATCACTCCTGTTTTTTTGGTTTTCAAAAAATTTTGATTTTTTGTGAAGTTATGACATTTTGAAATTTACACAATGAAGAACTTAAATTTCAAAGTGTCATCATAACTTTACAAAAAATCAAAATTTTCGAAAAACAAAAAAAGAACTGGGTGATAAATTTTCCTTCTGATTACGAAAAAAAAAAACAGAGTTGCAAGATTTTACTAATGGTCTAGAAGGAATCTGACTGTGCGCATTCTTGTAATTTTTTTTCTCAAATTTTTTTTTCAATTTTTTTCTCAAATTTTTTTTTTTCATTTTTTCTGCAAACAGTTCTGAAAGTCGTGCCTTAAAACATTGCTTAGATTCCATGCTCCAATATCGAGATATTGTATAACCTAAATCTACCAACCGCCACTGCAACCAACCAGTGAGAATTTTCCTTGCTTCAATACGTGCAACTTTATCGGTTCACTGGACCATTTAGATAAAACATGGCATCATTCGGAAAAAGTATTTGATGGCGGAAATGTGGATTAACGTGGCACAAATCCACCATAGTTTCACAAAACTGCATTCTGCGATTGGTGTGATCTTCGTTGAGCTCCTGCACGAGTTTAATTTTGTGGGGATAATATTTTTTCTCTCAGTAACGTACTTTTCGCTGACTAACTTCATTTTCTACTGAAATTAGTCGAGAAGTATATGAGGATTCAGTTCCATACTTAACAAAATGTCAACCTTATTCTTCACGAACTTCTTAACGGTCAGGTTTTGGAATGTCTTTAACATGTCCCGTTTCTCCAAATTTACAATTAGTCTTACTGACCGTAGATTAGCTGGGAGGTCTATCTGGATATTTTTTATTAAACAAATTGCATATCTCTTGCTTAGTTGTAGTCTTATCCCCATATCCAATAAATATTAAAATTTCTATTCGTAGTGTCGCTGTTAAATATGCCATATAAATTAAATTTCAAGAGACTTTTGTAAAACTAATACGTTGAACAGTTTTTGGTAATGAAACTAACTCTTTTTTAATGTTTAGTTTATATTTACCTTCTTGCAAAAAAATAAGGCATTTCAAAGGACTATTTGCGTAGTAACAGAGTTTTTACTTGATATGTAAAAACAATTATATTCAAGGAAGTTTTCTTGAATCCACCGAATAAAATTTAAAAGTAGATGGAAATAGCAACCCTTAATTTAATAATTTTGTTTGCTTAGCAAAAAGAATTCTTGATATATATTTTTGTTAATAATAAAATTTTGGTTTTCTAATTTTCAATTGTGTTTTGCATATGTAAGGTGGCTTAACCCTCGCATACTAAAATTGGGTCAAAAGTGACCCAGAAAACAATTTTTTTTAAATGTCTTTTTTATTACTTCCTCAACGGAATTAGAATTTCAGAAATACTTCTTTCAGTACTGTTTGCATTATATTATTATAATATAACTAATTTTTTTAAATTATAAATGTAGTCAGAAAAGATGTTGGGTCAGATTTGTCCCATTTCCGGCAATCACGCCACTGTGTTGCATGCCCACTATTCAGATGTTATGCGCAATGTGCATTATTGGTTTACGCTTTCTTACCCCCCACTTCAATCATTTGCTCATATCGTCTCGTTCATTAGCAACTTATGAAAAGTGCAAATATCAATAATCTGTATGACATTTATAATCCGCTTTTAGATTCATTTAGGTTTTTTGTAATATCTTTGTTTTCATTATTTTTTCAATGTAACATATACCAATATGTCTAATAAAATCAAACATGAAAATAAGTAACACATTATTGTACATATTGTAAATAAAACACCGGTAATATACCTCATAACGAAATTGGGTTAAAATTGATCCATTTTTGTCATTCGTGAAAGTTAAATTATTTCCGGTATGCGAAAAAGTTAATACCCAAAGTAAGTGCGAGAAAACATTATCAGATGCAAATAAATAATTATAGACAATACTATATTGATACCTTTTACAAAAATGTATGAATGTTATCCAACACGTTTTTTTCGTTTGTTAAATAAATAATGTCTACAGAAAATCCAGAAAATCAAATGGCCCGCCTATGGGTTCAGTTTAAAATTGGCGAAACAGCTGCCTGTAAAAACAAAATTAGTTATTTACCTAGTCTGCTCAGCTTCCGGTTCCCAAATCTCCTGTTAATCTTTAGAGGACTCGTGAACACATAAATCTGAAATCGCCCATAAAATCACTTATTCAGTTCAAAGAAATAAAAACAGTTAAAAGATACCTAAAAGGTAGATTTGCTTTATTAGGATAACCAAATAAATAATAACAAAGTAACCTTGGTAATTGAGAATGCATAATATTTAAGATTTTAATATTTTTTATTTGTTTATCCATCCATTATCTACCTGAAAATAATCCAGTTGTAGGACAAACTAACAAAATAATAACAAAAGCAACAATTAGGTAATTGTTTACATAAAAATATACATAAAATAAATATAATTGCCATCTGGATATGAATAAACTGCACGTTTTAATCATCTCTAAATTATATCAAATTGGTGGGCGAAACGATTGGAATTAAAATTCATGGAATTAGTACTTTTCCTATAAATTTTATATTTTTGGGAACACTTAAAAAAACAAAAAAATATTTACTAAATACAAATTTTTAATTTACTTCGCAATATGACCGCAAAAAATTCGAAACATCGTTTCGATTTCCTGAAATCATCGTGAGCATCATCTTTTTTTTTGTTAAATATCAGCTGTAATTTATTTTTATGTGATCAAATAACAACATGTTTTATTGTGACAGCCACCGCAGTGTCAATCCTATTACTTTTCTATCGGTATGCTGCATTTAATTGTTCTTCCAGGATTAACAAGCATTTTAATTTCTTACTCTATTGTATCTTTATACTATCCAGGTGGAAACGTGCTTGGGTATAACGGGGGCAATATGCTCGACCCCCATTGCAGCAATGGGAGCCCTATTAAACCTCCCCCCATTCCAAATAATAAAAGGGTAGGCGAGGATGGGACTCCTCAGAGTGCAAAATTCTGGGGAGCTGATGTGTCATAGCCCTAGCTCGAGTCATGAGAAGAGACTTGGGGCCCACGAAATTTTGTTAGACCACACTCCTTTCACGATGCTTTCGAGGTGATCATACCAAATCGATAGCTATGGAAGGGAGGTACACCAGACTTCCTTAACAGAGAACTGACCTGGTACAGAGCTGAAACAGGAACAGGGCCTGGTATACATAGTGAAAACCCAAGCGCAGGCCTTAGCTATGCAATTGGGAATCACAGTACAGTATTCCAGGCCGAAATATATGCAATTCTACAGTGTATTCGTGAAAGCTACACAAACAAGCAGATCCATATTATCTCAGATAATCAGGTGACACTGAAGGCACTAAAGTGCTGAAAAGTGACGTCAATACTAATATGGGACAACCTAGAAGAACTCAAGGCCCTTGCAGAACAAGATACATTCAAACTGATCTGGGTGTCAGGACATAGTCGGGTACCTACTTCGAAATGACAGATTTGACTAACTTATCAAACAAGTATCAGCTACAGCATTCACTGTCCTGAAACCAGTACTTGCAGTGTCAAAGTGCACTGCAAGAAGGTGCGTATCAGACTGGGTCAAAAAAGAACACGTGAGATCAGCAACTGCTTACGCTAAGCAGGAACCAGCTGAAAATTGTAACAGAGTTACTCACAGGTCATACACCAGTAAAGGAACATGCAGAAAAATGAGGCTATATGAACGTGACTTAAGTATAAGCTCTGCGGAGAGACGCCGGAAACAGCGGAACATATACTTTGTCAATGCGAGGCGCTGGACCGCAAAAGAAAAAAAACATTTTTGGGGAAACAAAAACGGACCCGAAAATACTTGACACAGACCGGTCATAGAACTGTATCGGCTAATCAGAAATCACCGAAAGTGTATAAAATCACTATGGAAAGGCACAACATGCCACCTCGTTTGCAGTGTCACCGCGACTCTAGGCAGGCGGACCTGGAAGTATTTTTAAAAAATACTTTGAATACTATGAATTCTAAAATCATTTTACACCATCAAAAAGTGTATGTCTTGTTTCGTCTTGGCAACAATCTGTAAATAAGGAGGCATGCAATTTAATGTTTTTTTAATTATCTAACAAAATTGCTGAAAAGATGGAGGTGATTTTATTAATTATGAATACATTTCATAAATGAATAAGCTAAAGACGTCGGTATTGTTTTAATAAACAAGTTAAACATATTTAAAGGCATTATTGCTCACAAATGAAGTTTTATAAAAACCACTGAAGAAACTTACAAAAGAATCAATTACATTTTATTACACAATATAAAAATGAAACACTATCATAAAAGAACATTATGTCTTTATATGAAAAATTAAGTTATATTCAGAGTAAAGTATAACTTATATAGTATCTTTTTACCAATAGCTGCAGTAAAATGTAACCAGTTTCATGCGGTATCTAGGAAATTGCACAAGGCAGGCCATTCGGTGGATGATTTGTGGCGTATACTCCTACATCTGACACCTGAAGAAAATTTACGTCTATATCTTCTCTGGCTGTTGTATATGACCCTTGTATTTTATGTCGTATTGTAATAAAACTTTAAGGAAAGTTTTACAATATCCAATAAATAAAAGAATTTTAAATTATGTAAAGCAATTGAATAATATAGCAAATATCATAACCACTACGGCGTTATTTATATTATGACAATTCAGTACGCATCTTATACATGGCTGTTCAAAGTTATCTTTGCATTATTGTTATTATTATTTTTTTGTTAGTCGAGCTACAAATAAGTCGGTCAAATTAGTAAACTAATGTTTTTTTTTCACTGAATACAATGGTGAACGCAAAAAACAAGTGAACATTGTATAGTCACAAAATTGATTAAAATATATACAGATAAAACCAGGAAGAGGAGAACAAGGTCACGTATCAGCTGTGCTGAGCCGTGCTCACCTATTTGCGACTGTGGATTAGGGTGTGTCATTTTTTCTAACTTTTAAATTGTTGCTCGTAATAGGGCTTAAAAGTTGCGTTCTGCAATAAAATTGCTATATCCGTTCAGAATAAATATATATATATATATTTTTTTTTTTTTATATTTTTTTTTTTTTTTTTTTTTTTTTTTTTTTTTTTATATATATATATATATATATATATATATTGTATGTCTTTGGCTCGCTCAAAGTCCTTGAAGTTAAAACAGAAAAAAAAAAGTACATTTATTACGATTAAAATTTTCTGATTTCTACTTGTTTTTCTAATATTTTTTAAATTATATCTTATCAAGTATGACATAATCTTTCTAATAAGTGGAAAATCTAACATAGAACTTTTCATAGTTAGGCAAAATAATAACCTGAGATATAAGAATAGAGTTAATATTCCATATTTTATTGTTAAAAATTTTATGTTGATATTAATTAATTAAAACATTAAAAACATACCCGTATGTTTTTAATTTTCGATAAATTAGTCATCTACGACACACTCTGATCCCCTCTCTCCCTCCCGCCATACACCGCACCCCTCTCTTTCCCACCGTAAACGTTCGCACATGCGTTGGTTTAAGTTCGTCGTCTCGTCAGTTGATTGCACCGCCTCATCTATTTAAGTCTATTTTATTTTAGATCGCTTTCCCATTAGTTTACGTAAATATTCGTGATTTATTATGTCAGTTTCTCACTAACTTGTCTTCGAATCACAATGGCATATAACCGAAACTTAAGGCTTAACTAAATTATGTATTTTTGATAAATATCCAGAGGAAATGAAGTGTATTGCTTTGCCTACTTACGAAGACGTAATTAGTTACTATGAGTGGGTGCGACATGAAATGATGCAGTCCAATATGCAAGAACCAGCTGCAAAAGAGATTTCTTCAAGGGGTAACCAAAAAAAGTGGTTGGAATATGGCAAAACTCGTCAATTCCCACAGTTTCCAGTACAAGAGTGAGTCAGCTTATTTTAATATACTGTGTTGAGTACAGACAATTATTAAAAAACTTTAATAGACATTAATAAGAGCCAGTCATACATAAATAAAACTAACAACTTTCTTACAAAAAGTAAACAACTTTTTGACGTAGCTGCGTGTAACTGTTCGAATTATGTCACCTGCAAAATATGTGGTAAACTGAAGTCAGTTCCAAATCAAGAGAGCACTTTTCTAGAAGATTATCGTAGTCTAAGACGAATGATTATAGGAAATGTTGATCAGAAAACCACACAGAAGTTTCGCAGAAAAATAGAAAGAGCTCAGATTAAGGTTAAGAATACAGAACCGGTACCTTCTACTTCAAGACAGCTTTCAGAGAGTTCTACAGACGAATCGGAAATTTTAACGAAAGACGAAGAATACAATGAGCCAACGCCAACATGTTCGACTTTCTCCGAATGTCAAAAAAAGAAGAAATTAACCTCACTGACTTTCGAGAAATTATCCGAAACTTGCGACCGTTATGGGGTGTCATACAGAGCAGGAGCTGCCATTGCGTCGGCAGCTCTTCAAGATGTAAATACTATTTCAAAAAATAAATCTTCATATGTCATAGATCACTCTAAATTGAGACGTGACAAAATTCGAAGAAGAAATAAGTTATTGAAAAATCGCAAATTTACAGACATTGAAGCTTTGTTTTTCGATGGGCGTAAAGACAAAACTATGTATTTTGTAAGAAAAGGGCGAAAACTATACCGTAAAGTTAACGTAGAAGAACACATTACTCTAGTGCAAGAACCTGGATCAGTTTACCTCGGCCATGTGACTCCACCGACCTGAACTGCTGGAGATATTGACACCACCATGTTATCATTCCTTATAAATGAAAATTATCCACTTGACAGTTTGGTTGCTGTGGGATGTGATGGGACAAATACAAACACGGGAAGGAAAAATGGTATAATTTCAAGGATGGAAAAGAGATTTAATAGGCCACTGCAATGGCTTATCTGTCAACTGCACGCCAACGAATTGCCATTACGTCATTTATTTAATAACTTAGATGGAGCGACTACAGGGCCTACAGAATTTTCAGGGCCCGTAGGAAAAAAATTAAAAACATGTCAAAATCTTCCTATAACAGAGTTTGAGGCAATTGAAGTGTCCTTACCAGACCTGTCACATGCAAAATTAAGCACTGACCAGAAATATTTATATGATCTATGTTTAGCTGTGTCAAATGGTGTGGAACCTGTTGATTTAGCAAGGAGAAACCCAGGGAAGATGCCTCATGCCAGATGGCTCACAGCCGCCAATAGAATTTTACGTTTATATGTTGCCACTAAAAATTCAACAGCGAATCTAAAGATCTTGGCGACTTTTGTTAGCAAAGTTTATGCTCCTACATGGTTCCAAATAAAGTGCAACAGTTTCCTGCAAGGATGGGGCCCGAAATATATGGTTCATGATTAATTGTACGAGATATCTTTCAGATGATACAAAGGATATAGTATATCCGGTAATTGAAAGAAACGCATATTGCGGTCACCCCGAAAATATATTTCTATCAATGCTTACTGATAATGATAAACATATAAGAGAACTTGGGTGCAGGAGGATCATAAAAGCTCGATCTTTGAAACATTCAGGGCCAAGATCTTTTAAAATTCCCAAGATAGACTTTGACAGCAATACTTACTATGATTTAATTAACTGACAGAGCTCAAACCTAATTTTAACAGAACCGCCTCTATTGCGTGTAGTAACTACTGAAGATTTGAAGAAAATAGTGGACGACGGAAATATAAAAATGTTTAATTTTCCTAAATTCCCTTGCCATACCCAATCGGTAGAGAGGTGTGTTAAATTGACCACTGAAGCATCAGGTTCTGTTGCCGGTCAAAACTCTCGTGATGGATTTATTTGCGCAAGACAAAATTCAAGGAAGGTGATGCCAAAATTTAATTCTAAGAAAGATTTTAAATAAGTTATTATTTACATATTTATAAATATTCTGTTTCTTCTTATGTGTTCCTAGTGATGTTTATTTTCAGTTTACCACTGTTTTGTTAATTTTAAGCAAGAGAGGTTATTTTTTTTACCATTTTTTTACCTATTAATTTTACCTTGTAAATCAGTTTATAATTTAAAGTAATTAATTTAAAATAGAGACAAAAATGTTATTTTTATTTAAATCTTTTGCAAAAATTTTTTTTTTAATTCTTTAGGCTGCTTGAGCGAGCCAAAGATAAAGAAAAATATTTACGTTTTTTTACATTTTCGAGTAGCTATAGGCTTTGCACAATTTTTGAGACGTATTACGTTAAAATAGAGAAAGAAAAAACACTATGGGGAAGTGACACACCCTACTGTGGATCCCCTCCTTTGTTAAAAGTCAAACTTAAATTGCACATACCAATGGTCATGTTCATATACATTTTTTGGACCGCCCGTATATTTTTCTTAATCGGTAATAAATTTAGTTCTGAACGAGAATTATAATTATTATTATTAATAAATAACTATTTAACATTTTGTACTGTTGTTAATGTTTCTTGTTTATGGTATTTTTATTTTAATTGGAACAGCTGGTATTTTTCCTGTACATAGTACATTAAAATGCTGAAACGCTTCCGTACCCTTTCATCATAAAGTTGGAAAAAAAAGGAATTTTTTTAAATGTTCACTTTAATCATGATACCCATGACCTTAAAATTGAAATCACCCCGAAATGCTAAACTTTGTAAATAGAGAGTTCATTAAATAAATAAAATTGTGCATAAAAAAATGGTAGACAGACAGAAACGGGCAGATAAATGTTTCTAAACAGTATAACTGTTAAAACTTAATACGGGTTTTAATGTTATTTATTGTTGTTATTACCTAATATAATTTTAAGTGGCGTTTACATTTATGAGTAACCCGTATACGAGTGAGATACTCGTAAACAAATCGTAAGTATAAACGCGTACTCATATAAGATATCTTTTACGCGTACTCGTACAAGAATTTTGTTCTCGAGTATTTAATTCGTATACGGGTTACCCGTAAATGTTTTTGCTTAGACTGAAAAATTAAAGTTCATTCCTTTATTGTCAAGAGAGAAACATAACCTCATTTTTTTCAATTGAAATTTTCTTTCTAGTGTCAACAATATGTATAACACTTCATATTTTCTTTTTATTTTTTAGACAAAATAAATAAAGATATTATAAATATGTAGAAGTTACAAATACAACGAATACATTGGCTGTTGGCTGGGACATCACTGTTATATTATTATTTGTTTTATTTTGACATTTGTTGAGTAAGGACGTGTACTGTAATTTGACAGATGCTAGCTGATATGAAATGTTCGGTTGAATTATGGAATAGATTGTATAATAATAATGTACAATAAAATTTGGAAAATACAAAGATGTATTTAAATCCATTATCGCTTCTATATATCTGCGCCACAAAATCCCTTAGGCAAAAAAATATCCTTCCAATTAAAAAAACCCTCGAACATTTTCTAATGAAACACATTTAATACCTAATCTTAAATATTTACAAATAACCGAACTTCTTGAGCACTTGCTCTGGTTGATACCAATCGTTACCATTTTCAGGAAACGGCGCCTTTACTATCGGTATTTTGTCCCCGAGTCTTGGTTAAAATATGGAAATTGCGATAATATACGCCTTAATTTAACATTTGAACAATGATGCCACAGCCAACACAATATCATCGATTGTAGGGGGTGTTGTTTTTATTGAGAGCAGGGGGGAATTTTTTTTCGAGGGGGGAAAAAAGAGGGAATATTCGCGCTCTTGCTGATTAAGCAAAGAACTTTTTAAATTTTTCAATCTCAGTAAATAACTTTGAGGGTAACTATACAACTTTTATAAGATTTTTTTATTTAACTTTTCAAATAACTTTTCTACATTGATTTGAAATTTGGATACATTAAGTTAATTACACTGTCATTACACAGATGAGCCGAATCATAAAATTGGTTACTCTGAAAATTTTTCGAGAAAAGAATATAAGAAATAAAAAAAATTAGGTGGAAATCTAATGATGCTAATAAAGGTAAAAGCCAAAGAACTTATTTTCCTGTGTTGTAGATAATCTGCCAACTGTACAAAATGTCGAAACCTTCTTGAATGGAGGCGTCGTTTCTAGATTCCTATCTAGGAAACGACGCCTCCATTCAATAGCAACACTCCAGTAATTGCACACTTCGAGGCTCTGTGCCACAGACATCTGGAAGAGCCAGAAGAAGTGTGCCCGGCAATCAGTACAGAAGAAGTCCTACAAGCACTTGTTGGTACCAAGAACTTTGCTGCCCCGGGCCCAGAGGGCATTAACAACTGGTGGCGGAAGACATTTCCTTCCACTCACCGTCATCTGGCGATAGTTTTTAATTCATGGTTGAACGAGGGGAAGCAGATCCCGGACTAGTTCGTCGAGGGACTTATTGTACTTTTCCTCCAAATGGGGAATCTTTGATCACTTGCCTCAACTCCTGCTACAAAATATTCACACGTATCTTGTATGCATGGACACTTAGGTCTGTTGATCCGGTCTTCCAGCATATATACGATCAACGTGATGCCAAGAAGGACATGGAAGGTTGCAAGGACAGTCTACTGATAGACCGCTGTATTACACAGGATTCTATGCAATACAAGCGGAATCTGTCGATAGCCTGGATTGATTACCGCAAGGCATTTGATACAATATCGCACGAGCTATTGTTGTACTTACTCGAATGTCTTGCGGTATCAGCACCACTAATGAGATGCATAGAACAGCTGCTGCCGCTCTGGAAGACTCACTTCATCCGAATATCAGGTGTACAGCGTGTCATAACAGAGCAAGTGGCATTTAGGGGAGGAGTTTTCTAGGGTGACTTCTTAAGTCCTCTCCTCTTCTGCATCTCACTGCTACCGTTGTTGTCTGTTGGACTCCACCAAACCCACGGATATCAATGTGGACCACACAGCGACTGGAGGCATAAGGTCACCCATCTATTATATGTATGATCTTGAACTTTATGCTTCCGGAGAGAGCGAATTACAAAACGCTCTTGGGGTGGTCGAAGAATACACGCGGGACATTGGTATGGGGTTCGGTTTGGACAAATGTGCAATCGTTCACCTCAAGAGAGGACGATGCGGAGAATTTCTCTGAGATGCGCAGCTCGCAGATGGAAGCATCCTAAGATATCTGGATGCCGGAGAGATCTATACATATCTGTGTGCAACAAAGGCACACAGGATATAAAACAAATAAAGGATTCTTTCTGCGGCAAGTACAGATACTTTCTCCGAAAGATTTGGTCTTCCGAACTTTCGGGGAAGAATGAGTTGTCTGCGACTAAGACGTTTGCCGTTCCAGTCCTGCTCTGCTCCTTTGTAGTGTAGTAGTGAAGTGGACAGTAGAGGAGCTGCGCCAATTAGATAGAGATACCCGCAAGATGATGAATATTCACAGAAGTATTCATCCTAGATCGTCTGTTCCTCTTACCTCCCACGTCAACAGAGGCAACTTGAGCCTGGAGTGTACGCATGGCAGAGTAGTACTGAGTATGGCATGTAACATATTCAGGAGTTCGGATCCCCTCTTTCGGTTTGTAAAACATCACGAAACCGTAGGAGTGAAAGCAGGATTGTTCAAGGCAGCAAAAAGAGCAGCAGATGAACTTGGTCTCACATTCGACACAAGGCGAGATGGCAGGCGAGGTGCCGATGTCAGTCACTGAACTTCAGCCAAATCGCCTGAAAGTTCGAATTAGAGCTGCCGAACAGGAACATCTGTTTCGGCAGAACGTCGATAAACCCCAGTATGTTATCTTCTATAAGGACATAGAACAATGAGTTTATCGATCAGGCTGACATTCGCCTTTCTAAGGTCAGCCGGGCTTAAGGCGGAGACCGAGGGATAGTCCTCCTTGACCACCAACTAGGTGATGTATTATATCGAGTTCTTGGCACAGTTTTACTTTCATTTAAATATAAAATCTGTCGTATATTTTAACCAGTTTACTTGAAAATCTCCGAATAGGATGAAACTAGTTGTAAAATAACAAATAAAGTGAAAATTACACAAGGAATAAAAAGTGTTTATAATTTTTTAAATCAAAATGGATTTTCACAAAAATAACTTTATCTTCAATCAACTATTTGAATTGAGAGATACATTTTCTCACATAAAAAGGATGTGAGTGGTAATATTACAGATAATCCACTATTTAGACAATGTTTACACAAGTGTATTAGTGGGCAGTATAGCAATGTTCAGGTGCCATCGGAAACCACACTAAGAAGAAAATGTTTATTACAGAGAGATGACAGTATTAAACAAAAAAAATTATGCTGAACTGAATGATACGTCTAGATTAGCGTGGATGAAACCACCGATGCTTGTAGTTGGAAGGTGGCAAATTTTTAGTATGTGCATTAATATTAGTAATATACTTTTACTCTTAAAACCGCTAGTTAAAAATATGTACATATGTGTGTGTTAGTATTACATTCACCATACTCTCAACCCTCCTCGTATTAACTTTGGATGTTATCAAACTCACCAAGATAACCACAACATATAATCGAAATTACTAAAGAATGCTGTTACATCACAAATGTATCTCTAATTTACAACGTACGCTGTTCAAGCGTTCTTTATTTACAAAATAAAAAAACGAGAGAGGCAGCGAAGAAAGTCCATTATATGTGTGACTGTTAATATATCAGATTAACGTTGTTGATGCGTTATACGAAAACCTAACTTCCTTGGCAAAAAAGAAAGAGAAGGCCTGATTTCGTACGTCTCAGTAATAAGCTAGAATAATATCGGTCAATCTAATCGAACGCTTTTGACTAAGCGCCGTTGTCACATGTTTCGTGGTGTCCTGTTTTTGTATATTAACTGTCCAATTTGAATTTGTTTATTTCTGAGTTTGTTACCGTTTTCTTTATATTATTGATTTTTATACCGGGTGGCCTCGAGACTAGGGTCATGCTTATATCAAAACTTAAATAATGATTTTGTTTTAAAGATACTGTTTTCAGATGGGTCTAGATTTACGAACAATGGTATGTTCAACAAAAATAATACAAGGCAGTTGGCTCAAGAAAATCTAAGATTGTTGAGAGAAGGAAATTTCCAAGAACGCTTTGGATTCAATGTCTGAGTAGGAATTATAGGGACAAGAATTATTGGACCCATTTTCTTCGACGGATCGTTAACAGGTCCAAGATATCTTGGATTTTTGGAAAATGAAATTAAAAACGATATAAATAATTTACCCCCAAACATAAAAAAAAACATGTTCTTTCAGCAGGAAGGGGCAGGACCTTATAATGCTGCCATTGTTTTGCAATACCTGGATGACAATTGGCAGAGATGGATTGGAACAAATGGTCCAATTAGGTGGCCAGCGAAATCACCTGATCAGACTCTTGTAGATTTTTATGTATGGGGTCATATTAAGAATGAAGTTTACTCCAGACCACCCACTACTTTATACCACTTAAGGGCCAGAGTTCAACGTGCATTTCAAGAAATTCCTGAAAAAGAACTAAGAAACGTAATGAGGTGCACAATAGATAGGGCTAGATTATTTGTTAGGGAAAATAGGCGACAATTTGAACATATCATTGGACATTAATAATTAAAATAATTAATTTTATTTATTTATTTTTAAATGATGTTCTACTAAAAATATTGTTTCTAAATAAAATTTTAAATACATAGGTACTTTTAAATTAGTTTATGCAACTTTCAAATCCGAATAGTTTACGAGAGATATTCGACAAGAGCTAATTGACAAATGATCTTATCTACCAAACAAGATTTGCAGGTTTAATTCAATGCAGGACGGGCTTTTGTCCGCTAAGTAGTTGTTTTCTGCAAATCTTATCCAGTATAGTTTAGCCACCAGGGTTAGAGGCCGAAGATCTTAGTACCTGCTTTGCAGGTCGCTATCAGTCACAAAGACATCAGTGATGTCTGAGTGGTAGTGGTACTGACCACCAGAAGGATACACTTATCACTCACTATGTCTGTTTTGCTTAATCTGCTTTAGGCTAGCCTGGTTTGCTATTATTATTTATCTTTTCCATTACTTATGGCATGCTGACGAGAACATAAAAAGTTCGAAACCGGTCTATATCTAGTGAAGAATTGACAAATGATCTTAGCTACCAAACAAGATATGCAGGTTTTATTCAATGCAGGTCGGGGCTTGTGTCCGCTGAGTAGTTGTTTCCTGCAAATCTTATTGAGTATATAGTTTAGCCCACCAAGGTTAGAGGTCGAAGCACTTGGTACCTGCTTTGCAGGTCGCTATCAGTCACTAAGACATCAGTGATGTCTGACTGGTAGTAGTACTGACCACCAGAGGGATACACATATCACTCACTATGTCAGTCAGCAGTGGCTTTGCCGAAATAAAAAGATGGCAAAATGCGTGCGTCTTTCCTTTCTCGAAATTTCTATCACGTGAGTCAGCAAGTCACCGCGACACATTACTGAACATTATAACTACATTGTCAACAAATTTAAAAAAATATGTTATAATTTTATACTGTTGCCGAATTAATTTAATGTTGAACTTAAACATTAGATTAAATACGATGTCAATATTACATATACATTTCATTTATTACAATATGACAATGTAAATAATACAATATTAAAAAACTATATTTAAATAACGTTGATTAAATGTTGAAAATTATATTATACTTATATTTTGAGTTACATTATATTCACGTTAGATACACACTGAGAAAACGTAACTAACAAGTTTCATAAACATTAAGACCAACAATAATTTAAAATATTTGTTATTAAAACGTACGTACACAAAACGTGACAGAAAAAATGTTAAAAAGTTACTTATTTTAAATATTTTGTAATATTATTTTGTTTCATGTTTAATGGGTTATTACATGAAAGTAAGCACTTTACAAATCCTAAGTATTTGTCAGTTTTAGACAAAGATGAAGTGGTGCATGATGGATATCGTTAGATTGGTATTTAAATTTGCTATTTAATGGCATTATGGCCCTTAGTAGGTGCCATTTAAAAAATGATTTTTTCTTAAAGAACACGTTTGGCACATTTTATTCTTTCATGAGGCATTTTTTATTGATTTAATTGATGAAATCACTATTAATTTGAGTTACTAGAATCAACTGGAACAGATTTTTTTCCTAATTACGGCCTTCTACGGTAAAAAATAAATTTGAAAAAAAAGAAAAAAATCCTTGAGTAAAATATAAATTTGGCAACGATATCATATGCAGTTGGAGTTGTAGATTTCAAAAAACAAAATATACTGAGTAATTCATTTAAAAAATTAAAGGTAAACGCACTTCCGGTGAAACCGGAAGTCGGCCATTTTGACTATATCTGCATGTTCATCCGAAATTAGGTCTAATATCTTTGTACCAAATTTCGTCTAAATCGGTTCATAATTGAAAGAGATATAAGCATGTCCCTATCTCGTGGCCACCCGGTATATGAGAAACAAATCTTTTCAGAACTAAAGACAGTTAATCTTCAAGACAAAAGGTATGTTTCAATGTGTAATAATAATCATTCTAAAAAATACAAAAAAAAATCCTTTTTCTAAAACGCTATCTAACAGTTTTTTTATTTTTAATGATGTTAATTAATTTAATTGTAATTGTTAATATCTACAAGCAATCTGCATTTTGCCAAATTATATAAAAACATAAAATTGGTTCAAATATAAAGATTGACGGTATCGTCTAATTATTCTGACTGTTAGGGGACAAATTTGTAGGTTATGTTTTTTACTTTTCCACCTATCAACGAGTAAAGTTTGTTTATATCTGGACCTCATTTCAACAGGCATGAATTTGACTAACGCAGTACTGATAATGAATTATAATGATGACGTAACGGCATTCTTTCGTGATGTCGATAATAATATGTGTTCTCATATATGCATTAACATATTTATACAGTGACACATAACCTAGCGTCAATCCTGGAATTGACGTCATTTATCGCTACCTTCCGATCTCTATTTATTAGTCTCATAAATATTTCATAAAATTTTTATCTAAATATCTTGATTTGTTGGGGTAGTTACGAGGGCGGTGAGGGAGAATGTTCATCATAATTTTTTTCTCATTTTTTCTTTTAGACATTTAAAACGGCAAAAGGCGTCAATGTTAAGAATTGTATAAAGATGGTGCTCTTACTAAATTTCGATAGGACCCATCGTTTTGAAGTTATTTGCATTCTAATATTGCAATACAGGGTAATATGGTTACAACAATGGATAAGTAACTACATTCATCTACAAATAATTTCACAATATGTTCTATTCTTGTTTTATAGCGCAATTTAAAATATCGTTTACGTGATAAAACTACAAAAATATTTAATTTTCTATTAGTTTTTTATTTGCAATTATTTTTTCAACTAATATTATTTTGTTTCTTAAGTTCAGATGATACAGAATAAAAAAATAAGGTGGTTATTTATAAACATTTGTCAAGGGATTTGGCGTTATTCGCTAATAAATTCGAAACGTCGGCGTCGTTTAAAAATTAAAATACATATTTTGACAAATTATTATTAACATCTTTTATTATGTATGTAAGTATTCGGAGGCAGAAGTTAATTTTCTTCATATTTCTTTGACATATTATCACAGACTTTTGCAATTTCGCAATTTATGTTTAAAATTACATAAAAAGGTGGACAATTTTCATAATCATGGTTTGTATTATTTATCTCTAATCAAATAATATAATCTACACTCATAATTACAAGATAAAGCAAAACAGTTTTATGACTAATAATTGTAACAATCTCAGATTTCACTTAACATTAATAATACGAAAGGAGCGATTGACTCCAACTTTTTTCTTTGGGTGAAATAAAAAATACCGCTGTTCAAGTAAAAACTATTTTGAAAATATTTAAAACAAACAAAATCAATTTTGTCTTGATGTTTAAAAAAATTTTCCAAATAAAATCACCAGTACCTATGAAAGCGTTTAATTGTCGAAGCAAGTTAAAATGTATTCCTTCCAATATTTGAGGCGATATGTTACGAACATTGTATTCAAAACTATCTCTCAAATCATCCAGTGTTCACAGGTACTGCATAAACTATATCTTTAAAATATCCCCACACTAATAACTCCAAAGGATTTAGATAAGGTGAACGCGGTGTTCAGTAAATTAAGTATTAGCTCCCTGACCTATCCATTTATGCGGATAATGAAAATTTTGCTATGGTTTTGGTTGCAAAGTAAAATATGCTGGGCTCCATCGTTGATGAACCACATATTCATACACGTACAATATGGTACATCATCATACAATAATTAATTTAAATTAATATACAAAAAGTTATGGTTTGTTTCCATTCAGAATGCCAGATAAAAAAATTGTATCGATGAATATGTTGTTCAAAGTGCTCCCCAAAAATTTACTTTAAAAGAATGCTGTTAATAATTTATTCGTGTAGCACAAGGCTTTTCATCTGTCCAGATATGTACATTGTGAATGCTAAAAATGCAACTTGTAGTGAAACAATCCTCATCCGTAAATATATATTTTTTTTAAATATGTCGATCTTCAAGTTTTGCCAACGTCAATTGACAATATTCTGTTCTATGGATTTCGTCTCTTAGTAATAAATCTTACACCTTCTGCAAATAATACAAATGCCAGTAACTCTTCTTTTAAAACTTAATGCATTGTATTTCAAGATACGTTGGCGTTTAAATCCAAACGTCTGGTGCTAATATCATGCTGACTCTATATACTATTTAAAACATACTCTTCCCTTCTTGGGTTTACACTCGTAACAGTTCTTGGTATTCCATATCTTCTATAATTGCGTGTAAAATTACCAATTTTTCTTAAACGTTGATCAACATTGAAGAAAGTTTTTCCGCTTGGTAATTTTCGATCTGTCTCTCTGTACAATCTCACCATTTTTCCTAAATGTCCCCTGCATTCGCCCATTGAATGAATATCTGCGTATTTACTAAATAATTATGAGATTTCAGCAATATAATAATTTTAGCGATGTAACAATTTCAACAATATTTCACATTAAAAAACGCTAATAATATAAAACAAAGGCAACTGCTAAAAAAAAAACGACAAATTTGCGTATTTACTAAATAATTATGATATTTTAGAATAATAATTTCAATAATATAACAATTTCAACAATATTTCACTATAAAATTACGCCAATAATTATCGAACTTCATATTTTCAATTTCTCTGGTCCCACCAGTAAATCTGCTGACTTAGCATAACTTCTTATGTAGCAGTTTTAGGCAGTTTTAGGCGTGCTTAACTGCTAAATAATTTTAGGCACGTCTTAAATGTTTTATTTCGTTTAGCAGTCCTAGTCCTCTTAAATCGATGATGAAATGTCATTATTTTCGTTATAAATAGGATACATTTAACATGAACTTTTTCATGCTTTTATTCTATTTTTGATTTCAGTATTGATCATGACAAATATTACAAAATAGCACGTTTTAGACTTATAAACATATAAATATCAACACTAGCTACATTGTAATAAAATAATTAAAAACAGAGAAATGCTTCCTGTTTTTCAGTAAAATTTCAGCTTCATAGCAATAAAACCTCGTAGGTTGCTGAAGTACGCTCCGGAGATAATCAAATATACCCATCATGTATTTACTGTTTTTAATAATTTCAAAGGTAATCCATAAAACGTTTGTAATTTTATCATTTCATATTATTTGGGAATGTTTCAATATAATATTATATCTACATAAATGTCGTCTTATAAATTTATTACACTGAACTGATTCTGCGGTTGGTTCCTTGTGAAACATCATTAAATATTTTAAATATATGCAAGAAATTTGCTTTTTAATGTTTCAAAATATTTTATTAGAAACTCTACACGTGTTTCGGCTTTTTAGGCCTTTGTCAAGAGTACAGGGAATACTGAACAGTAAAATTTGTGTTCATTGCTTATATATAACCACATCTCTGGTACCTACTATAAAACTATTGTAAAATATGTTTTTATAAGTTGAATATTACTTTATTTTTAAATCTAAATTATTTTATTTAAAATATGGTGGCCAGTGAAAATTTGTTGTTCATTCGTTAAATTGCGCTTTTTTCTATTGTAAACAATGTATATGTATACATTGTTTACAATGGAAAAAAGCGATTCGAGGAACACAGGAAATCTATTGTAAACAACATAGTACGGGCATGTCAACACATTGTACAGAAAACAGTCATTTTATAGATTTAAATAATGTCAAATTACTCCATTCGGAATAGAAAGGAAAGAAACTTGATCTATTAGAACAATTAGAAATAAGCAAGGCTGTTAAAAATAAGAAAAATTTAACGAATGAACAACAAATTTTGACCGGCCACCATATTATAAATAAAATAATTTAGATTTAAAAAAATAAAGTAATATTCAATTTATAAAAACATATTTTACAATAGTTTTATAGTAGATACCAGATGTGGTTATATATAAGCAATGAACACAAATTTTACTGTTCAGTATTCCCTTTACTCTTGACAAAGACCTAAAAGCCGAAACACGTGTAGAGTTTCTAACAAAATATTTTTGAAACATTATAAAGCAAATTTTTCCATATATTTAAAATGAATTTATTGCTACCTCCTTTCTCTAGTTATCACTCATATCGTCGGAGTCAATCAGATCACATTTTAGAACGACGATTATAATTGTACCGAGTGTAACAGGATCATGGTACAATCCATTTTCTCCTTTAGTTTTGATGATAATCGATTGATATTTGGCATATCCTATATACATAATAAGCGACACTTTTTGACATACAAGTGATATTTTTTTACTTTTGGTTTCGCCAGAAGTGACACTAACTTTCGATTTTTAAATGGAATACCCTGTATGTTATTGCATTTTTGAATTCTGCATAATTTTCTGAATCCAACGACACCAAATAAGTGACATTTCAAACGTCAACATTTTTAGAAAAAATCGCTTGTGTGTCAAAAAGTGCCGCTTATCATGTACATAGGATATCCCAAATTTTAATCAATTATCTTCAAAACTAAAGGAGAAAAGGGGGTGCACCATGATCCTGTTACACCCGGTATATTATAATATGCATTTTGGAATATTGTTTATTTGATTTGACAAAATAAAATTTTGCCTTATTTGAGAGATTTTTTTCTAGATATTTTCTTACTCCGATAATTATTAAAAATCGGAATTTTATGTATTCGTTAAGTTAAGTCACCATCTTAACAACAATATCCAGGGGGTGTTCAGCTACAATAATTTTATAGGTATATCGATAAAAACTATAGGGAGCTACAACTCTTTTGGATTTCTATTATGTTGTTTCTCATATGCCAGGCATGATCTATATAATATGCCTCCATGTTGTTCTTATTTCAATGTTTTCATTTATATACTAATAGTAGGCCTAAACAATTTTCTCATGTTACAATTAAAAGTTCGTTACCAGTGTATACCAAATTTCAAGATTCTCCATTTTTCTAATTTAATCGACGTTGTTCTTACCATTTCTGAGATTCCAATGGGTAGCTATTAAATAGCTCATAAATTTTGGCATTGTTTGAATTTAACTTATTTTTTACGTAACACATCTTCAAAATTTTGCAATATCAACATCGGCCTGTTCGATAAAACCTCTTATATCTCCAATATCCAGGCATTTTTCAAAGTTGTGTCAGCGACAAACAATTTTCTTTTATAAATATCAAGAAATATATCCAAGTAGTGTCTATAATATAATAAAATAGGCCTAATAACGAGCCTTGGAAGAACTCCGTGCTTAAATGTGTTTAAATCTGAATTAATGTCATCTAACACGTCTCCCATTTTCAAGAGACGATATAAATAAAGATAGAAATTTAAATATACAGTATAAGAAAAGGTCTCAAATACTTTTAGTATATCATCAATTACATAAATAGACTACGTTCTTGATATGATTTCAGTTTTAATGATGATGAAAAATTAGTTGACGAAACGCACATTGAGTGCAATATTGAGTGTTTCGGTATTTATGGTTTATGTTAGTGTGATCACATCAAATATTCAAACACACTTCAAGGAAACTAACATTTTTTATTCAAGAGCCACAATTAGGTAACAAAAATATCTATTTCGAAATCCTCAAACAATGCACGATAATAAAAAACTGTTTATGCCTAAACTCGAATCAATCAATTTACAAATTTACTCATCTCTCAACATTAAAACTATTCCCAAAACTGAAGTGCGCTGCCGTCGGCTTTTATTTCTGTTTTTATATCTTGCAGAGTGGCTTCGTCTTCCCTCTTGAGGATATCCGTACTCAAGGGACAACATTTACTTCTCGTCGTAAAGCAGAAAAAATGCTACAGGAAAAATTCCTTCACGTGACCCTGACCTATTTCTTAAGTACTTGCCGATAAGTTATTAGATAAAAATAGTTTGGCGTTAACGGTGCTGCTAGAGCTCATCACAAATTCAATTTAAAGTTACTCTTTAAATGTGTATGGAGAAAAGCTGAATAGCATACATTTAGCAGTGTATCCATTTGATATCTAGAACTCACGGTATTTTTTAAAAGGAAAAATTATATACCAGTAGTGTGAGTCATATTTTAATTAGAAAATTTAGAGAATTGATAGAATATCGACCTGTCATATAAACTTATAGCTAAAAATGCTTAGTTTTTGAGATAGAGGGCACATTTTTTCGGAAATAATTGAGATGGTGTAAATTAAGTGCACTTCGAACCATAGCTTTCATTTCTCCATTCGAAAATTAATGGAAAAATGCAGAATCATGTAGTTTCTTAAACAATTCTTGTATTTGACTGCAAAAAATTATATTCTTCATGAAAGATTGTGAATGATGTCTGCTATATCAAGCGAATAAAATATATTGTCCAGGTGCTTGAGTGGAGCTGATGTAAACTGAAATATTTTACAGATTTGGTCTCGTAAAATGGGGTTGGTATAAATATAACAGTTTGACATTTGATAGGGCTGATTTAGTTGCAAGGATGTCACTGTCAATAACAAAAGGTTGTTGGAGTGTATGACATGAATTATTATTGACTGTATCGAGTGACGCTGATAATTGGTTATTTAAAAATTTTAATGAAACATTTCAAGATGCGCTATTGAAGTTTAATTGGGGTAAGTGAGGAATTAAATAAAGTGATTTTTTAGATCGGGATGATATATACTGGTATAAGAGGGTTATGTGCTGGCCACA